>OZ010607.1:31396432-31408932 GCA_963932145.1 Acanthosepion lycidas | reverse complement strand
TCCCACACATACACTCTCACTAATTTTTTTTTTTTTTTTACCCAGAGTAATGTTTTCTGTTTCCTTTTGAATTTTTAGGTCTAATGAATTGGATCGTGATTACGATTCCAATGTAATAAATTATAACCGTGGAATATTAGTGTTTGAGCCTTTTATATTATATTCTTGCTTTGTACTGTACTTTGAGCTCTACCTGGATTTTATCCTCTTGGAAATATATATATATATATATATATATATATATATATATATATATATATATATATATATATATATAATTGATTATAGTTTTCACAGGAAGCCCTCTAACCACCACCAACAACAACATTCCTCGGAAGAGTGAGTCCCACTTTTTATATTTCTCGTCTCGTTGAAAAAGGACACAGGCGTGTCTCAAAATTCTTTAAAATCTTTCACTGCATGCTTCAATTTAATCAAGACCTATAAATATAGAATATGTTTCATATATATGATAAATATCATCAATTTTATTGGCAATATTGTTATCATTTTGTTGTCTTTTTATTCCTCAAATTTCATTAAACGGCCTGTTAAATCTACATATTATAAGAACACATGGACCATCTTTCATTTTAATGGGATATATACATATATACATACATACATACATATATATATATATATATATATATATATATATGCTTACTATACAGTGTTACATTAGGACACGCACATGCCAACTACAAAACTGCACATCTTGTTTCAACGTTAATTCTTTTTTTCTTTTTTTTTTTCTTTTTTTTTTTAACGTTACCTGAGATGGGAAGTCACGATGCTACTAAAAATATTTTATTCTGAAATGCAGTTCACGAAGCACATCTTCCACTTCCGCCGCTGGAAGTTTCCAGCGGCGGAAGTGGAAGATGTGCTTCCACAAAAAAAAAAAAATGTGCTTCCAAAAAACAAAAAATATTAAAAAAAAAAAATAAAATTTTAACGTTGAAACAAGATGTACAGATTTGTAGTGGGTAAATGCATGTTCTAATGTTACACTGCATAATAAATAAATATTTATTGCTCTACTTTTGTATTGAGCCCTGTTTTAAATTAATGTTTTGAACGCTAAAATCTTACTTTTCCTTCTTTTACATTTGTATATATATATATATATATATATATATATATATATATATATATATATATATATATATATATAGAGAGAGAGAGAGAGAGAGAGAGAGACGTAAGTTCATCAATAAGTTCTTAGCTTTATGGTGAAAATATAAACATTTATTTTACACTGCACACATCGTATTTATTTTTCAGCATAAGTTATGTTCTCATTATTTAAACGTGGTTCTGAGTTTATTTCGAATATTTAGAAAGTTATCTCCCTTAAATTTAATAAATTTTTCACTTTAAGAGAAAAAATCAATCTTTGTTTATTGCCCTTGTAAAAATTGTTAAATAAGATAATATTCAAGAAATCTTATTAAAGAAAATATGCGCTCCCTAGCAGAATTCGAAAGCGGTGACTCAGGTTCAAGTCCGCATCTATTTCCTTCATAAGATTTCTTGAATATTTAGGCCGGTAGACAATAATAACTATATACTGTTTAAAAAATAAAAATGGACCGTCTACTCAAATATAGGTATCCATTAAAAATAACGTTTAAATGATAAAAATATGTCTACCACTTCTTTAGAAATATGTATGTATTTAATCAGACATTGTTTCTTATTACTCAACGTTATTTTAGTAGATATAAATGTTTTAGTTGATGCCATGTTTTCCTTTTTTTCCTTTTTTTTTTTTTTTTTTTGAAGAGTGTGGTTTATGTCTACCGGCTTGTGCTTTCGAGAGACTTAATAAAGAGGAAAGTGTGGTGCGACAAGGCGTGAACCTGCGTCCCCCATTTGTAGAGAATATATATATGGTGATCCGAGCAGATAATAATACGACGGTGTTATTAATAACAATATAAATTCACGAAGCTTCGGTTTCAAAACAGCTTCTACGAGAGTAGATAAGCCTTAACTTATAACAAAAACAAACTAACAAGAAATGCCTGCTTGATATCAAGCGCTGTTTTTGAGCCCATGCTCCATGATATCAAGTTTGTTGTTATCACTGTTGTGTTATTATCTATTCGAAGAAAAAAAAAAATTTAAACCACGAATCCGAAGTCTTAAGTCCTTGCTTACGTATCAGAAAATTTTTCATATGAGGCTGGATAAAAAAAAAAAAATTTTCATATGAGGCTGGATAAAAAAAAAAATTTTTCATATGAGGCTGGATAAAAAAAAATTTTTCATATGAGGCTGGATAAAAAAAAAATTTTTCATATGAGGCTGGATAAAAAAAAGGAAAAGTAATTTAACCCCACACTGATGCATCTACAATACACTTACTTTTCTTCTTCTTCTTCTTCTTCTTCTTCTTATTATTATTATTATTATTATTATTATTATTATTATTATTATTATTATTCACATTCTCCTCCCCCCTTTCTATTACACCTAACTTCGTGCGTTTGTTTATTTATTTTTGAAAATAATAATGTAGCGTTCTTTATTTCTTTTTTTACAAAAATTAAAAAAAAAGCGTTAAGAGGTCATTTGATAAAAATCGCCTGAGGATACCGTAAGGTTGAAACCAAGGAAGCGGATGCAACTGACCTCCTTATTTTAATGTTAAAATCTTTATATCTTATTTTTACTTTTGCTTTTTCACGCATGTATTGATTACTTTTTTTACTACTGTTTCCTGATATGATTCAACTCAGACCATTAACCTTTTATGTATTATATATATATATATATATATATATATATATATATAAATGAGAGCAAGAACAGATGGAGTAAAATTCTGTTGTTCCTAGCATTTACTTTTAAAAATGTGCTCAATAAAATGTAGACCAATATATTATTATTTTAAGATATAACAAAAACAAGTTGAAATCGCTACTACAGTAGCTTTCGTGTTTCGGCATTACGTGTTACCTCTTCAGGCGATGGTAAGTGACTGGTGATTAAATAAGTTTTAAGAAATTAAAATTAATTAATTTTTTTTTAATTTATTTAATCACCAGTCATTACCATCGCCTGAAGAGGTACAATGTAGTGTCGAAACACGAAAGCTATTGTGTAGCGATTTCAACATGTTTTTGTTATATCTTATAATAAAATTATATATATATATATATATATATATATATATATATATATATATATATCGTGTCTACTTTTTATACTGATTCTTTCCAGTTGTCTAATCAGTTTTTCCAAGATCATTATTCCTTGATGAATTTCATATTAACTGAAATTGGTTAGACAACTGGAAAGGATCAGTATAAAAGTAAATAAAAACAATATGTCTATATTATTCAACCTGAAGATTATCTTGTAAAAGAATGAAAGTACTCCGGTTAGAATAAAAACTACGACGCCTTCCTTGACGAATTTCATCTTCACATCAAAAAAACTGAATAGACAACTTGGAAAGGATCAGTTTAAAAATAAGTAAACACTATATGTCTACATTATTCAATGAAACATGTTTGGATGCAGATATGCTGCGTAAATACACACACACACACACAAACACAAACACACACACAAACACACACATAAACACACGAACACACACAACTTCTCCATGGTTTAGAATTCAGAGACTTCCTTCTTTTAGCCTGTTTGCCACTCAAGGCTAAAGAGCTCAGTTTACACTGCTATTTAACCCATAGCTAGCAAAGAGGGGAAAGCGACGAACTTTCGTTTTTACTAGGGGTATTTGTGCAAAAATGAACGCAATCGAATTTGCCCTAGGCTCGCCGATAACGCTTTCATTGTTGATATCTATTGCTACACGTACCTCATAAAAGAACACGGTTGACAGAGAAGTATTAACTTACCAACTTTTTAATTACCTTGAGTGGCTCTTGGAACTTGTATTGGGTGAACATTAGTAAAAAAAAAAAAAATAATAATTTAAAAATAAAAAAGATAAAACAAATCCAGGCAATCTGGGCAGTCTCTCACACACTGCAATCTGAGAATGTACGGTCCACGTTTATGTATGTCTATATACATATGATTATAGAATAAACACTCTAAATTACAATTTACACTATTTACATTGTTTAAACTGTTGTCCTCATCTTTATTTTCATATTCACGACGTTTCGGCCGTTGTACGCTCCGGCCTTTTTCAGGTGATATATGTTGGAATTTCCAATTGAACCCTTTATTTTGTCCACCGGGGAAGATTGTTCTAATTCTATATGCTATGCCTTTTCTGAATATCTCAGTTTCAGTTATTTCCATTCAACTCTCCAAGTTTTTTTGTTCATCTCTGCTTGGGCCAGGTACTGAACTTACAACTCTTTGGCTCCAGTCACTGGATTACTTCGACCAACGCTTTTATTCACTGGGCACGTGAAACTAGAACTATCTACCCCGGAGGACGAAATAAAGGGTTCGGTTCGAAATTCCATCGTATATCGATTTTCATTGGATGGTTCATGTGTGTGGCTCAATCTGCATTAAGGAACTCACGTTGTGGTTTTGTGCTAAAGACATCATGTATCAGCGTAACTGTGTGCAAGCTAGCTTCCCAGGGGGCCATATTTGTGTTTCCGCAAATCTGATATCTTATGGGCGCCGACAAGACTTCGCCATTTAAAGATAAGCAGGAAAATCGTTTGAAAGCCTACCAAGAAAAAAATATGGCCGGAGCGTACCAAGGCCGAAACATTATGAATATGACAATAAAAATGAGGACAACAGTTCGAACAATTCAAATAGTGTAAATAGTTGCAATACCTCATCTCAGAAATATAGACAGATATCTAAATATCTAAGATATCTAAATATCTATGATATCTAAAAAAAATCATTAAATTTTAAGAAATTACGAACAAAGAGCATATTTTGTTTCAGCTTCCGTCGGGGGATCAATTAACAATGATTTTATATAGTAAACTGGATCATCCTATTAATTTTTATTAAATTGAATGAAAAAAGTATTTTGATATTCGCAGTCGGAAAGGTTTAATTTATAGTAATATAAACAAAATTATTATGTCTGGGCTTACTGTCTATTGTTTAACTGCACCAAATTTTGTATCTCTGTAGATTTCTAATCTTCTGTAGTCTGTAGCTGAAAATAAAATCTTTTCGTTTTAGTCAACACTTTCTATTTTTTCTTGGTAGGCTTTTAAACCATTTTCCTGCTTATCTTTAAATGGCGAAGTCTTGTCGGCGCCCATAAGATATCAGCTTTGCTGAAACACAAATATGGCTGTCTGGGAGGCTACCTTGCACACAGTTACGCTGATACACGATGTCTTTAGCACAAAACCACAAGTGTAGTGAGTTCGGATTGAGCCACACACGTGAACCATCCAATGAAAATCGAACACACTTCGGTGGGCTGAGAGACTAACGTGCTAACCACTGTTCTATGGCGAATCAGGATTTTTTTTATCGATATTTACTTAGTAAAGAACAAAGCCACAAGTACGACTCCCAATGAAAATCGAACTCACTACCTTAATCTGCTAGACTAGCTCGTTAACCATCACTCTTCGCTAATTGTTCACTATGCTTCAACAGTCAACAGGAAAGCAAAAAGTGAATTTTTTTAGAAGGGTGTTGGGGTATGCAAAATGAAACACTTCGTAAATTTTTTTTTTTTATGTATTGCGGTTGTTGGGATATATAATCCGATTATAAAGTTGGTTGTCCCCTCCCTTCGTTGGTTCGCGCGGCTGTAACGCCTTGCCAGTACCCCACAAATAATAGACTATTCCTTTTTTGATCGTGTGGGATGAAAGGAAAATACACTACTTGGTTTCAGTGAGAAAATGAAAAGAAAGAAAGAAAGAAGAGCGAGAGAGAATAAGATTTAACCTGATAAGAACAGATACTACAGTTTGATCTTATTATTGTACCACAAGGGTTAAAAGGGGGAGAAAGAAGGTTTCTCCATGTTTTATTATTTTGTAAAGTAGTTTATTGTTAGCAGCCATCTCAATACTATTTTTTTTTTATTAAATGAAGACTTGTCAGCCATTATTAATCTGTTGGCTGGTATTTTTCTTTATGTTATTTTTGTTGTTTTATTTGCACTAAATGATAATCATAGTAATAGTAGTAGTAGTAGTAATATCAGTAATTTTATAAAATGAAATCTTGTCAGCCATTATTAATTTTTCGGCTCGTGTTTCTTTCATCTTAATGTCAGTTGGTTTATTTATACAAGCATTGTTAGCAATAGCAATATTACTCTAATTTTTATGAAATGAAGCCGTCAGCGGCTATTAATCTTTGGTTAGTATTTTATCTAATTTTTTTACACTAATAGTAATAATGATAATATTATCTGTAATTTTTATTATTAAGCAATTTCAACCATTATTAAATTTTCGGCTAATAATATTTACCTCATCTAAATTTCCGCTGCTTTATTTACGCTATTAATATTAGTAGTAGAATATTATATATAACTTTTATTAAATTAGTCATCGTCTGCTATTATTCATCTTTCGATTAATATTTAATCTTATTGCTTTTGCTTTATTTACAATAGTAATATTAGTAGTTACCTGTATTTCTTATAAAATGGAGCCTTGTCAGCCATTATTAATTTTTTCGGTTAGTACTTCTGTCATCTTAATTTCACATATTTTATTTAAACTGGAATTGAATACTGAACAATACTCTCAGATGAAGAGAAAACTGGAAGCAACTGAAAAAAGAGTTCTAAAGAAGGATGCTGAGAATTCCATGGACGGAAAACAGAAACAAAAAGCACACTTATACTCAAAACCTGAAATTTCGTGGACATATAATGAGGAAGGAGGGCCTGTAGAATTTGAAATTCACATGACACATCGAGGATAAGAGGGACATAGTAAAGCAGTGGGTTACCTACCTGACGAGTTGATGTGAATAGATGGCAGAAGAGGGGGCGGGAGGTTCGACACAGGGAGAAACGCTGGTCAGAGTTACAAGTAATAGGAGACTGCGGAGAGCCATGATTGCCCACGTCCTCAAAGGACACAACACATAGAAGAAAACCTAATAGTAGTAGTAGTAGTAATATTACCTATAATTTTTATTACCAGAAGCATAGTCAGCATTTATTAATTTTTCAGCGAGTATTTCATTAATCAGTTACGATTGACTTTCACTTTAATAGTCCTGGATATGTTGATGAACAACATCCGGCAGCAAGCCCCCTGATCAGGATATTGGAGGTTTTGAGGAGCCTAGAACAATCTCTTAATTGCTGTTGTTCCCAGGTCCACCCTGGTGGTAGCACCTGTTAGGGTCCCAACTATGGGAAAATAGTGGACTCCCACAAATAAAAACAAGACATTATGAAATTAAAAAATACATTTGTATAGTAAAAATACCAGCAATACCATTTTATATAAAAAAAATGACCAATACTTATTTATAGTAAAATGACCAACGATGCCTGTCTATATATCTGAGATTAGGTATTATGTACACTATTTACACTATTCGGACTATTGTCCTCATCCTTGTCTTCAGGTGGTTGGAATATCGAACTGAACCCTTTATTTCGTTCACTGGGGCAGACTGTTCTAGTTCCACGTGCCATATCTAATGGGTGTCAATTATCAGTTATCTCTTGTTGCAATATGAGCTCTGGTAAAAACATGGAATGATAACAGCAAAAATTGCAATATGAGCACTGGTAAAAAATGCTTGATGAAGACATTAGGCTTATAATACGCAGAAATTCATACACAGATGTTCTCGAGGACACATAGCACAGTGGATAAAGATGTTGGTTAAAGAGTGCGAGTTCAATACCCGGTTAAGACAGTGAGAGGGGAATTAACAAGAGATAACTGACATCTATTAATTATGGCACGTGGAACTAGAACAGTCTACCCCAGTGAGCGAAATAAAGGGTTCAGTTCGACATTCCAACCACCTGAAGACGGCCGGAGCGTACAACGGCTGAAACGTTGTATTAAATATAGCGACAAAGATGAGGACAATAGTCCGAATAATGTAAACGACACAACGACACATGTTTATTGTAAAATAGTTATCTCCATTAAAAAAAGGTGAAAAACATGATCAAAAAAGGCCCAAAACTTACTGAAAAAAAATTTATTGTCAAAATGTTCATTTTATTATTAAGAGGAAAACCAACGTATTTTTTGATTATTTTATTAAATTTTTCGTTCTTTTTAGAACATTCGAAATTTTGATTAAAAATCTTGTTTTTCTTGCATCATTGGAATACCATTAAGAAGCATGTCTTAACTGCGGTGACTTGTTTTTGAAGTGTTAACTGACATTTACATCGATGGATTGACAGCTTCGGTCAGGGGGTGTGGGAAATTATTGGACGGAAGAACAGAAGTGACATAATTATTTCGAATTTTTTTTATTTAACGACACAGTAATTTTTAAAATTTAACAAATACTTTCAGAAATCTAATATTTTATTGATTTTTTTTTTATTTTTGTTAGGTACTTTAGCTTTATAGCCTTACGTTTGAAGATAATTTCAGGAAAAATAAAATTTTAAATACTAACAATAAAATAAATCTAAGATTTCATAACTGAGAGTGAGATAAAATTTCCTGAGTGGGGTACATAATTTTTACTTACATCCCATATGAAAATTATGGTAGTATTTTAATTTTTTATTAATTTTTATATCAACTGATTTCGAACGTGCTAGAAAGGATGAAAAAAATTTATAAAATAATCAAAAAATACTTTAGTCTTTCTTCTTCATAATAACATGGACATTTTGACGATAAAACTTTATTTTCATTAAGTTTGGAACATTTTTTTACCACGGTATCATGTTTTTTGGCGAATTAATTAAGATATCTATTAAAATGACCGACAATATATTTTTTAAAGCATTTTGCTTTAAAAAATATTTTGTAGGTCAGCAATACATTTTATCTGGAATTGAAGCCATAGAGTTGTGTTCAAATTATGTATATTTCGTTTTAAATAAACCATAGCGGTTGATATGCCGCTAAACAAAATCAACCAATCAACTTTCACTTTAAATAATTTTGTTTTGTTTGGTTTGGTTTTGATTTAATTTGTTTTACGTTATGCCATTGTCAATGTGTTTTTTAATAAGCGGCAAGATTTTCAGGATATGAATAGAATATGTATACTTTAAAATAAATCAGTTTGTAGATCAGGTTTCATTGACGTATTTTTGTAAAAAGTGTTTTTGTCAAAAGTGTATTGCTGGTAATATTTGTTTTAAATGTATTGCTGGTAATTTTACTATAAATATGTATTGTTCGGGATTTTACTATAAATATGTATTGTTGGTCATTTTAAAATAAATATAAATTAGTCATTTTTTTATATAAAAATGTATGGCTATTATTTTTACTATAAAAATGTATTTTTATACTTACATAATGTTTTATTTTTGTTTGGGGGGATTCACTATTTTCCCATAGTTGGGACCTTAATAGGTGCTACTATCTCAGGTCAAGGTGGGCCTGGGAACAGCAGCAATTATTTTGTTACTTAAACCGTCTCAATCAGAGGCTTTGCTTCACGATGTAGTTTATCGTCATACCCAGGACGGAAATAATTAGGTTATCTCGCCATGAAGTCGTTGTTAGTAAACATCCTTGAAAGCTTTATCGACTTCGATTCTCACTGAGTACCTCATATTGCCTTGTACCAGACTAAGTTGAGCATAGTAAATACCTGTTTTGGTAAACAATTTCTGCAAATGAAAAATCACCCCCCTCCCCCAATGCGTATTTTTTTTCTGTTTTTCTGTGGTTGTTTTTCCTTCTTGTTTATAGACACGAGCTACACATACACTTGTCAGTGCATAACGCAAGTGGAATGTCGCATTGCCGAATTCTTTGAAGTGGATTACATTTGAGACATTCTGTGAGTGATTCAGCCCATCACACTTACTCTTTTGTCAATATATCAGTTAAAAAAATATTCTTCTATATACCGTGTCCCTTCAGGACGTGGGTAATCCACAATCCCGTATCCCTCGCAGATCTTAGCTGCATTTCTCTCTTTGACAAACCTCCCTCTCCTTTCCGTCATTCATTCATACAAACTCATCAAGTATGTTGCCCACTGCCTTCTATCTCTCTTGCCCTCAGTATGCCCTGTGAGGGTCAAGATCTCCAAACACCCCTTCCTCATTATGTGTCAAAGAAATTTCAGCTGTATCTTCCTGATTATGAGTAAAAGTGTTCTTTCTCTTACCATTTTCTTTAAGACTTCATCACAAGGATCTATTTGAAATGTTGGGAAGATTAACCTTTTCTTTTTTTTTTTTTTTTTGTCATTTCACTCCGAGCAAGACGGTAATGCCACTACGATGCAGTGGGTTACAGGGAGTGACAGAAAACGGGAAGGCTTTAGTGACAACCAGTGAGGAAAAAGACAATAAAGGAACAGGTTTTAGGAAGATTGAGGATGGCGATTGACGTTTCATTCAAATTTTTGAAGATTGTTGTTTGCAGGGAAGCAAGAAATCTGAAGGGAATTCAGGAGGCGGCAAGTGCGAGAAAATAAACTATTAGAATAGATCAAACGGTTGCATCTATTTTAACAGTAAAACGGGGAAACCTAGTTGCCAAACTAGTAACATACTTAAATCCATGCACTTGAGACACTATGGAGAAAAGCTCCTTAAAACAATCGGCAAAGTAGTAGAAAAAACAGAGGGAAGTCATGCTACGTTGGTGAGAAAGTGACTGAAGTCAAGATACTAGGTCAGATTCGAATACATTACATATTCTTCTTTGAAGAATATCGAGACAAATAGTGGGAGCACCAGACAAGACATATGTCTATATTTCTGAGATGAGGTATTATGTACACTATTTAAATTATTCCGATTATTGTCCTCATCTTTGTCGTCATGTTTATCACAACGTTTCGGCCGTTGTACGCTCCGGCCTTCTTCAGGTGGTTGGTATGCCGAACTGAACCCTTTTATTTCGGTAGACTCTTCTAGTTCCACGTGCCATGTCTAATGCATGTCAGTTATCTCCTGTTAATTCCCATCTGAAAGTTCTCCACTACCTTAACCACTCTTTGGGTTCTGTCACTGGATCTAACTAACGCCATTATCCGCTGTGCCATGTGTCCTTGAGGACATCGGTGTATGAATTCCTGGCTATTATAAACCTAATATCTTCAGCAATCATTTTTTACCAAAGCTCATATTGCAATTTTTGCTGTTATCATTGCATGTTTTTTACTAGATCTCATATTGGAATTTTTGTTGTTATTTGGTTGGTACAAAAATAATGACGTAATAATGTCGTTTTTTGACGTTATACGTCAAAAAACGACATTATTACGTCATTATTTTTGCACCAACCTAATATTATCGCTTTTCTCTGGCACTCCTTATTATTGGTTTCCGTATTGTATTTATATATTGAATCGTAACTTAGAAACAATTGGATTAAGCTAAATATTCGTTCAGAGATACTCTTGATCTTGTGGACAAGGTCGTCATGCCAAACCCCGTCGAAAGATATCTAGATCTGTAACCTGAGCTTCTTTATCTAAAGCTTAATAGACAAATTCAGTGATGGTCATTAACACATTAGCGGTAGACCTGGAAAAACAGAAGCCATATTGTTTATCCGAAAGGAAGCCGTGTGAAGTAAGGTGCTTAACCAATTCGCCGTTGATTAAAGCATCTGGTGCTTTGCCAGAAAAGGGTAAAGGACTAATAAGGCGATAATTTGAGGGATCAGAGAGTTCTTAAAAACAGGAGCTACAAATGCAACAAGGTGAAAAGGGAGAACCAACGTGACACTTATTGTAAAGTTTGGAGAGAACAAAAGATAGTTCAGGAGTACTTTAGGACAATTGCAGGGATATTGTCGAATTTGAAAGCCTCATGTGGGGATCTAGTTTAGAAACTTTGGACGGAGTTATGTGCATATCACTCAGTAGAAACTCTTTTCTAGGAGGAGACTCAGGCAGAGATATTCGAAATGTTGTCGAGAGTGGAGTTGAGAGAGAATTTCTGACTCACGAACTCTGCTTTACCTGCATTAGATAACAACACTTCAAACTGATTGAAGAGAGAATGGGCTAGAGATCTGCTCTTGTTCAGTACACTTTTGCAGAGCCGCCAGTAATCCCTCGGACCAAACTTGCGACAAGTCATACGGTGTCCCATTCTATCAGCGAATAGTGACTTTGCTTCTTTAATGACACGCTTACACTCATTACGAGCAGTGACAAAGAGACGTCTGTTACAATCTAACATGTCGCGCTTGTATAGCCAGAAGAAGTGATTCCTGCGGGCTATAGCGGCTGAACAGACAGGAGAGAACCAAGGGGAATATTGTGGCTTCACTTGATATTTCCATGCTTGTACTAAAGCTTCGATGACGGCTTTCACTCGGGAAGAAACCACGGTGACACATTTCCCAACAGAATTATTAAAAATATAATTCCTATGGACATCGCCAAGAAAATCACGGAATGGGTCCTAATCAGTG
>OZ010607.1:31383932-31391432 GCA_963932145.1 Acanthosepion lycidas | reverse complement strand
CCATATGCTGGTGGATGGCAGGTAATTCACTATAAATCAAATAGCCAATGCTATTAACATATCCCGTGATAGAATTGAATATATTCCGCACAATGAACTTGGCATGACAAAGGTTTCTCCTCTGTGGGTGCCGACGGATTCTGACACCTGATCAAAAGCGTACCAGGGTGATCACATCACGGGAAAACCTGCCATTATTTGAGGCAGTACCAGCTGGTTTCCCTGAACGTTTCATAACCCGTAGACCAGATTTTAAGCCGTTTCAAGAGTTACATTCTTTAGTGCTTCTGTTTACTCAGCAATCACGATAAAGTAGAAATAATTATCCGTACTACAACACTGTCTCAGATCTTTCTCCAAAATTAGACTGACCTAAAATCTAAGTTTTTCTACGGAATAACATTTTAACTTTTAATCCGATACGCTACCACTGCAGTTGTAAGTTCAGTGCTCAAGCATAAATGCTAACAGTTTTCTATAAACACGGCTGTAACTGGATGTCTTCCAAAAAATGTTCGTTGTGAAACGCCTTTCCGCGTAACCATTTCCCGCCTACACGTTAGTATGATGAAAAGAAGTTAGAATTCAAAAAAGGTCATCAACACAAAGCTATGGTATCACATTTATAGCATCTGTACTATTATGAACAACGGACTTCAAAGAATCTAGCCTATTTGATGTGATATAAGACTTCCCCCATTTACGTTTAATATTACACTGTTATGAAGTTAGGCTAGGTACAACTACCGGTAGTCTATGACATCTGAGTAAACATCAGTCTCCCAGATATCTCAACTTTACATATAAAACTTCCCCTATTTACATTTAACATTACAACATTAGGTACAACTACCGGTAGTCTATTACATCTGAATAAACATCAGTCTCCCAGATACCTCAACTTTACATATAAAACTTCCCCTATTTTCAGTTAATATTACAGTAATATGGAGTTAGCATAGGTACAAGTATTGGTAGTCTATGACATCTGAGTAAATATTAGTACACCAGATACGTCAACTTTGTATATAAAACTTCCGCTATTTATGCTTACTATTTCAGTGTTTTGGAGTTAGGTTATATACAATTACTGGTAGTGACATCTGGGTAACTATTAGCCTACCAGATATCTCAACTTTACATCTTAAACTTTCCTTATTTACATTTTAATATTACAGTATTACGGACTGAGGCTAGGTAAGTACTGGTGGTCTATGGCATCTGAATAAACATTGGTCTACCAAATGCCTCAATATTGGAAAGTATTATGGAATTACGCTTGATACAAATATTGGTAGTCCGCAGCGTCTGGTTAAATATCTACCAGCTATTTAAGTTCCCGTGTGAGGTGTAAACAAGAATCAGAGAGCTGAGTTCGAATTCCAGTCGAGTTAGTTACATTCACTTAAGCGTAAATACCCATGGGAAAGATATGAATCCATCTTGTTGTGTAGAAAAACGGTCGACCAACTCGGTGTGTCCTGCTATTTACCGTATAGCTGGGAGGGGGAGAAGAATAAGATTCATACCTTACTCAAGGATATTAGTACGTAAATGAATGTAATGGATTCGAGTGGATCTCGAACTCGATTCACTCAATCCAAGCCGCAATCCATTACACAACCGTGTATCCCAATATGATTACTACTAGTAAATAAAAAAGTAAAATAAAGTCCTAATCATAATGATTATTCTCAGAAATTTAGTCAAAACTATTATGTGTATTACTACTACTAGGAAGTAAGTGTAAATAGAAATAATGACGTAAAAAAAATTACAAATCATAAGTAGGGCTGGCACAAGGTGATAAATGTGGTTCATCCGATAACTATTATATATCTCTTCATCTAAGTTATAGGTGAGTGAACATTTTTAAGAGTTAGAATTTTCAAAGAAGACTGGAACAATTATACGTTTCTTATCTCTTACCCAGTCTCTCGTTTGGCATCGAGCCAAACTAGACTAAATTTAACTAACTATACTAATAAACTAACTAAATACTAACAAATCTTAAGACCGAAATGGTGTAACTAAAACGACTTTCACTTTTATCAGTTCAAAATACAAATTTTTTTTTGCGGATGGGGGGGGGGTGAAATGATTCACCTCCAAGCAAGGTGACAATGCCACTAAGATGCAAGGATTTACTGGCAGTGAAAGTGGAAAGATGTTCGTGAGGAGAAGTGGGGAAAATACAATACAAGAACAGGATTCAGGAATACAGAAAATGGCGATTGACGTTGCATTTAAATTTTTGAAGATTGCAGATGGCAGGGAAACAAGAAATCTGAAGCGAGTTATATATATATATATATATATATATATATATATATATATGGTGAACTCTTCCGACGTATGAGGGACAAGCGGCTCAGTTTCTAAAAACTGACAGCCAGACACCAGCACATATGATTTGATTATAGTGGTGAAGTCTTGGGCAAAACCAACCACACTTTTTGAAGAAACGGATACAGAGACCTAGTACACTGTATGCCACAAAGTTTTCCAACCGACCCACATCAGGTTTTGAATTCAGAGTTTTTCCTTCTCCGACCAGTTGCCATCCACGGCTATAGAACCCAGTCTGTCCTGCTATTTATACTTTTCCCAAGGTGAATATAACGGATTAGACTGGAATTCGAACTCGGTTCACTGATCCCTCAATCGTTTAGTCCACATATATATTGTCATCCACAGAGAGACTGTTTCACTGCATCACAGCTCATCAGTGTGGCTAGACATCCGGTTGCCACTAGCTAGGATCGAAACACGGCAGAATTGGCGTCAGTCGGAGAATCTACCCCTAAGGCGTTGGCGTACGGCAGGGATGAAGGTGAATCTAAGCGTATTTATTTTTAGATAAAAACACAATGACTGGGAGAACTCGATTCGTTTTACCGAAGAGTCTTGCATTATTAGAAGTAGTAGTCACTGTTTACAAACTCACACTTTTGCCCCCTAGATCTCAATCAAAATAATATTTCAGGAGCATATATATATATATATATATATATATATATATATATATATATATATATATATATATTGTGGACTCTGTCGTCATGGACGACAAATGAGGGCTTAGTAAAATAAAGAGGTGGTCAGCTTTTATGGACATGCATATGTCTCCAGAGTCCTGCAGGTGTTTTACAAACATTTAGACAGATGGAACATCTGGCTGGACAATTTTACTCGAATGTTTGAGGATCAATTGTCGCATGTTTCTGCAAATGAACAGCAATGCCTTCTTTATTGTGTGCGACAAAGACACAGTGGCAAGTAAGGCTATCATTGAGAGGAGCAGCATGCTACCAACTTTCCTTAATATTTTCACGCAGTTGATCCCGATGTTCAAGTCGGCCTCCCTCAAATCTTTGTCTAAATGAGAAGCAGGACGGGCGCCAGCTCCTTTCGCTCGGACACTGTTTTCCCAGGCAGAAAAGGGGGATGCTACATCGCTTCAGATTGTCTTTGTAATGCAAAAGTGGCCTTCCAACTGATATATATAGACAAGACAGACATGCTTAGGGAGGTGTGGAGGCCTCACACTTATACACTCACCCACACGAATATACACAATTACACACATCATACTCACTCACTCCCTAATGAGCCAAATGATATAACACACACCCACAGCAATACACACGCTTACACACATCGTACTCACTCACCCCCTAAGAACCAAATGACACACACACAAACACTAAACAGAGACACATCCCCTCACCAGGTCCAATAAAACTGTCAAACTGACCAGAGAATTCATAGCATGTATCTATCCAGCTCTTATCTCAAATAACAACTTAAAAGAGACTGTTTGACCAACACAAGGAATGTTAAAAGACTCATGTTAAAAAGATTAAAAAATCAAAAAACAAATGAAAACTACAGACAAAATTTCATTTTCTCCATCAAGACATTCATTTCTGTAGTTTAGTGCTACCAGCAAGCAGAGATAATTCTCCTCTCGATGATGACCATTTTGGTCGAAACTAGTCGGGAATCTAAATGGAATAATAATAAAAAAAAAAAAACGAAAGAATATTAATCCAGTGTGTCTAAAGATTTTAATTTTTTTATTTTTTTATTGTTAAAAAATATATATATATATATATATATATATATATATATATATATATATATATATATATATATATATATATTGGGTTGGTGCATAATTATCAGGCGTTTTGTGTAGGCAAGTTATTAATAAAAAATTGCTGTTTTATTTACTTTTTTAATAAAAATATATTATTTTCAGGTTATAAAAATGCGTGTCGATAATCAAACGCTCTGAAATAATCATTTAAAAATGTTATTGTTGAATTATGTTTGTTTTTTTTTTTCATAATAAATATTCTTTTAAAAATCTCCTGATAATTATGCACCAACCCAATATATATATATATATGAGATAACGATATATATTTTTATATATGAAGAACAGAATTGGGAAAATATTATGACAAAGTGAAAAAAGTTTACTTGTGACAATTTTCATCCTTCAGAACTTCATCGGACTAATTTTATTATGTTGTTAGGTCTCCACATGCGCACGACAGAGGGTTGCTGGGAATTTTAGACTTTTTTTTTTAATCAGCCGAATTCATTTAGAGTTTTTTTCTTTCCATCACTTTTGTAAGTAGGTATTCCACATTGTGATATTATAAGATCTGCTAAGAATGATGAAATGTAAGAGTCAAGGCGCAAATTTACTGTAGATGACCTTGCAATTAAGGCACTCTTTATACATTTACATCATAGTGAATTATTTTCTTCTTTGATCAAAGTAGCTTTTTTTATGTCAAAGTTGTGGTCAGTCTCGTTACGGTGTGTAACCAACGCATTTGATGCATCATTTTGTAAAATTCACAGCACCCCACTGCCGTGCGCATGTGTAGTCCTACCAACACGACAAGATTAGTTCGATGTAGTCCTGAATGATGAAACGCATCACATGTAAACTTTTCCACTTTGTCATAATATTTTCTCAACATTACAACGCGAAACTTAGAAGTCAGCGTGACTGAAATAGAACTACTCAGTTGACAAGTTTCTTCATATTAATTATATATATATATATATATATGTGTGTGTGTGTGTGTGTCTCAAAATTGTGAAGTGAAAACTACACCACTCTCTTTTCAAAGAAGTCAGGACAATTCACAGATAATATTCTTCCATGTGTCATGTGGCATGTCCCTTCAGGACCACAATTTCCGGTCCTCTGTAGCTCTCAGCAAATACAGTGGAACCTCGGTTAGCAAATTTAATTCGTTCCTGAAGGCCGTTCGTAACCCGAAATGTTCGTAAACCGAAACTATTTTTACAATAGGAATCAATGTAGAGGAAAAAGTCACAGTACAATTGGAAAAGAAAACACGGCACAGCACTCGAATGTATACAACACGGCGGTCCACTCAGGAATTATTCCGTTCGGGTTAACTTGGTTCGACTGTGTTATTCGAGAACCGAAATTTTGTTCGATAACCGAGGCATTTTCATCTCGAATTTTCTGTTCGAAAACCGATTTTTTCGACATGTGAGACATTCGACAACCGAGGTTCCTCTCTATTGTGTTTTTGTTATCTCTCTTAAACCATCCATTTATACTCCATTAACACAAACGCGTGAGGTAGGTTATGTATTGTTTTCCTCTGACCCTCTTGCCTTCAATGCCCTGTGAGTATCACATTTTTCAAATCCTCTTTCCTCATTATGTGTCCTAGAAATTTCAACTGTCTCTTCCCCATGTTAAATAGAAGTTATTATTTACCATTTTATACAGTTCTAGTCGGTTGACAATTAGCCGATGTTTTGCCAACCATTTCAATAAATAATATAATAAATAAATAGTGTTTATTATGTTCGTTGTAAATTTTCAAGAACAAAGAAAAAAAATTCACTTTCATCATATGATCAGATTTTATTCCATTTCTAATCATCGCTTTTTAAAACAGTAAATATTGCCGAGGGGTGACGGTGCCATAGAGATTTCAACTGACACTTCCTGATGTTAATTATAAATGTCCTTTTTGTTTCCATTTTCTCTAAAACCTCATCGTTGCTCACATACCCGGTCCATGATATCCTCAGCGTCCTTCTGTAGAACAACCTTTCTGTTGCCTCAAGATGTTCTACATCTGTGAAGAGATTGTCCAGTATCCACTGACTTATAGAAGGACTGATATTAAATAACAATCCAATACTATTTTCTTTGTTTATAACGATGTTGTTATGTTTCTTAAAACATTGCTTAGCTTTTGGAAGACATATTTCGTTGTCCCAATACGCCTACAGATTTCTGTGTTGCAGAATCCGTCCTCTGTTAAAACATTTCCCAGATATTTCAAATGTATTTGCTTGATTTTGGCATCTCCAATTCGTTACCTCACGTCTCTTCTTCATCTGTGAGAAGACTGTCAAGCATTCACTGCCATATTGGAGGACTGATGATACATAACAATTCAGTACTCTTGTCTTCGTTTCTAATGGAGAGCTATGATCGGCTAATACCTGAAGGAAAATTGTATTAAAACGTCTTGCACAAATCCCACTAGCGTAATGAGGCATGGTACTCACTACACTAGCGAATTGGACTTCGGCACTTTCTTGTTAACGACTTAGCCTCGTCTAAATACATTAAGCAGTTTTACTTATACTTCTCATGACAGAAAAAAAAAGTAGTTATTTTTAAACGGTATCTCATAGTTTGAATATCCTATACAAAGTTAAAATTCGATACCGTAAGAAGTAAGTACCTACAACATCTGGGACGTAAGAGAAACCTTTCACCCGCTGCTAAATATTTAAAAATACCAGATTGAAATTACAGACCCATCTTCAACGACTGTAAAATTTAGCCGGAAATACTAATTTCTGCAAGTGAACAGAAATAAATCTTGCATCGTTTTCCTATCTCGGGCGCTTCGCCCTAGAGCAACCGATTACTTTCGTGTGGTGAGCTAAATCCTTACTGGGTGCCCCTAACCCGCTATTGACCTTATGTCAAATTAAAATAAATTTAATTTCTCTCTGTATTTCTGGGGTGAGGGGTTATCATTACTTACATTATTTACACGAGGACTATTATCCTCATTTTTGTTGTTGTTATCACAACATTTCGGTCGTTGTGACCCCTGGCTTTCATCAGGAGCTTACCAACCCGGTTAACTAGTGGATTTGGTGATATATACATATGGACGAGTGTCCTTACCTTTGTTATCAAAACTTTTTCGGACAACTTTTCATCAGGCATATGTCGATCCAGGTAACCTAGAGGGGGTTACAATATCACTGTGAGTTCAATCCCTGGGCCGGGTTGTGTGTACTTAGACTCAGTGAAAACAAGAAAAGCTATAACTGAGCAGTACGAAGAATAGGGACTAGACGAGTTATCTCCCCGTAGATTGAATAAAGGGTTCAGTTCGAAATTCACCGAAGAACCTGGATTGAAAGACAACTGAAAGCCCGGATGGGGGTAGGCACAACAACCGA
>OZ010607.1:31375114-31383732 GCA_963932145.1 Acanthosepion lycidas | reverse complement strand
ATGCGAGTGCAAGGTAGGGGGGGAAAAAGAGAGAGATTGAATTTGGGAAGAATTCCAAACAGATCATTGGTAAGGTGAACAGAGGCTGATTTTAAAAGGTACGAAGATCTCTGAAGAAATGCGAAAAAGTAAAAATCCATGAATTCCATCTGAACAACAAGTAGGTAAAAAAAAAAAATTATTGAAATATAGAACGTAGACAAAGTAAGCAAATAACAGAATGCGGAGAGGGAAACGAGAAAAAAAATGAGGTAGGTATGAAATATAAAGGAGAATGTTAAATAGGAAGGAAGGAAGGAAGGAAGGAAGGAAGAAGGAAGGACAGAAAGAAAATGTTGGCTGCTACTAGTTAGGAATGATGTAGTTAGGAATGATGAGTAGTCATGAAAATGTAATCTAATACCAGTCGACGGGAGGGCTTGAGCACGTCTCCTTTTGCGAAGAGTTCTTCTGCAGGCAACTCCAAATTCAGGCAGTATTGAGAGCCAAGTCGTGATTCAGCAATCAACACGGTAGGGGTGGGTAAGCATATAGACCCACGGCCGGTGTAGCACTAATTTCTAGGGCAAAGCGTTGGGTCGTCCACTTCTATATATAGAACCAAGTTCATCATGTCTTGCAGCACAGACAGGAAACACGGTACTGACTGACTGCTGAGGTAGCGAGAGTTAAATAAAGAGCAGTACAGTAGCCTCCCTTTATCAGCGAAGGATATGTTCAAAGATTCATATTGGATACCTGAAACCGCGTATAGCACTGAATCCTGTATACAATATTTTCTTTTCTTTTCTTTTATTTCTTCTTCCGTTACCGTCATGCTTATTATAATATTTAAGTTAGTTACAATAAGACATCAGAGGCAATTGTTAATAATACAATAGAAGAATTATAACATTATCCTGTGATAGAAGTTCTTCTTAGCATTCAACATTCAGTATAGCACCCTGAAAGTCGAGAGCTTTCACCTTTTCACTTATAGGAATCATTTTACACTTTCTGTTTCGCATATCCGACTAGCCAGCCACACTACGGCTTCGCTTTGGGACCTTTAAGAAAATTTAGTAATTCTCCATTTCTGAGGTTGACTGAAGATAAGGGGCTGAGCACTATACATTAAAAAATTAATGGTAAAGTTTAACTTTTAAGTTGTGTCGAAAACATTTATCTCTTCTGGTCTATTATTATTATTAGTATTATTATTAATGTGCTCGCCTCTCCATTTGTTTGTTCGCACGATCATTACGCCCTGCCAATGTCTCCTAAATAAAGAACAATTCTGATTTGATCGCTTGGAAATAGGAGAAAAGACACTACTTGGTTTCACTACGAAAATAAAATAAAAGAAAGAAAGAAAGAAAAAGTCTTTAACGGCTGTTTTAGTGAAATAGAAAATTTATCAATTTTAAATTTTTGTCATTTGTACCCACTTCTTAAAATAACGACCAGTATTCATATTTATGGACGTTATTGCAATATTTTGCTATAG
Source organism: Acanthosepion lycidas (assembly GCA_963932145.1). Classification (NCBI taxonomy): domain Eukaryota; kingdom Metazoa; phylum Mollusca; class Cephalopoda; order Sepiida; family Sepiidae; genus Acanthosepion; species Acanthosepion lycidas. The sequence goes on along the minus strand of OZ010607.1, from coordinate 31,382,246 downwards.
TTGTTTAAGTCAAATATTTAACGATGCGATGGGGAAAATTCTACGGATATTTTATTGTGGTAGAAATTGCCATCAGTTTATTCAATCATTAACTGAAGAATTAAGATTCATCACAAAATGAAAATAGGTAAACAGTGAAATTTTCATGGATCTTTCTAATTATTATTATTATTATTATTATTATTATTATTATTATTATTTACGCTAATGTTCACCAAATACAAGTCACAAGTCCAACACAAGGTAGAGGGTTACTGAATGAGATTTTTATTATTATTTTATATGTTCGCAATCGTCTGGTTCACACTCCTCTCCGGTCTTTTAAACAGGAATAGACGTTTATCACTTGTTTCCTGTTTAGGATTGGGTTTGCGGTTACTTCTTAAGTATTCTCATTCTCTTTCACTTCCACTAGTCTCTTGCGTCTTAGTGGCATTATCGCCTTGATTGGGTTGAATTGATTTTAAAAGAAGACTTAAGAGAAGAAAATAACTGTAGTTTATGAGGATATGTAGGATATATATATATATAGGAAATGAATGCAAGCATTACTAATACCATTAGGCCATTATATTAATAATCTTAGGGCACTTCGACGTAATGTAATGGTTAACTCGCTTGCCTCGCGAGAACAATTACAACTGAGTAGTGAGTTCGATCCTCACTGGGTGCCCCATACTTTAGACCTTGTACCACATCTGAACCACGCTTAGAAAATCACCATTATTATTCTTTGTTTCCTCTACCGAATCTTCCGTTCCTTCAATACTCTCTCTACGTCTTCCCAGTTTTCGGTTATTTTGAACAAAGACAGCATTAAAATTTGGAAATAACCAAAATTAGACAAATACAAAAATTTTAATATCTGGATAACGCTTTAACAGAAGACGGAAAGTGCGACACTGAAATTTGGACAGCAAAAGTGCCTTCTAAAAGCTAAGCAAAGTATTAAGAAACAGGAAAATCTCGCTAGAAACAAAGAAAAGAGTACTGAACTGTTATATTTAACAGACCCCACCCACACCACGTGGGATGTATGTAGCACAAGGCCGAGTTTACCGTGAGTTCTCCGAGCCCGTAGGCTCGCCAAAAATGTTCCCTTAGAATCCGTATAAACGGGTTCAGGGCCTGTCTACCGCCACAGACAAAACTTTGCCCTTCGGCAAAAGCTCGTTCGGGTTCCTCTCTGCCGAGGCAGAGATTTCGACAGTTACAAACTGCTCCCTAGTTAATTATTTTCCAAGTGTAGCTTAGATGTGGCACAAGGCCGAAAGTATGGGGCACCCAGTAAGGATCGAACTCACTACTCAGTCGCAATTGTTCTAACGAAACAAGCTTGCTAACCATTGCACCACCACGAGGTGGCCGAAGGTACTGAACTGTTATGTAATATCAGTCTTCCTACATGGCAGTGAATGGCGAACCCTCTCCACACAGATGAAGAAACTTGAGGCGATAGAAATATGGTTCTAAAGAAAGATGCTGAGAATACCAAAAACTAAATCTGTGAGAAACGAAGACGTTTTAAAGAAAATGGAAACAAAAAAGGACACTTATACTTAATATCAGGAAGTGGCAGTTGAAGTTTCTAGGCTCATAATGAAGAAAGAGGGTTTGGAGAAATTGACACTCACAGGACATTGAAAGCAAGAGAGACAGATGAAAATATGACCTACCTAGCGAGTTGAGTAAATGGATGGTAGAACAGGGTTTAGCAGAGATAGCAAAAAGACGAAATTTACTCAGAGCTACAAAGGACCGGAAATGGTAGAGTGTCATTATCACCAACGTTTTTTTTTTTTTTTTTTTTGCTTGATCCTAAGTAAAAACTTTGCCCAAATAATAACCATCGAAGAACAATCAATATCGTTTTTCCTTTGAAAAGTTAAAAGCAAGATTAGAGGTCATACCATGAAAGATGTCCTTTTTTTTCTGTCGATCGTCTGTGGCGAGCATCCTGTAACCGAGTAAGGTCGTAGGGATGGCAGCAGTGATGTGTCTAGGGCAAGACAGCCGGACGAAACCCATCCTTCTTTAGGCTGGTTTTGAACTCAGACTACATCTTCTCCTAGACTGGTTCCTACCTCAAGGCAGTAGAACGTTGCTATTTAACCCATAGCTGGGTGATAAGAAATTAAGGCATACCTTTCCCAAAGGTATTTGTGCGAAGGGGGGTGTAATGAAGTCGAGCGGAATACGTCTCGTCAATTTCACTTAACCTTACATTTTTGATATAAATAAATAAATGTAGAATTACTTTATTGTTCTCTCTCTCTCTCTCTCTCTCTCTCTCTCTCTCTCTCTCTCTCTCTCTCTCTCTCTCTAATAGTGTTTTTTGCGTCTTAGTGGCTTTATTGCCTTGCTTTGGGGTAAAATGATTACAAAAATAAATAAATTAATAAAAAAAGTCTATGGACTGTTTCATACATGTATCTAGAGTTATGGGAATGTTTTATTTTCCAAACACGGTCAGCACATTGTGGCCGTGTTCAAAGTTAACTATGAACAGAGGCACAATGTGCTGACCATACATTCAGGTAAAAGAAAAAGAAAATCATCCTTGATAATGGCAAAAAGAATAGCCGAAAGCGCTCGGACATACAGTACATTCGATAATTTCTAAATAATTTGTGTCCAGAAAAAAAAATTATGACCAGAACGCAAGAAAAAAAAATAGCTAACCTCAAGTTTTATTGAAATATATATATATGTGTGTGTGTGTGTGTATGTATATATATATATATATATATATATATATATATATATATATATATATATATATATATATATAGTTAAGTAACGAAAATCTTAGTAATCCGTATGGATAATCCCAAGGAGAATGAAATCCTGAGAGCTCAATGTTAATTCAGAGGTAATAATTTAAAGAAAAACGGACCACTTTAAGGCTCCATTTTAATAGTTTATTTCACCAGGGACTTTTAATTTTCCCTGGATCCTCAGACATCACTTTCAAAAGGTGAAACGAAAAATGAAATTAAAATTTACACTTTTGACGAGCAGTATTAAGCTTATACAAGTTAACTTAGAAGGTAGCGCGGAATGGTGTGAGAGACATGGTAGAGTTTAGCGAGGGAAGGGAGAATTTTAAAATTTATTTTTATATTTCTTTCTATTATAATACTTAATATTGAGGAAGGAGGGGGTAAGGAGCAGACCATGACCTATTTAATCGGTCAACTCAACAGAAATGATGTGGAAAGGGAAAGAGAAAAAGGGAAACAGAAAAAAGAGAAAAAAGGGGGAAGTAAAGAGAAAAGAGATGTACTTAGGGTTTTCGAAGGAAGAAGAGGGGTGGTATAGCTTTTGCAATTCATATAAAAAAAGATTTTAATGTTTGATAGTAATTTAAATGTTTAAAAAAAGACTCCACGAAGAAATTTATTTAATGTTTGTTAGCAATATATATATATATATATATATATATATAATAATAATAATAATAATAATAATAATTTCTATCTTAATCTCTGACGAAGCTTTAATAAAGTGAAATACATTAGACTAAGATGAGTGAAAGTGCTCAATATCAGGGATTGACCGCCTGTTAATATAATTCCTCATTGTTATTGGGCGATGAATTCACTTCTCACTGGGTGCACCTTATTTGTGGCCTGCTGGAAAAAAATACGCTCAGGATTTGTTGATTCCACTGATTATATGAGCAGAAATCTTTAAATTAGTCTAGTTCACTAGCCATTACCCCATGCCGAGGGGTCCAGCTTTGTTGTTACTTGCATCAATGAATATTAAGTCAATAAGTCCCACGAACCGCTGCTTTGTGGAACCGACACCCAAGAAGATGCTTCTCCCATCACTACAATCTTAACTTTTTTGAAGTTTTGGGTCAACCGTTATCGTCCCCATATATTCCCATAAACTGTACCTCTACCTTGAGTGGCTCTTGAGATTTGTACAGGGTGAACATCATTGTAAAAAAAAAAAAAAAGTCGGTCAGGGCATTTTATTTCTAAAACAAAATATCTGCAGACTTGGCTCATCGGTTTGGGTAGTGAATTAGGGTGTGACGAGTCTGGAATTCCTTTCCAAATTTTACATCAGAGAACAAACATAGCAACAAAAATAAACTATTTTGTGCTAAGTTAAATTCTACTTCACCTCTTATCAGACCAGAACAGAGGCAAGGGAGGTGAGGTCAGCCAGTGTGGCATGGTGAAACGGCCTTCTGGAAATCGTAGGCCAATCTCCGCTGACATAGATGAGCGGCGGTTAATTCAACGGTTATCGGTGCTGAAAGGGAAATCAGTGAGCTTAGTACAAATTCCGGCTTAGTCTGGTCCTTGACAAAGGCATGAACTCATCTCTTCCTTCTACGCCATGCTTAGCAGACATGAATTAAATATCAAGGCACACGGGACTTTCTAGGTTCGGACGGTAGCCACTTCAAAAGAAGTATTACTCTCTGAATTCGAAACTGTGGTGAAAGTAACAGAAAACAACTCCACTGTCTTTTCTAAGTGATGTTAATCGACAGAATATAAATAAAAAGGAATCCATGATTGCCTACATCCTATAAGTGCAAAAGGTTAATATTTTAAAGAAGATTAATTATTGAAACGATATATATATATATATATATATATATATATATATATATATATATATATATATATATATATATATATATATATATATATATATATATATATATATATATATATATATTTGTGTGCGCGTCGGATCTAACGACGGTTTCTCCTGCAAAGAGGAGAAGAGTTTCGAATCTTACCGGTGGGCACATTTTTCTTTAATAGGATTTCTCGAATACTCACGGTAGTAGACTGAAATAAATATACTGCTTGATAAATAAACGAAGCATCTACTCAAATAAGAGTATTCACTAAAAATAATGTTTAAAGTGATGTATATATATATATATATATATATATATATATATATATGGTTGGATTGATCTGAGTTTGTGACCCTGGGTTTCACGCTTTTGCGATCGTCAGACAAATATGTCAGCTCTATCTCTGATATTCAACGCTTTCTAATAAGTACCGCGCATATAATTATATATATATATATATTTATATTTATATACATACACACACACAGACACACACACATATATATATATATATATATATATATATATATATATATATATATATATATATATATATGTATGTATGTATGTATGTATGTATCTGTGTGTGTATGCAAATTCTGTTTAAAATGAATAGTGCATCAGAAATACTCCCTTACTTATACCTCCCAGAAATACCTCACACATAATGATAAAACATTAGTGACACTGGTATTTTTATCTTACCATTATGTGGGAGGTATGGTGTAAGGTGGGTATTTCTGGGGCACTCTGTATGTGGTTAAAGGAAATCCCAAATCCTACCTATTACTGCTTGAAGATCCGTTGCGTAGGAGTAAGTTTAAAAAATTTTGCCGTGTATATTTTAAACAAAATTTTAATTACTCAGTAGTTTCTAATATTTGAAACTACATTAGACCCCATTATATTCACCAATCCATATTTTGGGGAAAACAGCATATATATATATATATATATATATATATATATATATATATATATATATATATATATATGTATGTATTCGTGTGTGTGTGTGTTGATAACTGAAACCTACTTGGGTTGCAAATTTATTATCTATTTCTCTAAATTAAATTTCAAGAAACTTGGTTTTGATAAATGCTATCTATTTAAGTAATTTCAAGGCTCGTTGATAAAGATATATTATTAGATTCAACATTAAGTCATTCATTATTAGCTTACACTTAACGAATATTTTTAAAATTGTCTTCCTTACCCCTCTAGCCTGGTTCTATTACCAGCTTTCCATGATCGCTGTTTATATAATTTCGTGACGTCACGGGTAGGTTTTATCAAATAAACATATCAAGTGCGTTATTTTCAGTCTCACAGCAAATTGTTGTGGGAGGAAGGAAAACTCAATCACCACATACGTATTCTAATGCCACCTTTAATTAACACGATATACGTGGGTGCCTCGCCATCGAATAACGATTATAGAATCTTGTTTGGTTGGCCATTACTAATGAGTGGAGAGTTTTATCCTCAACCTAAGAAGGGCTGACATTTGTTTCATCACGTGACCCCAAGCAAGGCGATGATGCCACTTTGACGCAAGGGGGCTACTGGGAGTGAAAGAAATAAGAAAACTTTAGAAGGAACCCAATCCTAAACAGGAAACAATGGATAATCTATACTTGACTATGCCAGAAAGTTCAACCTCTCTTTAACATTACTACTTTTTCATCTTCCTACGTACCGCGCCACATTTCTCACCAGAAAAGCCTCTGTGAGATAATCGGGGTAGTCATCGATGATTCAAACATACGACTTAAGTAAACATATATATATATATATATATATATATATATATATATATACGCCACCGAAAAAATAAATTTCGGTCGACCACTTTAAAAAGAAAGCCGAATTTGTAAATAGTGACTGCTACTATTGATAATGCAAAGCTCTTCTATGAATCGAGCGCTCTGAGTCATTGTGGCATGTTTATTCAAAATAAATACGTAAAAATTCACGAGAGCCGATAGCTAAGGGAAAAATCTCCGACTGATACCATGTCAGACGGGTTTCGATCCTGGTTTGGGGCAATCGGATCTCTAGTCACACTGATGAACTGCGAAACAGTCTGTCTGTGGATGACTATATATATATATATATATATATATATATATATATATATATATATAGAGAGAGAGAGAGAGAGAGAGAGAGTGAGATTTAATAGGCCGGTTAATAAAATTTAAAGAATAAAAAGCCAACAAACTGATACCAATATTGGCAATAAAATCTATATTTATTATATATTAACCTTATGACTAAATTGAAGCACGAAGAGAAAGATTTTAATTTTCGAACAAAGCCCGTGTTCTTTTTTAACGATGCGAGGAATAAACAAAGAAATGGGACTTACTCTCCCGAAGAATATTGTTTTTGGTCTGAGGTCATCCTGTGAAAATTATACTCTCTGAGTAAACCCAAATCCTTGTTTATTCCCTCAGTATGTTAATTTATTTTGAAAATAAATTTCATCTCCGATCTTCGTCTTTCTTGTCGACGGTT
>OZ010607.1:31355114-31370114 GCA_963932145.1 Acanthosepion lycidas | reverse complement strand
GACTAACAGTACATTTTATTTGTGGTTGAAGGCAGACATTTGTCTTCAAAATATTTAGATTTCAGCTTTAAATGTCAGTTAGTGGTGTTGAAATGCCGCTAAAGCAAATTAACCAAACCATCATTACTCTCCATATAGTCAGTGATAACTATTGCAGTCAAAAGTAGGAATATAAACATTTAAAAGTGAAGATTAAAATAAATGGAAGGAAAAAAGAAACAAGGGTTGTATTTTGTTTTTTGTTTTGTTTTTGTTTTGTTTTTGTCTTTTGTTGTTTTTTTTCCGAGATATTCCCAGAAAAATCGATTCACAAGAAAATGGGACTAGCGCGTAAATTGTGATTTGAAACCAGAGACTAAAGTGATTTGTGCAGCTCAAGATCAAGCACTCGGAACAAACTATGTTAAGTGTAAATTGGCAATGATAAGTGCAGGATGTGCGGTTAGGACGGAGAGATGGTGTGGCATGTTGCCAATGAATACACAAAGTTACTTTTGAGGCATCTGCTTTGTATGGCTTAATCAAACCGTGTGTCATGATGGTTATGTTGGGCATCGTATTTTGGTACCCTAGTGTTACTTTGGTAGCACTCTACCCTCTCAAATAATAATAACTAGAAAGAGCCGTAAAAATTTCACGGTTTCCCTGACGAGCTTATTTCTCTTGGTACCCTGACTACATGAATTTAAACGTGCTACTAGATTGGCATTCAGGTCCCACCCTTTTAATGTTGAAATAGCTAAGTGCAACTGCCATGTCTACTCCAACAGTTTTTTTGCTTTTTTTTTTTTCTGGCACTTCGCACCTGTGGATCTCTCTTCCGTTTACTTGCTTCCCTGATGACAACAATCTTCAAAAATTTAAATTCAACATCAATCGCCATCTTCTGTCTTCCTGAACCCTATTCATTTTTGTTCTTTCCTCAATCCTCCCTACTCTCAGTCTTCTCTTTCACTTTTGCTCCCTGTAACGCAGTGCACACTAATGGCATTCCCGACTTGCTTGGGGTGAAATGATTAAAACAACTAATATTCTGATGAATCTTAATTTCTAAGTTAATGATTGAATAAGCTCGTGTCGAGTTCTACGACAATAAAATATCCGTAGACATTCCTCTATCGCATGGTTAAATAGTTGAGCTTAACAACTTTAAGAAAATATTACAATAACAATCATAAATATGGATGCTGGTCGTTATTTAAAGAAGTAAGGGGATACAAATGAAAAGATTTGAAATGGAAAACGTTTTCCATTTCACTGAAACAGACGTGAAAAAATTCTTTCTTTCATTCATTCATTTTCTCACTGAAACCAAGTAACGTCTCTGATATGTCTTTTCCACCTTTCCGCATGATCAAAACAGAATAGTCCATTATTTATGAGGTAACGGTCGTGCTAAGGTTAGGACAAGTAGAATTATAATAAGATAATTTAATAAGAAAAATAGAACCTTCCAGATCGTAAATATGGCTGTGCTAGCCAATTAAAAGATGAAGGCAAAAGAAAACGAATAGTTTTTTTGTTTTATTTAAATACCAGGACCTCTCCAGGGTGCTAGAAAAACAGTAAAACTTGAAGGTTAGAATCATGCCTATAATAACAAATACGCATAGAACTGTGACAGAACAACAGAATTTAGATTGGATGAATTCAAAATTCGAAAAAGAATTGAAGCTGTCCCAACCGCAAGCAGTGAAGGGATCTGCAAGTAAACCGAGAGAGGTGCTAGAAATTTAAGGAAACTTAATGCCATTCTTGAGTGTGAATACATTGATTCTTTAAATATGATAATAAAGGTGAAGAACCAAATGTTTGTAAAATATAGTCTTTGAATTTCATTTGGAAATGTAAATACAGTGGTACATTTTATCCGCAATTTCGATTTCCACAATTTCAACTATCCGCGGTTATCACCAGAAATAATTAATTCATAAGTTTTACAACATAATTTTATTTTATTTTATTTTTTAATCGATTCAACCCAAGCAAGGCGATAATGTCACTCATATGCAAGTGTCTACTGGGAGTAAAAGAGAGTGAAAAAGGCTTTAGATGGAACCGAGAACCCAATCCTAAACAGAAAAAAGGGATAGACCTCTATTCATGATCGACCACGTCTTGAAGGTAGACTGCACATAGAAGAAGAAGAAGAAGAAGAAGAAGAAGAAGAAAAAGAAGAAGAAGAAGAAGAAGAAGAAGAAGAAGAAGAAGAAAAAGAAGAATAATCTAAGGTAAGAACGAATCTTCTAACCATTTCTAATTGTGATATATAACTTATACTCTAACGTATCTATGTATGTATATATGCATTCATGTATCTAAAAGAAAATAGGATCCGATCAAATTTTATCCATAAATATTTATCGTTAACTGATCATTTTTTTAAAGTATTTTAAAATACAAAAAAGTTTTTAAAAAGAATATGAAACAAAGACTTTTAGTCTCAACTAAAGAAATTACGATATGAAAAATTATCCCCGACAAAAGACATTAGCTGAAAGATGTTGGTGGAAACTTCCATCGCTTTCATTGTAGCTATCCAAGAAAGGTTAGAAATGAACGAATCATGCAGAGTCAGACAAATGGTAGCTGGTATGTAGGTAGACAGCTAAAGCATCCAATCAACCTGGTGCTTGTAACAGGGATATTATTACGAGACCATATTCTGCCTTTTCTTTTTTGACGAACGTATTTCTATCCGCCATTTGTAGCCAACGAAGCGTTTCGCGTCAATTGAGATTTAAAATAAAAAAAGAAAGAAACGAAACTGGCAAAAACAGTTTTCAAAGAGGATTTAATTTGGAAAAGCAGTTTTTTACGAGTGTATGTATGATATTATATATATATATATATATATATATATATATATATATATATATATATATATATATATATATATATATATTGCAATTAGACCAAAAGTTAAAACTATTTAAAATTAAAAGATATTTAGATTATTAGACTAAGTTTTGATTTTAAAATAAAAAAGGTGCGTGAAGGTCCTTATCAAACGACCATTCATTCTGCTTGGGTCGTGTGTGTGTGTGTGTGTGCTGTGTTTATGTGTCTGTGTGTGTCTGTGTCTGTGTTTGTGTGTGTGTGTTAACTGTAAATATTATTAGATAAAAAAATGTCTTCTCTGGAGAATAAAAATTATCTGTGAACCATCCACATGCTAAAAGCACGGGGAAAACGTCAGTATAGTTTTATTTTACGTTTTATTAGAAGAATTAAAGCATTATCAAAATGAAACAATTATTATTATTATTATTAATGATTATACTCGGTTGGTAAAAAACTCGGATAGCACAACTTGCAAGTCTATCAAACAAATTGGTATCCGAGAAAAGAATTGGTAAAAAGAGAAAGAACTACTAGAGAGACATCCGAACAGGGCGAAAAAATCGTCCAGTACCTTAAGTTTCCAGTCCAAAGAAAAAAACCCAAGCGAGTAACTAAGCTAAAACGTAGAGTGCCCATACTCTAAGTAGAGCAAAAATAAAATTTATAATTTATATATATATATATATATATATATATATATATATATATATATATATATAGGTGGCCTGACGATTGCATATAGCATGAAACAGACAGTCGCCTCTAAGTGTTGACTTCTATGTTCACTTTTATATATATATATATATATATATATATATATATATATATATATATATATTATATATATATATATAGTTGCTCTTGTTGATTTTGATGATGATGAGGAGGAGGATTTTTATTAGTATTTTCTTTCATCGTATTCTTTTTGCATTTTAACGCAACTCAGGGAAAATTAATGAACAGGCATCTGTCGTGAGAGAGGCGAGTTCAAATTGTGTGTGTGTGTGTGTGTGTGTGTGTGTGTGTGTGTGTGTGTGTGTGTGTGTGTGTGTGTGTGTGTGTGTGTGTGTGTTGTTGTTGTTGTTGGCTTGGGCGAGTGAAGAATTGATTAAACTCGTAGTCTTATATATGTTAAGAACACATCCTTTTATGGTCGTAGTCAATGTCATTTATTCGCTGAGATATTTAGGCTGGAGAATTGTTTAGAACAATTTCCCCCCCCACCCTCCGCTGCACCCTCAGCTAAAAATAAACCTTCGAATTGTCCATAAATCGTCGAATGTTTCCCCGAGTGTGAGGGAAGCGGCAAGATCCGGGTGTTTCGTTCATTGCTCCTTTTGAAGTCTGCTACTCAGAACAAACGTACAAATCATTTTTTTTTTTTCAATCAATCCTGTGAATTTAAATCTTCAACAAATATTTAAGTAATTGTTTTTCCCTTTCCAGCATTCACAGGAAGATACAGCTCAACAACACACGAAATGCCTTCAGTCAGCTGGTGAAATAATCATCTGACTGAAGGCAAATTCAAAAATGTTTTTAAAAAAGAATATAAAACGAAAACTTTTAGTCTCAACTAAAGAAATTATAATATGAAAATTATCCCTGACAAAAGACATTAGATGAAAGATGTTTGTGGGAACTTCCATCGCTTTCATTGTGCATTGGAAAGTGCCTGAAAACCATACCACGGATAGACCCAAGTCTTGAGGGCCGTCGACAGCTGTGCTAGCACGAAGTCACACGTCATCGTGGCCAAGAGCTTGGGCGTGCTGGTCTTGTTCAAATTGTTGATCATGCTAGGTAAGACGCTCTCTCCCAGAAAACTGTAACTAAGGTCTGCTCAGTATAGTTGCTGTATAGGTTGGCTGTGTGGTGGTTGAATAAACATAAATACGCCTGAGCAAGCGTCTGCAATAGGGATTGGCTAGCCGCCCTAGTAGACGGGTATCCTCGAATACTAGTGGCCAGCTATACTTATAGAGATGACATAGATCAAGAAAAGGACCAGTAACATTTTTTAAAGACCATGACCTAGAAATTAGTAAGATAGCTCTTTAAGGATTATGACCTAAAAATGACTAAGATAGCTCTTTAAGGATTATGACCTAAAATGACTAAGATAGCTCTGTTATTATACATCGAGCACTGTTTTATTAACACCAGTACTCAATGTGTGATACTTATTTATATTTATATAGGATGTCCCCCAAAAATATATTCAATCTTTAAATGACAATAAATGCACTGTTTATTGCTATGCAAACAAGATTAATGGTTAAAATTAAGTAATATTAATGTTTATTGGCTTACATAAGAGAATAACTGTTTAAGTTAAATATTAAATGATTACACAGATATGAAAAGAAAAATATAAGAAGTTAAAAAGTGAGTACATTTTTAGTACACCATATATATATGCACACACACACACACATATATATATATATATATATATATATATATATATATATATATATATATATATATATATATATATATATATATATATATATATATATATATATATATATATATATATATATATATATATATATATATATATATATATATATATATATATATATATATATATATATATATATATATATATATATATATATATATATATATATATATATATTGGGCACCTCGGCGTAGTGTAATGGTCAGCAAGCTTGTCTTGCTAGAACATATTACGATTGAGTAGTGAGTTCGATCCTCACTGGGTGTTCCATACTTCCGGCCTTGAGCCACATCTAAGCAGCGCTTAGAAAATCATTTTGGGCACCAAACCTTCACCCCTATAATCAAATCTCATGTGCTGGTGTCGGGCTGTCAGTTGCTAGGAACTGATCTGCTTGACCCTCATACGTCGCAGTCAACGGAAGTGTCGAATATATATATATATATATATATATAAATTGTAAGTACCAGTGCATTGAGGATATTCCCGCCATGCCACCTACTCAAGAGTGAATCATCTCCATTCCCTTCGTAAGATGTAACATCCATTTGAGTAGCTTCTTCCCAATAAATGCTGCTTTCAAAACTTCCGGCAAGATGTTTTCCTAGTCACCACACTCTTGACCTCTTCAATTCTAGGGTTAACCGTTATCTTTCCTACTTGCACTTTCTTACGATTATACTACACCACACAGTACCTCTACCTTGAGTGACTCTTGGGCCTTGTATTGCCTGAATATTAGTATATAAAAATATTATGTATTGTTTATCTCTAGTATTGAACTGAAACTACGGATAAAGACAGATTGTATACACTTTACAAGACATCGATTGAACAAGTGAATAAGCTTTTAAAAATAAGAAATATATCTATACTGACAATTTGAGAATCCGATAAAAGTATCAACCTTCAAATATGTTAAAATAGTTTCTAAATTCTTGTCATGGAATAATAACATTTCCTATATATTTTTATAACTTGAAGCGTTATTATAGTTGACACTTCGTATTTGAAAAAAACGTCACATTTTTTCTTATTAAAAAGCGTGTATTACATCTATTGTCCTGCGCATTCGAGAATAGTTAGACGTAATACACACTGTTTAATAAATTTTTAAAAGTGAGGCGTCTATTTCAAATAAGAGGTGCCCACTATAATAATGTTTGAAGTAATAAAAATGTCGGATTAAAAAAAATTAACTAATTATTTTAAAACTATTTCACACACATGCGCGTGCGCATACAGACACACACGCAAACACACACGCATTTATATATATATATGTATATATATATATATATATATATATATATATAGCTATTACGACTACTAATAATAATAAATATATCTATATTTTTTCCTCACCGCATGGTGCAGCACTAAGTTTGATGCACGTGGCAATAGTCAGGTACTAACTGAAAAACTTATGAATATTTATTTATATATATATATATATATATATATGTGTGTGTGTGTATGTGTGTGTGTATGTGTGTGTGTGAGAGAGAGGGAGAGAGAGTGAGAATATAAATATTCTATTCACGATCCACTTTACAAAATAAGTATTTCATATTGATTTTGGGAGCTAGCTAGCTAGATAGATAGATAGATAAGATTCGGGACATAGGAATCAACACGACACAGTGTCAGTTTCACGCATCAACCTGATCTTGAGACCAAAGATGATCGCACTGAAGCGTGAAAATGATGACAGTTACCACGTGTTGATTCCTATGTCCATCTCTCTATCTATCTATCTATCTATCTATCTATCTATATATATATATATATATATATATATATATATATATATATTATATATATATATATATATATATATATATATATATATATATATATATATGTATATATATATATATATATATATATATATATATATATATATATATATATATATATACTATGTGCCGATAAGTTGGCAGAACAGTCTTCTGATGTTTGGTCATTTAAATTCGAATTAAGTCGAACTAATTTTTCAATATATATATATATATATATATATATATATATATATAGGGCCGTTGCAAACACACACACACACACACACACACATATATATATATATATATATATATATATTATATAAATGATGGTACTCGCTTGGAAAAACCTTATTGTAGTAGAACAAATCGGTACCCAAGGAAAAATTAGGAATAAAAAAAGAAAGAACCAAGAACATTAAACCAAGGCGGAAACAATCGTCCAGAGTTCAAACTCAAAGTCCAAAGAAAAAAAACCTCCAACATGAGTAAAAGTCAACTACGTAAAGTGCTCAATACATGTGGTAGAGCAAAACCTAAGATAATCCTAAAGGAGATAGGCAAGCCTACTGAGGTTTTACCTAAACGGATCGTCAGGGCGATGAGACCTTGCAGCCTGTCTAGTACTGTTTTTTTTTCTTTTTTTCTTTGTTGGTTTTTTTTTTGGGGGGGGGTGAGGGATTAGGGTATCAGGCTTCTGAATGTTTTATCTACTTTATTCAATTATAAATTTCCAAGGCAAGCAGAAAACACTTTGCAATTTGAAAAAAACGGTGCAATACAATCTTCCAATACATCATTCTCCCAATTTAAATTCATAACAATAAGCATAGCCTAATAAACGTTTATATCTGTTTCTTAACTAGGCATGGAGAGGGGCTTAATGTGTTTCTTGCTCGGTCAATTTCTGGAGAGTTCCTTCCTCTCCTGATCTCAATACCGTAACCGATTAATCTAAGCCTTGACGCTATCTACAAACTTTAGAAATTAATTGAATTATTTACGACATGACAATGTTTTCTTTTCTTTTTTTTTCTTTCTTTTTTTTTATCATTTCAGCCCAAGAAAGGCAATAAAGTCACTAAGACGCAAGGCATTGTTAAATGTTAGGGAATATGAGAAAAAGACAACATTATTAAGGAGAGAGGGGACAATAAAAGAACAGGAATGAAGAAAATATCGATTGACAATGCATTTAAATTTTTTGAAGATCAGTGTTGACTGGAAAGTAAGAATCCGGAAAAGATTTCCACAAGCGAGAAGTGCGAGAGAAGAAACTGTCAACATAGAACTTAGGGTTCATCTTGAAATTTCAACAGTAAAATGATGAGACCTTGCCGCCAATCTAGTACTGCGCTTAAATTCATAAAGTCTAGATACCAAAGTGGAAAGATCACCATGAAAATATTTATAGAAAAGGCACGGAGAAGCTACGTTACGGGGGGGGGGTGAGTGAGGCCGAGATGCCAGGTTAGAACCAATAATATTTCATGTATATCAAACAAATTGGTATCCGAGAAAAGAATTGGTAAAAACAGAAAGAACTCCTAGAGAGACATCCGAACAGGGCGAAAAAATCGTCCGGTACCTTAAGTTTCCAGTCCAAAGAAAAAAAACCAAGCGAGTAACTAAGCTAAAACGTAGAGTGCTCAATACTCTAAGTAGAGCAAAAATAAAATTTATAGTTTATTTATATATATATATATATATGTGTGTGTGTGTGTGTATAGTTGCTCTTGTTGTTGATTTTGATGATGATGGTGATATTTTTCTTTTGATTTTTTCAAAAATTTATAAATCTAAATCAAGTCTAACCAATTGCATCATGTCAGAATGTGTTAATTTGAACTTTAGTGAGAGAGAAGAAACTGTTAGCATAGAACTTACGCTTACATCTTGCAATTTCAACTACTAAGTATATAATTGAATACGAATGCCTAATAAATATATCAATATACCATTCTTGTTAGAGATTATTGGAATCATGAACATTACTTTTGCAACCCCGACATTAATGAAAATGATTTTATTTATTTAACTTATTTTGGGATTAGGTGGATTTTACGGCATATCAACCATATCTTCTTGGCGTCAGTTTAAACTGATAAACCTCTTTTTTTTTTATTTTATTTTTTTTTTGTAATACATTGATCCCCCGCCAATTCGCATTTCAGCAATCGCGGCTTCATACATTCGCAGATTTGTCTTGTTATTCGCTGAATAAACACCGAATATTCGCGTGTTTTTCTGAAGAACACGTGTACAAATTATTCGCTGAGAACTCCTCCGATTCGCGTATTTTTTCGATAGAACATATTGAAAATATTCCTGTATTATTTTCCTGTTATTTAAATCAATTAAATCATATGGCAGTCCATTTTTATGGCAAAAATTTGCAGAATTAAAAATTCTGTTTAAATAAATAAATAAATAAATGTTAAAATAAACGCAAAAATATGCGTAGTGCTTGGGCTTTATTCTTTGTTAGGGGCTGCGACTAAGGTCTTAAAAGTGGCATATGCTAAGTTTGGGGGCATCATCACAGTTCTGTTTTTAAAAAATGTTTTAAACTTTATATTTTGTCTTGTTTACACATATTTGATACAGTATTTTCAATGGTTGTATGGATCTATGCGTAATTAAAAACGATTATTGTACATATGAAAGAAAATTTACGCTAAGTGTATGGTCACCAATATTATTTTTCAAAAATGTTTTTAAGAGGGTTAGAAATGTTTCTAAAGTGTTTAGGATGAAAGTTTAAGGCATATAGGGTTTTAACAATCAAAATAGGTATTTATAAGCATTTTTAGCGGCGGGGGATTACAAGTATTCGCCGATTCTAACTATCCGCGGCCGGTTCTGGTCCCTAACCCCCGCGAATACGGGGAACTCACTGTAAACTCAAATTATAAACTGTAATTTTTGGTAAGTGAAATATATTGGGAAATCTTCAAGTTTTCATCTGGAAACAAGAAAATGTTTACAATATATGGAATATATATATATTAACCCATATCATCCTACTGCCTCTTTAAATTAACGCTTTCTTGTTTTTGTTTTTTTTTTTGGTGGGGGGTTATATATCTAAACTAAAATGATAAACTATAATTTTGGAAAGGCATCAAGTATACTTACTTGACCTCCTGATACAAGGCTCAAGAGCCACTCTAAGAGGTGTCATATGAACATAAGAGGTGGTTAAATTTTCACTCAATAAGAGCTTAAGTGCCACTCATAGTAGAGGATTACTCTTTGTGTTTGTGTGTGTGTGTGTGATATGAACGTAAGAGGAGATAAAATGTTTACTCACTACAAGGCTCGAGAGCAACTCAAGGTAGAGGGTTACTGAATGAGTTGTGTGATGTGAATGTAAGAGGAGGTAGGAGGAGGTGAAGATTATGAGTATAAGGAGGATAGATAACGATTAATCTTTGACTTGAAGAGGTTAAGATGGTTGTGCCAAGGAAAGTATCCACGCGGGAGTCTGTTCCACAACGTGGCTTTTCTTGGGAGAAAAGAGTTGAACTTCCCCCTTACAGTTAGAATAGGGAGGAAATGGGGAGGATTCGACTCCGTGAAAGGAGCCTGGACAGTCCTAGCTCTAAAGGTCTGAACTGGTAGAACTAAAAAATGGAGCTTGTTTGATTATTAGTTACGGAAACAGCGATAAAGTAGTAATGGGCCTGCAACGTTACACCTGTGGTAAAGAGGTTGTAAAGTGGGAAATAATCATCACGAAAAACCGCCTAACCGATTCTGGAAACTATCTAGGTTGGATAGTGCGGATTGAGTAGCTCCAGTCCAGACATGGTAGCAATAATCCATTTTTGGCCTGATCTGACTCTTGAAAATTTAAAGAATTCTAGAAGGTGTCAGGCACTTCTTGTGGCAGTAGAATGAGCCGAACATTTTACATATAATTTGCACAAATTGGTGAATGCCAAAGATTGGATCGGTCGAAAATTTGTGATAACAAAACAAAAGCAATGATTTAAATAGTTGTAATGACTCATAGAATAAATTATAGAAAGTAGATATTCAACCGCACGTTCACTCGAATGGAGCGTGACACAGGGCCAAGTTTAAAGTGGGCGTTCCACGTATACAGCTCTCCTCAGTATTTTCCTTTATGCGGACGTCTCAGACACCAGGGATTAACCCAAGCCCCCTCTTGAAGGAGACTGTCTCTTCCTTAGAACTCAAGAATATTATACGTAAATATAACGCGATTCTAAATGGGCTTCTTTTTTCTTTTTTTCTTTTTTTTTTTACTTATGTTCACTCAATACAAGGCCCAAGAGCCACTCAAGGTAGAGGGTTACTGTGGGGTGTTGTGTTAGCGTAAGAAGCGGCAAGATAACAGGAAAGATTGATTGCTATTTCTAGATTGAAGAGATCAAGATTTAATTAGCGAATAAAATTTCCGAGTTCAAAGTTGAAGAAGACCTAACCCTAAATAAGAAACAACAAATGAACCACTACTGTTCAAAAGACGGTGGAAGAGTGTGAACCGGACGATAGGCGAACCTATCTACTCCTATTAGGGGAGGAGAAAAATAATAAGTGAAAAACAATTCAGAGTTTAAGTGGAGACTTTAGAAATATAGAGTTGAAGGAAACTTTAGAAGGAACCAGAAACACAATCTTAAACAGGGAACAAGGAATGAACCACTACTCCTGTTCAAAAGACAGGGGAGGAGTGTGAACCGGACAATAGGCGAACCTATCTACTCTTATTAGGGGAGGAGAAAAATAATAAGTGAAAAACAATTCAGAGTTTAAGTGGAGACTTTAGAAATATAAAGTAGAAGGAACCAGAAACCCAATCCTAAACAGGGAACAAGGGGTGAACCTCTACTTAGTCAAAAATTAGTTCAGTTAAACATTTACATACGTTTTGCATAATAAAACCAGAAACTCTAGCCTACAAATAATGATCAAGATTTTTAGTAAGGATAAACTGTTTGATTGATTTGTTTTGTTTTTGTTTTTTTACAGGTTATCCACTGGTTGCGGGTTATTCAAAGCTGAAACACACTTTTGAATCGTAATAATTTTTTGGAGACAGTAATAGGTAAGTTTTATAAAAGTATAGAAATTAAATTAAAATTGATTAAAAGCAGTGAATGAAGTCTTATATATTTAGTGTATTTAATTGTGTTTAAAATTTTGACTTATTCTTTCAAAATGTAATTTAATGTTGTTAAATAAATGTATCATTGTCAAAATTATGATTTAATTTAACTATTTTTTTTAAATGTGACAATATGGAGTTGATGCTTTGTTTGTAGTCGTTCAGATCATTTGTATCATCTTGAAATATTTCTGAACATTTCAGAAAATAACTCTTTCGGGTTCTGTAATGATAATTATAATTTCTTTTTTTTTAAAGATTATTTCCTACTAAAATGTAAATGACACTATTTACATTATTCAGACAATTGTCCTCATCTTTGTCGCCATATTTATTACAAAGTTTGGGCCGTTGTACGCTCCGGCCTCCTTCAGGTGGTTGGAATGCCGAACTGAACCTTTTATTTCGATCACTGGGGTAAACTGTTCAAGTTCCACGTGCCACGTTTCGTCTTCTGGGGGAGTTTTTCAAGGCAAATGCAAAGATTTTATTTTGTAACATGTATTCATAAACAAGAGCAAAAATGTTATTGGTTTTTCAAATTTTTTAAATTTAGGAACGCTTATAAATATTCATCAGGTTTGCTGAAAAGCCAGGCAAAGTACAGAGGACACGAAGTGACACAATTCAATGTCTAATAAATGAAAGTGATGTTTTTGAAAAGAAAATTTATACAAATTAGTACATAAATTATTTTAGCTTGGGATTAATTTATGCACACTATTTATATTATTCGGAATATTGTCCTCATATATTTATTACAGCGTTTCGGCCGTTGTACGCTCCGGGCTTCTTCAGGTGGTTGGAATGTCGAACTGAACCCTTTATTTCACTCACTAGGGTAGACTGTTCTAGTTCCACGTGCCATGTGTAATGGATGTCAGTTATCAGTTATCTTCTGTTAATTCCCCTCTCCAAGTTCTTCACTGCCTTAACCGGGTATTGAACTCATACTCTATGCGTCCTGTCACTGGATCTAACTAACGCTTTTATCCACTGTGCCACGTGGAACTAGAACAGTCTGCACCAATGAGCGAAATAAATGGTTCAGTTCGACATTCCAACCACTTGAAGACGGCCGGAGCGTACAACGGCCGAAACGTTGTAATAAATATGGCGACAAAGATGAGGACAATAGTCCGAATAATGTAAATGTAAAAAATACCTCAGAAATACAGACAGATAATGTAAATGACCTTTTAGTTAATTTACTTGTTATATTATTTGTAGACCTTTTATCCCATTACAGGAAAGTTTTTTTCCATAGTTATATACAATTACGCACAAAACTGAAAATATACTATATACCCATTTATAAGCTGACTTCATGTACAGTACAACCTATGAATTTTTCCACTAATTTTAGTCCAAGAAAAAAATTATCTGTGTATAGGGCAACTGGTCACTGAAAATAGCTGATTTTTAACTATTTAAAAAAAAAAATAATTGTGTATAGTGCGAACCCCTATTTACCGAAAAAAATGCGACCCCTACTGTGTGCGTAAAAAAATGATCATAAAAACTTGTACTATACTCGAGTGCATATGGTAAGTAAAAAAAAAAAAAGGTAGACAAAAATTTATGCAAATATACAAAAAATAGATTTCATTATACGCGTTTGTAAAAGAGAGAGTAAAAATTTATTTTATATATATATATATATATATATATATATATATATAATTCGTTTTGTATTTTTAATATTGACAATCTATTCTAAAACAAATCTTGAATTTCGGAAGACAAAGGAGAAATATATTTCTGTATTGACGGAAACTTCAGATTAGTTATCAGGTGACAAAAGTCGATGGTATTTTATTTCGAACAATTTTTTTTTTTTTTTTTTTTTTTTGTCTGGCAATATTGAGGCTTCTGTTTGAACAGACGGTTTCCCGAGGAATCCACTTTTGTATAATCAGATTAACAGACGACTTCTGGAATATTCAATGTAATCAAGAAAATAAAAATCAAAATCGAAAGACTGAAAGAAAAGAAAAATTGGGACTGCAGACTACGTACTCTAACACAGGACCGGCACGTAGTACTTCCCGAACCCTTGATTGGGTTCCCCGGGCAGTCTTTTGTAACAATCGCCATCTTATCAACATTTACATTTTCTACCTACATTCATATACGTTATATATATATATATATATATATATATATATATATATATATATATATATATATATATATATATATATATATATAAACTAAGCATAACTGACTATTGAAGAATGAAAGATTTTATCGGATTTTTACTTCCTGCTGTGGCCATTTTTCATCTTCCTCCAAATCTGTGAATTTGTTTTACTCATCCTAAGTCTTGAAAAACAAACTATATAAAATTTACTATTTTTATCCATAATGTTGAATGTGTTAAAATTATTCAACTTTTTATCAAGAAAAATCTCAAGTTGATTTTTAAAATTGTCGCAAAACATTCTTGATTTATTTAAGATGGATTTAACTATTGTCTCTAATTTGTATTTAGATACATTGTATTTATTTTCAATTTTTCTAGGTGAATTCTTCACAAATATTGCATATAATCCATTATTGTATATAATTTTGTCACAATAAATTTCGTATTTTATATAAATGCAAGCTTATGAATATAGTGATGTAGTAAAATGGTGGGAGCGTATCATAGATTTGGGAGGGGACCGGCATCATAAATACATGAGACCCTTGCACCGCCCCTTTCGTCGGAGAGGCTCCGTGTCTTCAGAGACTAATGGGCCTGAAACTCTTACTTTTTGCGGATTTTT
>OZ010607.1:31137614-31350114 GCA_963932145.1 Acanthosepion lycidas | reverse complement strand
AGGACGTACTATAAGCAAGTTTGAAATTCAGTGTATGTCAATGGAAACGTCTTTGTTTTTCATAGCGTTAAACATGTCGGATTTCGTGCCAAATAAAGTGTATTTGCAGGAAATTTTACTGCATTACTTTATTCAAAAGAAATCTGCAGCTGGAGCACACCGAATTCTTTTGAAGTCTTACACCGACTATGCTCTGTCGGAAACAATATGCAGAGATTGGTTTAGATGATTCAAAAATAATGATTTTGATGTTGAAGTTAAAGAACACTCTGGTACACCGAAAAAGATTGAAAACGAGGAATTGCAAGCATTACTTCATGAAAACTCATGTCAGACACAAGTTGAACTTGCAGAATCATTGGGAGTTGGCCACACAACAGTTTCGAGTCGTTTGTAAGCATTAGGAATGATTCAAAAGCAAGGACATTGATTGCCGTTCGAGTTGAATATTCATGGTCCGAAGCTTCTGCTCTGCAGTTGGTGGGATCAGCTGGGTGTAGTTTATTATGAGCAACTCAAGCCGACCGAAACCACCACGGGAGATCACTATCGACTACAATTGATGCTTTTGATCCGAGCATTGAAAAAAAAAAACAGCCACTATATGAACAGAGACATGACAAAGTAATTTTGCAACATGACAACGCTAGGCCACATGTTGCAAAACGGGTGAAAACCTATTTGGAAACGCTTAAATAGGAAGTCGTACCCCACCCACCGTATTCACCCAATATTGCCCCCGTCCGATTATCACTTGTTCTGATCAATGGCACATGGTCTGGCTGAGCAGAATTTTTATTCTTATGAAGATGCCAAAAAATGGGTCGACTCGTGTTTAGCCTCAAAAGATGTGTCGTTTTTACCACGTGGAATTCAAATGATGCCAGAAATATAGTAAATGGTAGTGGCTATCAATGGACAATACTTTCAGTCACATGTTTCTTACTATTTTTTATAAGTTAAACATAATTAGAGATAGATAGATAGATAGATAGATAGATAGATAGATAGATAGATAGATAGATATGAATATACTCAGATAGATAGATAGATAGATAGATAGATAGATAGATAGATGAAAATATTAATTCGTTATCGTTTTATTCTCATTTTTAAACTTCAAATACTCCAAAATTAATTTACTGTTATATAGGAATAAAATGTCGCTGCCGACACTTAAGTTTGAATATAGATCACCAGTGAGTAAACACAGGTGATCCCATTACTGAATTAAGTAAACCACGTGACCATAGAGGAAACACATATATGGAAGTAGCGTGTGTCTAATTGATCGTTATTTCTATTCTATCCTCTATTACTATTCGGATCGCTATTTCTACTCTATCCTCTATTACTATACGGACCACTATTCTCTACTCTATTCACTACACTATTTCTCTATACGAGCGATTATTATAGAGCAAGTACTATTAGTGCGAGTGTTATTCGAAAGCGTCTGACACTAGTATGTTCAACGGTGTACTATAGCTGTATCTGCGATTAAAAAGTCTCTACTACAACGAGCAAGACAAAAGTGACAACGAGTATTCGTTGGCATCACAAAGTGGCAGCGAGTGTTTGTTAACATCACAGAATTTACTTTTGTAAAACCCGCTGAGAGTCTAAATGTACGAAGGTGTGTCGAGTGATTTTCAGCCATTATCAGGACTAACTTTAAATTTGTGTTAATTTATGCTTCCGTGTTTGTTTTCTGGATTCCTGTTATGAGGCGTTTTCATTATAGCAGTATTCAGATTGTCGTCATTACTTTTCGTGTTTTGAACCACAGAAAAATTCCGAAGAATGCATCGGGCAAGACCTTATGTTAAAAACTACAAGGTTAATAGGTGCTGTAAGGTTATATGTGCGGGCGGTGTAAGAGATAATGTCTCGGAATTGTTAATCAGAGAGCCGACTTTCAATTCTAGTTGGATCCGTTATATTCACTTATGTACAAATACCCTTAGGAAAGTTATGAATCCACCTCTTCTCCCCCAGCTATGGGTTAATTAGTAAGACTTATATCACTAAAGCATTATTATCACCCAAAAATTCTGACAATCTAAAAATATTTTCTGGCTTTAAATAATCTGCAATGGGTTGATAAGCCGTAAAAAACGAATCAATCAATCAATTGTAAAGACAAAAGTTCGAATAATCTATTTTTTAACTTGTCCTCTCTCTCTCTCTCTCTCTCTCTCACACACACACACACACATTGATTGATTTGTTGTTGTTGTTTTGGGAGCTTATCACGCTCTTTGTGGGTTATTTAAAGACGAAACATGTATTGCAAGAATATTTTGTTTTTCCGAGGTAATATTGAATTAACAACTTTTTGAGAATAACATTGATTTTCCAGATAAAAGTCCTACTATTTAACCCACAGGTGGGGGAGGAGATAATTTCATACTTCTACCAACGATATTTGCGCATAGGTAAATCTAACATTCATTCTCTCTCTCTCTCTCATTCTCTCTCTCTCTCTCTCTCTCTCTCTCATAAATATATATATATTATGTGAAAAGGTGTATTTGTGGAGATGTTACAGTTACACACTTGTGTACGAGTATGTATATATTGAGGTTATGTGTGTGTTTCGACATTGTGTGTGTGTGTCTGTTCGTACGCGTGTTGAAGCTGCGTTTTATTTTAATGATACGCGTGTCATTAAATATGATCGACAAGGATTGTTTTTTTCTTTTCTTACGTTTTTAGTTAAATATTCTTCTTTATACAAAAGCGAGGGTGTATTTGGGTTCAATGAATATAGATATCGTCTTGATATTTGTGATCGAACGCTTTCAACTACACTTCCGGTCATTTTCAAGATCTAACACTTTTAATATTCGACGTTAACTATTATATATTCTCTGTGTGTGTGTGTGTGTAGTAGCTTCTGAGACACACATAATGAAAGTACTTCGTGTAGTTAGGGTTTGCCGTGAATTAGTCAACAAAAAGAGTTTATTCACGATTACACTGTAAAAATGTTCTTAGATAGAAAGAAAAAAAGAAAGAAATAAAGAACTGAGATAGATATAAACTGAGATAGATTGAAACTGAGATAGATAGATAGATAGATAGATAGATAGATAGATAGATAGATAGATAGATATAAACTGAAAAAGGTAGATATAAACTGAGATAGATAGATAGATAGATAGATAGATAGATAGATAGATAGATAGATAGATATAAACTGAGAAAGGTAGATATAAACTGAGATAGATAGATAGATAGATAGATAGATAGATATAAACTGAGAAAGGTAGATATAAACTGAGATAGATAGATAGATAGATATAAACTGAGAAAGGTAGATATAAACTGAGATATATATATATATATATATAGAGAGAGAGAGATAGATAGATAGATAGATAGAAACTGAGATAGATAGATAGATAGATAGATAGATAGATAGATAGATAGACAGATTCACGAGGGAAATGCAACAACCTAATTCAGTGATCCTCTACCTTGAGTGAGTCTTGGGTCTTATATTGGGTGAATAATTCATCAAAAATAGATAGATAGATAGATAGATAGATAGATAGATAGATAGATAGATAGATAGATGCTTCATCGATCACTACAATTTTAATGTCTTCAAGTCTAGGGTTTACCGTTATATTTCCCACAAGATCTCAGGAACTCCTCTTCCTTGCTCCTCCCCTAATATTCATACAACGCACTTATTCAGTAATCGTCTACATTGAGAGGCACTTGAGCCTTGCATTGTGTGAACAATTCATAAAAAAAGATAGATTCTTGAGAGGATACAAAAACCTAATTCAATAATCCTATACCTTGAGTGGCTATTGTGTCTTGTATCTAGTGAACAATTATTAAAAGATAGATAAATAGACAGTCAGCTGTGATGTCTCTATAAGGGATGGATTTTGTTATCTTCGAGTTGATTATGGACCATTCGGGAAACTGAATTCTGCATTAATAGATGTGACATGCAGAGATCTTGTTGTCGAGTATTTTTCACCCTTTTATGCTGGTCTCCCGGTGATGATGTTTTGTTCCGGTGAGATAATTACAATCTCACATCGTGCACGGCTGATACGGAACTGGTTTCAATAACACTTGGCTGGTTTCCAAGGACTCCATTGTTTTCCAGACTTGTCAGATTCAACCCCCATTGAGCATGTATGGAAATCTGGCAAACCTCACTCTGTTCTCTCTGCCTGGAGAAATATACCCATACAACAACTCTGTAGTGTTCATGCTGCATGGTTTAGCCGTCGAGAGTCAAATGAAACGAGGAACTGCATATTTTCTTACGTAGCTTTTTATAATTCAGGGGAACTTCGGTTATATACAAAAAGGTGCGAAATACTCTTCGACCTGACTCACTTCATTCTTTACTTCAACCAGTTCAGGCCCTTTTGTCTGATGAAATCGGAAAGGACGAAGCAACTCATACCAAATATATTTTTTTTAACTTTGTCTTTAATATTCCTAAAATTTCCCCCATATGTGTGTGTGTCCGTGTGTGTGTATGTGGGTGTATGAATGTTTGTATCTGTACACTCTGTGTTTGAAAACCATACCACGGGGTTGACTCAAGCCTTTTGAGTGAAATTGAGTAGACAGAACTTTTGAAGGCCGTCGACAGCTGTTCTAGCAAGAAAGTGACAAGTCATCGTGGCCGAGGGCTTCGGCATTCTAACCTTGTTCAAATAGTTGATCACGCTAGATAACACGCTCTCTCTCTCAGAAACTGTAACTAAGGTCTGCTCAGCATAGTTGCAGTATAAACCACAGGTGGGCTCTGTGGGTGTTGAGCAAACACAAATATGTCTGAGCGAGCGTCGGCAATAGGGATTGGCTAGCCGCCCTAGTAGACGGGTATCCTCGAATACGAGTGGCCGGATATTATACACTCTGTACTGGCGATTTCACGATTTTCAACCGTCTTTTCTCGAAACATTATCCTTCATTTCGCCAGCTTCCTTTACAAGCTTAGTTGACACGAGGAGAATGTAAATGATTTAACAGACATTGCCTGTACATTCGGCTTAATATTCAGAAGATGCCTAGGTATACTATCCTTATTTTTACTACACACACACATATATATCAGAGAGAAATAGATAAAGATAGAGAAAGAGAGTGAATTTAAAGAGAATCAAATGCATGTTATTTATAGAGGAACACTCACACATGCTTATGTGTGAATATACAAAAAAGATAAGAATGGTGGTATGTACCTATTGTGGCAAGTAGATAAAAACCTATTTTCTAGGTGTGACTTTGTGCGTGCGTGTGTGTTTGTGTGTGTAAGGGAGATATAGAGAACAGAGTATGTGTTTATTTATCGTACTTATCAAGGAATATGAAGAAGCCGGATCTCAACAAACTCATTGTGGAAAAGAAAAGAAAAGAAAAAAAGGAAACAAAGATTGGAATTCGAGAAGAAGAAAGAAAGAAAGAAAGAAAGAAAGAAAGAAAGAAAGAAAGAAAGAAAGAGTGGTAGGGGCGGACTTAAGAAAGAGTGGAAAGAAAAAAGAAGGAAAAAAGACAGAGAGAAATTAAAAAGAAGGAAAAGGAAGGATGCAAGCAAAGAAGAATAAAAGAAAAAGAAGAAAAAACGAAAGAAAGAAAGAAAGAAAGAAAGAGTGGTAGGGGCGGACTTAAGAAAGAGTGGAAAGAAAAAAGAAGGAAAAAAGACAGAGAGAAATTAAAAAGAAGGAAAAGGAAGGAAGCAAGCAAAGAAGAATAAAAGAAAAAGAAGAAAAAACGAAAGAAAGAAAGAAAGAAAGAAAGAAAGAAAGAAAGAAAATAATTTACGGACGGAGTTAAGAAAGAAGAAAATCAAAACGAAAGTAAAAAAGAAAGAGAAAAGGCAAAAAGAAGGAAAAGGAAGAAAGCAAAGAAAGACAAAAGAAAAAGAAGAAAAAACGAAAGAAGTAAGGAAAGAAAGAAAGAAAGAAAGAAAGAAAGAAAGAAAGAAAGGATGAAATGAGGTGAAAGAGAGGACATAGAAAGAGTGTCAGGAATTAAAAGGGTTAAAAGAAGGAAAAAAAAGAAAACGGCAAAAAGAAAGAAAAGTGGAGAAAAGAAAGAAAAAAGAAAGAAATGCGGAAGAAAAATATGTGAAAATTAACAGGTATTTAGATACGGAAGCAATTCTGAGAAATATTAACTTGTACTTTAAATACACTCGATGTACAGCCACATGTGTTCAGAAAAATAATCGCTTCGATGACTATTTTTGCATTCTGTGCTTCCATATGTAATACATATATAACACATACAGATATTACTTTTACAGTGAGATTCATCCTGTACAAGGCGTGGGAGTCAGTCGTGGTAGAGGCTTACAGAGTTTATGCAGATAGGTTAGGAAGATAACGGTTAACTACTGACTTGAACAGGTTAAGATGTACTTATTGGGGAAAAATCTTCTTGCGAGTCGGTTCCAAAGAGCAGTGGTCCGCGGTAAGAAGCTGTTCGAGTGGAACTTAATTCTCACCGATAGAATACGGAGAGAACGTGGGTGGTTTGTTCCAATGTAAGTGGCATGGCGGGCTCTCGTCGTGAAGGATTGAACTGGCGGAACCAAGGAATTCAGTTCGTCAGGGCAGTTTCCATAGAAAGAGCGATAGGGCAGTGAGAGACGTGCCACATCATGTCTATGAGAGAAGAGTTGCAAGGTGGAAGATAATTTGTCACCTATAAGGGAGCGAAGTCGCTTTTGGACACTCTCGAGACAGGAAAGTTAGGACTCCTGAATAGCAATACTCAATTTTAGGTCTGGCATTTGTATGTGTATCCATGAGCGACATTACCCCTAAATCTAAGCGCATACATATTTACCATTCTTAACTTTTCACACCCACACACACACATATATATACAAGTTTTGTTAAAAACGACTTAAAAGGTACTGCGATTAATTCGAACAATAATTAATTAATAATATCAAATAATAAATTGATTAATAATATCAAATAATTAATTAAATAATTAATTTGGAAAATAATTAATTCGAAGAATTCAGACAATTCCTACTAAATTGTTGTTCAGAATCGAAAAAAATATAAGAACACAAGAAAAATTAAATCAAAAACTTTTCAGTCATTTTTAACGAAACTTGTATAAAAGAGGGAGTGCTACCAAGGACACAATATACAGGGTGAGGCAAAAGTCGCGCATAAGGATCAATTAATCATGTTTTAAATGTCTAATTTGTTTTGAAAGGTCCTGTTGAGTGACCACCAAGACATCATGCCGTTGGATTTTTTTTTCATTTCATTTGAAATTAGTTGTTTATCAGACGTACCCAAGAAATATTGAGGAACTTAAATTAAATTACATTATCTGATCTGTCGAACAGAGACCAGAAAGTTTTTTGTTGTTGTTGTTTTGTTATTTAAATGTGAGAGCCATTGTCTGTTAGATTTTTGTATCAGCTCACAGCTTTTTTCCTTTCTCCTGCATATATGACAGACGAAAGAATTGTCTTTGGTCTTCCATTTTTTCCGGTCTTATGCATTCATATATAATTCTTCAGATCACATACTTTGTTACTAAACTAGCATAGGTAGCTTCCGTATCTACCTGTAGTCTTGGGTATGACGATAAACTACATCCGACAGGAAGGCCTTTCATCGGGAGATCGGAGGTTTTTCTCTTGAGGTCCACTCTGACACGGGTGGTAGCACCTGTTAGGGTCCCATCTATGGGCAAATTATGAAAGCCCAAACAAAAACAAAACTCTATAAAAGTATAAAAATACATTTTTATAGTAAAAAAAGTTTTTATATGGTAAAATTACCAGAACTACTTTTTATATTTACAATATAAAAACTTATTCCTGGTAATTTATATTGTAAAATTAATTACCAACAATACGTTTTTATATTGAAAAATTACCGACAATACATTTTTATGTCGTAAAATTACTAGCAATGCATTTTTATATTGTAAAATTACCAGCAATATATTTTTATATTTCAAAATTACCAGCAATATGTTTTTATATTTTAAAATCACCAGCAATACATTTTTATGTCGTAAAATTACTAGCAATACATCTTATATTGTAAAATTGCCAGCAATATATTTTTACATTGTAAAATTACCAGCAATACAATTTTAAAACAAAATGACCAGCAATACATTTTTATAGTAGAATTACTAACAATACATTTTATACCAAAATAACTAATAATACATTTTATCTGTGATTGAAGGCATACAATCACGTTTACAAATTAAAATATTTAGCTGAAGTCATAAAATTGTGTTCCAAATATTTAGATTTCGGCATTAAATAACCAATAGAGGTTGAAATGTCACTAAACACACAAAACAAGTGCGTGTAATGACCTTAAACATAGTAGCAGCCCTAAAATAAAATTCATATCAGCAACAGCTCTCAAATATAAAAAACACGTGAACCCTCAAGTAACTCTCTACCTCTTCCAGGTTTTTCCTTTTTCGAACTGGTGTCATGAACTTTCCACGCTGAAGCTAAAAAGGCTGTGAACGCTACACACATAAACACAGTAAGTTCCCACTATAACATATTTATGTATACAATTTCGTGTATACAATTTACATCTAACAAAAGAAACTCTTGTTTTAAACTTCCCTTTTGTTAATTTGTCTAATAATTATTATTTTGTATCTGTCTATATCTCTGAGATGAGGTGTTAGGATTACTTGTATTATTTACATTATTCGGACTGTTATTCTCATCTTCATTGCCATATTCACAATGTTTTTGGCCGTTGTACACTCCGGCCTTCTTCAGGTGATTGGAATTTCGAACCCTCAAGGACACATTGCCCAGTGGTTAGATCAAGTGACTAGACCCAAAGAGTTGTCTGTTCAATAACAAACGACAGCAGTGGTAAACCAATACTTGGAAATTTAAGTTAAAGGCAAATAACTGAGACATTCGAAAGAGGCGTAGCACGTGGAACTAGAACAATCTACCCCCCCGGTGGACGAAATAAAGGGTTCGATTCGAAATTCCAATCACCTGAAGAAGGCCGGAGCGTTCAACGGCCGAAACGTTGTGAATATGGCAATGAAGATGAGGATAACAGTCCGAATAATGCAAATAATGCAAGTAATTTGTTTTGCATTGCAAATCAATTGGCCTGTTATTTTTTGCATGTACTCTTCACTGATATTATTTCATGTACTACAAAATGTTCCCTTCAGAAACATTAGACATTTAATTATTGAAGTAGCTAATCATCAAACATGTATACTTTCGTCAAAAATCAAACGTTCTAACCGCTCGGCCACGCGGCCCATATACATATATCTGTGTATACATTATGGCCGCCATCAATTAAGACTATTGGGCAACCTATTGAAACCTCTAACACAAATATCGCAGACATAAGACGCACAATTTTTATTGACACTAGGTTTATTTTTATAAATGTTTGCGTGTCTTTTCAGTCCCCCAATTGACCAACATGAATTGTTTGTATTTAATAACATTTTGTGATTATTGTTTTTTTTAATAAGAGTCGAGGTTTATCCCTTGTTTCCTGTTTAGAATTGGGTTTCCGGTTCCTTCTAAAGTTTACTTCAAATCTATACTTCTAACGTCTCCGCCTAAACTATTAAATTTTATTTTCTATTCATTTTTATTTTTTCCTCATTAGGAGCAGATAGGCTGACCTATCGTCCGGTTCACATTCTTTGAACGGGAGTTGAGGTTTATTCCTCGTTTCCTGTTTAGGATTGGTTTTCAGATTACTTTTAAAGTTTACATGAACTCTATACTTCTAATGTCTCTGTTTAAATTCTGAAAATTTATTTACTAATTATTTACTTTTTATCACAGTGGGAGTAGACAAATTTGACTAGAACAATTGCGACTGAGTAGTGAGTTCGATACCAGCTAGGTGTCTCATGTGCCACATCTAAGCTGCGTTTGGAAAATCAGCATAAACCTTCTTTTGACAGATGGTACATAATTTGCATGGAACTCCCAGACATGTGTACCAATGTTTGAAAGGTTCAGTGATTTCTTCAGACTATCCTGATAACGCTTCTGTGGCATAGGGACCGATCTTTTTCCGTTGGTATGTTCTCCATGCTTAGGAATACTGTTGTCTCTCGTGCGAGCAACATGACTACACAAATGCAACTCAAGTTAGAGAATTGTTATGCCTGATACTGTCGCACTGACTTTGAACCTGCACCTCTACGTCGCTGACATGCATTCTAGCGTTCATTTCGATTCATCGACAACTTCTATTTCACATCTATACAGTAACGATGTTAAGATACAATCAGGGTACACCTTGACCAAAGTTACTTTCGAAATTCCACACTGTCTTTATAAATATTTACCTATTCTTAACAATTTTTAAGCAATTCAACACAAGCAAGGCGGGAGTACCACTAGCACGCAAGGGGTTACAGAGGATTGGGAACAAGAGTACAGGGGCGTGTTTGAGGAAAAGATACAGAGTAGGACGGGGAACAAGATCAATATATCAGAAGGTATCGATTGACATTACACTTGAATATTTGAAAATTATAGTTATCAGGGAAGCAAGCAAGAGGAAGGGGGTTCCACAGGTGGGAAGTGCGAGAGAAGAAGCTGTTTGAGTATAAAAGACGGTTACATTTAACCGTTTCGACAGTGAAACGGTGGGACCGAGTTGCCAGCCTAGTAACTCGCTTACATTCATGTGGCCCGGGAACCAGCGAAAGTATCTCGTCGGAACAATTGCCGTGAAAATACTTGTGGAAGAGGGAAGCCACGGCACATATGTGAGAAAGCGACTGTAGATAAGATGCAAGATCAGGATCTATCGCATTGCATATTCGTCTCTGTATTCTGTCGAGGACCTCGAGATGTACACCGGGAAACACTAGACTATATATGACAGCAATATTCCATGCAAGGACGGATGTTTGATTTATAGATTTGAAAGATGGATTCAAACGAGAAAAACTTTCTAGAACGACACAGAGAACCAACTTTCCTTGCGGCAAATGAAGCTATTTGTTCCACCTTTATGTCAGCGGACAGCGTGAGACCAAACAGGCGTAACGAGGCGCCCTCGAGGAGTTGGGAATTAGCTATTCTGATGGGAAGCAGGGAGGGTTCTCTCCGGTGGGTAAAGGAAAACAATTTCGTTTTGGAGGCATTAAAGTTAATAAGCTATTTCCTGCCACATTCAACCACAAATTGGAGGTCATTTTTGAGATCAGGGGCCAGGTTAGTTTTGTCAACGATACCAGATTTACTATTGAGGCAGGAGTAAATAGTAGTGTCGTCCGCGTAGATGCCTGCTCGGGAACTGATAACATCGGAAAGGTCATTAATGAAGATATATTTACTTTTTTTTTTAACTTTCAGACATATTTATACCTACCTGGTATTTTTGGAAAGAAATATTTATATAGACCCATAAAATTAGGGTGTTTCCGGTGTATTCCATGTCGCGTTAAAAAGATGTACCTTTTTTCAGTTTACCCAAAAAATAGTTTCTATTCTGAATTAAGCGGTGACAATCTCTAGTTACCTCGGAAGTCAATACTACCTATTCTGTGTGTTCATCATTGTGTAAAATTACCATTATACAGTTTTTCA
Organism: Acanthosepion lycidas; assembly: GCA_963932145.1. Lineage (NCBI taxonomy): Eukaryota > Metazoa > Mollusca > Cephalopoda > Sepiida > Sepiidae > Acanthosepion > Acanthosepion lycidas. The sequence continues at coordinate 31,338,521 of OZ010607.1, read as the reverse complement.
TGAGACAGACTCCAGCTATATGGTCGACTAGTGGCACTTCGACGTGATGTAATGGTTAGCAAGCTTGTCTCATTTGATCAATTACGTCTATGTCTATATTACTGAGATAGAGTACTGTAACTATTTACATTGTTCGGACTGTTATCCTCATCTTTATTGTCATATTCATGACGATTCGGGCGTTGCACGTTCCGGTTTTCTTCAGGTAATATATGTTGGAATTTCGAACCAAGCCCTTTATTTCACCCACTGGGACAGATTGTTCTAGTTCCATGTACCATGCCTCTTTCAGATGTCTCAGTTTGCTTTTGGTAACTCAAATTTTTGGTTCACCTCTGCTGTGGCCAGATATTGAACTCACAACTCTTTGACAATGAAGATGAGAAAACAATCCGAACAATGTAAATAGTATATATATATATATATATATATATATATATATAATAAAGAGAAAGAACAGTAAGATATATAATCCGGTGTTCTTATTAATATTTTTTTTATTTTTAAAAAACAGTGCTCAATGCAAATCTACAAAGCATAAATATTATAATGTTTCATTTTCAAGCGAATTTTGGAAATTCGCTTGAAAATGAAATGGAACTAGGGACTTTAATTTAATTTAATTCTATAATGGAATTTGAATTTTTTAGCTTCTGTTTTTGAAACATAGTAATTCCTGTGTAGCGATGGAACCATATTTTTAAATAAGTAAATTTATAATATATATATATATATATATATATATATATATATATATATATATATATATATATATATATATATAATTTAAATAAACCTTAAAGTTTCTGTTTTTATTTAAATTATTTGCTCTGGATTTACATTGAGCTCTCTGGATTTTATCCTCCTTAGGTTTACCCATACGGATTACCTAGTTTTTCATAAACTATATATATATAGGGAAAATTTATGACAAAGTGGGGAAAAAGTTTACTTTTGACGCGTTTTGTCCTTCAGGATTTCATCGGACTAACTTTGTTATATTGTTGGGATTACACATGCGGGCGTCAGGAGGCTGCTGGGAATTTTAGAATTTTTTTTCAGATGAATTCATATAGAGTCTTTTTCTTTCCACCACTTGTGTAAGTAGGTATTCCCCACTGAGAATTCATCCGAACAATTACCGCGAAAACATTTATAGAAGAGGCAAATGAAAGCTACATTTCGGACGTGATAAAGTAACCGAGATGTCGGGTCAGGACCGATAACAATGCAAATGTCCAGAAGATAAAATTATAAGAACACAAGAAAAATTAAATAAAAAAAACTTAACCGCAGTACCTAGTCGTATTTAATGAAACTTATATAAAAGAAGGATTGCTACCAAATACACCATTATATATGTGTTTGTGCATATATGTGTTTACGTATGTGTGTGTGTGTGTGTGTACATTCGCATTTTATATTATCCCGTACTTTTTCAGTTCTATATTTATAAACGCAAGAATATATATAGATACATTCATTTACACACGCACACACACACACAAATATATATATATATATATATATATATATATATATATATATATATTGCGTATTTAGGCAGCAATCCTTCATTTATGCATGTTTCATTAAAGACGACAGACAAAGTATTGCGATTAAGTTTTTTTATTTAATTTTGCTTGTGTTCGAACATGTTTTCTTTTTTGGACATATAGGGTGCAGAAAATGTTCTGTAATTCCATGTACTTTTAGCTATACTTTTAGCCATTATCAAGGATGATTATATTTTCGATGTGTGGGTTGTGTGTATGTTTTTAGTGTTATAGATATGTTTTATTTTCCAAACCCAGTTGGCACAATGTGGCCGTGTTCGTTGTTAATATTATTAGGTGTTGGCTTTTTTCTTTTTTTATTAAGGCGTCCATTATTTTTAATCTTTTTTTACATGTGGATGAGGTTATTATGCTTGTATTTTCTACTAGTATGTTTCGGGTGGAGTCTGGTAAATTTCTGTGTTTAAATGGTTCGAACACAATAAAAATTAAATCAACAGCTTAATCTTAGTACCTTGTCCGCCGTCTTTAATAAAACATGCATATATATGTTAAGAAATTTTAATGTTTATACGTTCTTTTTATAGATACAAATATTTAAGTAAATGCTCTGTTTATAATGAACAGTATTAATAACATTTACCGGTCTGGATGTCCGAGAAATTGTCATAGAAAATATGCGTCCTCCGACAGGAATCGAACGTGTATCCTATACGGAACCGTCTTATAGCCTGACGGGCCTTTACCCATTGGGCCACAGAGGAGCGTTCGGTTAGTAAGGTCGAAAATAGAGATGTAATCCGAAAAAATGCTATGAGAAATGTTTTATTGTTTTGGAACGTGCGGTTGCAACGCTGAGTTTGAATTTTAAATTTTAAGGTTGTGCGTTTTTGTACAAATATAGTAATAAGAGAATTCTTTTTTACTGGTAGGTTTTCCGTCAATGTGGCATGAACTATATTGTTCGATAATTATATATATATATATATATATATATATATATATAACCTCGTCACCATGAGACAAGCAAGCTAGTTTAGAAGCCCATTAATTCTGCGTTATGAGTCTGAGCTTCTCTGTTCTTCTTTGTGGTCTTGTGCTTTAATGGAGTACTAAGCTAAATTTAGTTAATATTTATATCTACATATTTATCATCTTTTTATTTTCATACTATTCAGAAGTCCAGCAATTTGACTTCCTTCCAGGCTTCCTTTGTATTTGTAAAATATACTTTCAAAAAATAAATATACTTTTGCATACAAGGGATATACGTGCACCCAGGGAGGTTCAAATCATTCCATACATAAAACTAAACGACATTCCTGAGGTGCCTTCCACCTGAGTAATTACCCACGTCTTTTATACATTTGCAAATGAAAATGTGCTTAGAAAATAGTGATTGTAGTTAACAACACCTGCTTCTGGTACCACTATACTTCTACCAGAAATATGGAAGCTTTCAGGCCATTAAGTTTTGAAATATACTCACATACACACGCGCACACAAACAAAACCCTCACGCACACAAAAACAACAAAAAATCAACCTAAGAACTCCCAACTAGCATAAATTAATTAAATCGAACATTGAGAGAAACGGTGGACAATTGTTGAAACCTCCTTTGCTTTATCATCTAAGAATTGCTATGCATTCTTGTAAAACATAGTAGAGTAGTTTCTTCTTTCCTTTTTCACGGTTTGGAATTCAACTTTTTTTTTCTTTGGTTCCCATCCATATCTAGAGACCCCAGTCTATTGACGACAATAGTCGTAAAACCATATATATATATATTCACACACACACATATCACGTGTTAAGAAAGAAGAAGAAAGAATGGAAGGAAAAAAAGAAGGATAAAGAAGGATGGAAGCAAAGAAAGAAAGAAAGAAAGAAAGAAAGAAAGAAAGAGTTTTACGGCCGGAGTTAAGAAAGAAGAGGAAAGTCAAAACGAACGGAAAAAAAGAAAGAGGAAAGGCAAAAAGAAGGAAAAGGAAGGAAGCAAAGAAGGACAAAAGAAAAGAAGAAAGAAAGCAAGAAATGAGGTCAAAGAAAGAATGTAAAGAAAAAAGAAGTAAAAAAGAAAAATGTGAAAAGTAACAGGTAAATACGGAAGCAATTCTGAGAAATAGTAACTTGTACTTAAAATACACTCTTTGTACAGCCACATGTGTTCAGAAAAATAATAGCTTTGATGACTATTTTCGCATTTCGTGCTTCCATATGTAATAAATATATAATACATAAAGGTAATTTTTTACGGTGAGATTCATCCTGTACAAGGCCCGGGATTCACTCGAGGTAGAAGCTCTATGCGGATAGGTTAAGATAACGGTTAACTCTAGACTTGAACAGGTTAAGATGTACTTATTGGAAAAGCATCTTCTTTGGAGTCAGTTCCAAAGAGCAGTGATCAGCGGTAAGAAGCTATTCGTGTGGAACTTACTTCTCATTCATGGAATATGGAGACAATGTGGGTGGTTTGCTACGACGTGAGTGGCATGGTGGGCTCTAGTCGTGAAAGTTAGAACTGGCGGAAGCAAGGAATTCAGTTCGTCCCAGCACTTTCGCTTTGATGACTATTTTCACATTCTGTGCTTCCATATGTAATACATACATAATACATACAGGTATTTTTTTTTTTTTACAGTGAGGTTCACCCTGTAAAAGTCCCTGGAGCCACTCGAGGTAGAGGCTTATAGATTACGAGGCACAGTTTATGCGGATAGGTTAGGAAGATAACAGTTAACCCTACACTTGAGCAGGTTAAAATTTTAGTGATCAGGGAAGCATTTTCTTAGGAGTCGGTCCAAGAAAGAAACTATTCGTGGGAACTTACATCTTATGAATGGAATACGAGGGGAATGTGGATTGTTCACCACCATGTACGTGACATGGCGGCTCGTAGCTGTGAAGGTTTGTTGCAACCTAGAAAGGGTTACTAAAAGAAAAATAACCAAAACGGAGGTTGGAAATGAAATGGTAATCTTTATAACATAAACAAAATACAATACTCGCCAGCAGCGTGATGTAGGTAAACCGCTGCTAATGGTGAATTACTTAGCATATCACCCCCACTTACAATAGAGTCTAACGTATTTATGAGGATTGAGACATACCCATTAATGTTCATAAGTACGGTATATAACAAGCTATTAGTGTTCATAGGTACGGCATATAACAAGGTATTAGTGTCCATAGGTACGGTATATAACAAGGTATTAGTGTTCATAGGTACAGCATATAACAAGGTATTAGTGCACATAGGTACGGTATATAACAAGGTATTAGTGTTCATAGGTACGGCATATAACAAGGTATTAGTGTTCATAGGTACAGCATATAACAAGGTATTAGTGCACATAGGTACGGTATATAACAAGCTATTAGTGTTCATAGGTACGGCATATAACAAGGTATTATTGTTCATAGGTACAGCATATAACAAGGTATTAGTGCACATAGGTACGATATATAACACGGTATTAGTGTCCATAGGTACGGTATATAACATGATATTAGTGTTCATAGGTATGGCATATAACAAGGTATTAGTGTTCATAGGTACGGCATATAACAAGGTATTATTGTTCATAGGTACAGCATATAACAAGGTATTAGTGCACATGGGTACGGTATATAACAAGGTATTAGAGTTCATAGGCATGGTATATAACAATCTATTAGTATTCATGGGTACGGCATATAACAAGATATTAGTGTTCATAGGTACGGCATATAACAAGGTATTAGCGTTCATAGGTACGGCATATAACAATGTATTAGTGTTCATAGGTACGGTATATAACAAGTTAGAACTGGTGGATCTAAGGAATGTAGTTCCTCAGAACACTTTGCACGGAAATAGCGGTAGAGTACCGAGAGGTTTGCAACGTTTCGTCAATGGGAAAGGGATTGTAAGGTGGAAAATAATTCATCACCCACAAGGACGCGAAGACCTGTTTGGACTCTGTCGAGGCAAGAAAGTGAAGACTGGGTATACGAGGTGCATTCCAGAAGGTTTGAGACTTTTTTAGCAGAGTCAGTTATAACTGTCATAGATTATTGTAATTTTAGTGTATTATTAATATACATCTAATAAACTGACCTACCAAAATTTCCAGATCAGAGTTCCTGAACTTTTTTAGCCTTGTGCCACCCTTGAAATAGTTGTCACAAAGAACAAAATTTTCAAAAAAACACCAAAGAGATATCGCTGAATACATTCCCTGTAAGAGATTGATGTCTTTAATACAACCAAGGGTTTTCCAATATGCCGTACGTGTATAGTAAAACTACGAATGTGATATTAAACAAAATTACTCAAAAATTAATTACCTTGTTTATCATTCTTTCTTGCGGAACTCCAAGCTACCTCTTGCGGAACCCTAGGATTCCGGGAAAAACTGCTTGTGACGCACTGTTCCAAATTGAAGGAGACGGTTGTAACAGCTCTTTGAACACACAAGACTAAACACTATTTGTCACAACTGACTAGTTTGCAGAATGCAATCGAAACATGAGGACAATATACAAGCTGGCAATAAAGTTTTATGTTAAGAGAGCCGGATATGCAATGTAACAGGTCCTTATCTGGCATATAGTCTACAAACGCTTTCTCACAGAGGTGCCGTGGCTTCCCTCTGTCTCTTCTATTAGTAATTTCACGGCAATCGTTAAATCAACCATCCATCCTTGCATGGAATATTGCTGTCATATGGTCTGGTGCCCCCGATGTACGTCTCGAGGTCCTTAGCATAATCCAGAGACGAATATGCAATGCGATAGATCCTGATCTGGCATCTCGTATACAGTCGCTTTCTCACAGTCGTGCCGTGGCTACCCTCTGTCTCTTCTACAAGTATTTCCACGACAATTGTTCCGACGAGCTACTTTCGCAGGTTCCCAGACTGCATGAATTTAAGCGAGCTACTAGGCTGGCATCTCGGTCCCACCGTTTCACTGTCGAAACGGTTAAATGTAACCGTCTCTTCTACTCAAACAGCTGCTTCTCTCGCACTTCCGGTCTGTGAACCTCCCTTCCTTTTACTTGCTTCCCCGATGTCTATAATCTTCAAATATTCAAGTGCAATGTCAATCAACATCTGACACATTGAGCTTGTTCCTCGTCCTCCTCTGTATCCCTTCCCCAAACACGCATCTTTACTCAATCCTCTGTAACCCCTTACATGCCAGTGACACTCTCCCCGCCTTGCCTGGGGCGAATTGCTCTAAAAAAAAAAAAAAAAGGTACAGTGCAACCCGGATATAAGAGACCCGGATATAAGAGAGATGTTCTTTGGTCCCAAATTAGAGGCATACTTACCTAAAAAAAAAAAAAAAGAAGACCAAACCCGGATATAAGAGAAACCCGGATATAAGAGAGATTTTATCTGGTCCCAAATTAGTGGCATACTTACTTAAAAAGAAAAAATAGACCAAACCCGGATATAAGAGAAACCTGGATATAAGAGAGATTTTCTTTGGTCCCAAATTAGAGGCATACTTACCTAAAAAAAATAAAAAATAGACCAAACCCGGGTATAAGAGAAACCCGGATATAAGATAATCTCTTATATCCGGGTTACACTGTACATTATACACATCATAAAATTCGATATTATTTATAAGCATCTACCTCTAATCCACAACATAAAATCCAGTATTATAACAAACAAAAATAGCCTGTTATCAATTATAAGTTTCTAAACAAATCTGTTATTAATTATAGATTTATAAAATATGAATTTAAACGTAGAACTAGATTGACAACAATATCTCATAATTTTACAGTTGAACTAGCTATATGTAACCGTAAGTTGTTTGCTAAAAGTTCCTTTTCTCGACTCTACCGGCTTCTTGCTTTCCAGCCAACTTCGATCTTGAAAAATTTAAATGCAATATCAATCGTTATCTACTGTCTTCTTGATTTCTATTCTTTTACTGTTCTCTCTCCTTAATATTTTTTTCTTTTTCTTATTCTTTTACATTTAGTAACCACCCCTGTGTCTTAGTGGCTTTATTGCCTAGCTTGGGGGCGAAATGTTTTTTTTTTTTTAATTATGTTATTATATAAGTTTCTGGCTATAACCTATCAATTCCTGGCGTTCTCAAAATAAAATTAAATTACTCACACATTATTTAGATTTCGGCATTAAATAATCCATAGAGGTTGATATGTCGCTAAAAAAAAAAAGAAAGAAAGAAAGAAGAAAATAAGACGGTGGTCATTAAAAACAATGTTTCTCAAATAATATATTTTCTTAAATACTGCAATTACCCCACTTAAGAAATGTCAGCACAAACCTAGAAGGTAGTATAACGGATATCGGCCCGGAAAGTGAATTAGGATTACCGAGTTCGATCCCCGCTCGATTCTGTTTCATTTACTTTGCACAAATGACGTTGGAAAAGGCATGAATCCATCTGCCTCCAGCTATGGTTTAAATAGCAGAACAGACTGGGCTGTCTTGCGGTAACCAATCTAAGAGAAGAAAAACCCTAAGTTCAAACCCAGACTGAAAAGAATTGTGCGCTCTCAGGCTATCTTACCTTAGACACGCTACATTTGCTATGGGTGCAATAAAAATAGTGACCATACGACCCTAATGGGTTACGGGATACAAACACACACCACAAATTCAGCAAGATAAATTACACGAGATTAATCTGCGTTGTGGCTGAAATAGTTTATATTTTTCCAACAATACTGATAAGTCTATCTATATTTCTGAGATTAGGTATTATGTACATTATTTACATTATTCGGACTATTGTCCACATCGTTGTACGCTCCGGCCTTCTTCAGGTGATTGGAATGTCGAACTGAACCCTTTATTTCGCTCACCGGGGTAGACTGTTCTAGTTCCACGTGCGGGCACATGGTACAGCGGATAAAGGCGTTGGTTAGATCCAGTGACAGAACCCAAAAAGTGTGAGTTCAATACCCGGTTAAGACAGTGGAGAACTTTCAGAGGGAAATTAACAGGAGATAACTGATAACTGACATCCATCAAACATGGCACGTGGAACTAGAACAGTCTACCCCGGTGAGCGAAATAAAGGGTTCAGTTCGATATTCCAACCACCTGAAGAAGGCCGGAGCGTACAATGACCGAAACGTTGTGATAAATATGGCGACAAAGATGAGGACAATAGTCCGAATAATGTAAATAATACTGATAAGTTTTTCAATTCCAGGTTTAAAAAGGATTTTGAATGCTGATTTTTATAGCAGGCTATCTATCCCAACTGAGAAGATTGGTGCAACACATTCTTGCCCCGATATCTGACCATATGTAGTTGTGTCAGACAGGCCTAAGCTTAATATAGTTAATGGCTATGTGCCAGACTCATTTTTGTAAGCATCCATGGAAGAGGATTCTCTTTTGTACTTCGAATGAAGTAACAATAGAACTCTTCACAAAGTGAGACAATAAAGGAAGTTACATTTTTGTATATATTAACAAGTTGCTTTGGCGTAAGGAAACGTACATTCTGTAATTACCAATGGCTTGATGCTGCACACATAATAAACAACATCACGTATACATGCGAACGAATTAGCTTTACTGTTCGGCAAACTTGAAAACTGCCTGGATTGTGCTTTCAACCAAAAAACTCACTGGTTTGGTTCAGTGCTGAAAACTGTGGAAGAATTTGATTTAAAGCTGAAGCAGATGGGAAATATTCTCAAGAGGTCAGTTTATACTTGTAAAATCTGGGAAGAAAATCTCAGATGAGTAAATATTTACATTTTTAATCCATAAAGAAGCGACCCTCCTTTAACTGTCTGAGAGATGCTTTTTTTTTTTTTGCCTTTTATCAACATGACTGATGCTAACCCCCAGAAGAGTTACTTATTGTCTTCTCATTGAGCTAACGTTTTTCGCTAACATGATGTGGAAAGATTATATTGAATCGATTGCTGCTAGGAAAATTGGTTCACTGTATCATAAACGGCAATTTTTCTCGCAAGAATCTATTTTATACATTTATGTCCTTGCTTTGAATACTGCTGCCACATTTGGTATGGTGCTTCTGCTGTGTACTTAGAGATTCTTGATAAAATACAAAGAAGTATCGGCAATGTTATTGATCCTGGCCTGGCATCTCAGTTTCAGTCACTTTCCACCGCCGTAATATAGCTTTTCTGAGCCTTTTCTATATATATTTTCATGGTAATTTTTCTTTGGTACCAAAACTTCACGAATTTAAGCGCAGTACTAGATTGGCGGAAAGGTCTCATTCTTTTACAGTTGAAATGGCTAGATGCAACCGTAAGTTCTAAGCTAACAGTTACTGTTCTCACGCTCGTGGAACTCTATTTCAGCTTATTGTTTTGCAGTCATCCTTGAAAAATTAAGTAATTACGAATACAGAAGATAACGATTAATAATTCATCTAATTTTTTGAAAATTTTTGAAAAATACTTAGGACAAGAACAACACGCATAAGATTCGCCAGCGGCGCGTAGAAGTAGTCAACTGCTAGAAGTGAGTCAAGTGAATTTCACAATGAATCTCCAACTGCAGGATATCTACTAAACGCCCCACGCAGTCAGATGTGGCACAAGGCCGAATTTAATGTGGAGCATCCGAGCCCGTATAAAACGGGGTCCGAATAGCTGTTTCCCTGAGACGAGACACTGCTCTTCGACATAGCCTCGTCTGGGGATCCTCTCTGCCCGTAGGCAGAGAGTTTGACCAGCACATCTGGAGTCGAATCTCCAACTGCAGACCAACATTTACTACTGTATTTATGTGAATGAGAACATAACCATTGTCCGTAGGTATGCTACAACACTAACCAAGTTTAAAACATCGTTTAAAAAAATTATCCGAACTCCCAGATAGCCTTCTTAATCATTCGAACCGTTTCCGCAGAATAGCCAGGTTTCAGACAAAACTTGGTGCATAGTAACTAGTCATAGTTGATAGTCACTAAATAATATTGACCAATGGCGTGTCATTATCGATTGAGTAACCTCACAAGAGAGTCTCAGTTCGCGTATACACAATTAGATCCCCTATGCGACTAATGCCCAGGATATTGGAAATAAACAAATTACATGGATACTTGAGCAATCGCACGGGCACGAACACACACGCACACATACACACACTCACACACACACACACATATATATATATATATACCGACATATATTAAGATACAATAATGCATAAGAATTCATGAAAGCACTAAATGGATCTCAAATACTATTAACCACAAACTATATGGTGCGTCAAATATACCTTCTTGTTGAATATGTAAATTTTTATGTTGTTTTTTAATAATTTAATCCCAGGCAAGGCGATAAAATCCACTAAAACAGGAGGGGGTTACTGAGAGTAAGCGAAACAGAGAGGAAATAAAGAAGATTCAAGCAGACAGTAATGTTGTATTTAAATTTTTTGTAGATTGTAGTTGACAGGAAAACAGAAAACCTGAAGAGAGTTCCACGAGCAAGAAGTGTGAGAAATGAAACTGTTAGCATAGAACTTACGTTTACAACTAGCAATTTGAATAATTAAATTATGAAACTTAACTGTCAATCTTGCACTGTGCTTAAATATGGGAAGTCAAGATACCAAAGAGGAAATCTCATCAGAACAATGACCGCGAAAATGCAGTGGGAAAATAAATGAAGCCGAGATGCCAGATTAGGATTAATAATTTTGCAGATTTTTCTTTAATTTTGTTAAGAATAGACATATAGGACCAAGTTAGATGTGTCAGCAACATTCAATGCACGATGGAATGGTAGACTTATAAATATGCAAGATAGATTCTGCTGATAATGTACACCAATATGTCCGTAGCCTAATGAAAAAAACAACAACATATAAACAAGTATTTATTTTCAATTTCTTGTTCCCACCCCGACACACACGAGAGACATCTGGATTTTGTCTGTTTCCAAAGCTTGAGATTTTTTTATGCTGATACTGTCCGCCCCCAAATACCATTATCTTTACAAAAAGAAAGGACAGATACATTTTAAAACAAAGAGTGTGCTATGTGGTTATTAACAGACTTCTTAAGATTAAAACGGTCAGTGTGAAGAAAATAGATATATCAATGTCGAATTTTTGCAGGGAGTCCTCTATATAAACGAGGTCCACCAGGCTCGAAAGACACGAAAATTCAGGTCCAACAAACACGGTCATCAGTGATTCGCTCCGGTCACCTCACAAGACCACACCCGCATTTTCGGTGGTCGGTGTAAATACACGGACACACGCATGTCTGGCAGTCTTCCACTATTTTATAACAATTACTGCTAAATTATCAAATCACCATCCGACTATGTGGGAGGAGAACTTGATTTTTCTATAAATAATGGAAACATTTTATTCACCAGGTTTTTTTCATATTCAATAAACCTGTTGTTAGAGTTATCAACAATATTGTGCATTTTATTGAAGGAGTACTTATTCCAACATTGCCCTTGGGCGCAAAAAGATAAATTTTTGACACGGCCACAAACAGGAATTACGGAATTTCATCTGTGGTACACAATGTACATAGCTATGTCCACACTAAACTTTATCGTCAATCCCAATATCGTAAAATTTGAGAAAACCTGAACCGAGTGTATCAAGACAACAAACAGGCTCCAACCGAAGAAGGAAAAGAAAGCTTGATGACTCGTAGGTTTGGTATCATACAACAAAGCTAGCGAAGAAGAAACGGCAGGGGAGAGAGTGAATAAGGTGTGGACTATACGATTACCATATTCCCTTTTTATTAAAACATCGTTTTACAGGTCAAAATTGTGATCATAAAAAACTGTGTCAAAATCAGATATAATCTAATTTCGTTAATGATACAATTTAAATATAAACCAAATACGTTTAACATGAATCACGTTTAGTCAAGTTCATGTTGCTATAAATATTATGAAATGACATCCTTTTTCTGATGAAACTGTATTACTGGTGAAAAATTTTCAAAGTTGCCTTATAGATTTATTATTCTGTCGTATTCTTGTCCACCTTTGCTCTCATATATATATATATATATATATATATATATATATATATATATATATATATATGGTTAATAGTCAGAGTTGAATCAAACCAGGAAACAGCCGTATTAAAAAGTTTTCACGATACGTGCGAAAAAACAAAAGTAAAAATAACGTAGAGCTTTTAACTTTAAAAATCAAGAGGTCAGTTAAACAAACGCACGACGTTGTGTGTAATAAAGAAGAAGAAGAAGAAGAAGAAGAAGAAGAAGAAGAAGAAGAAGAAGAAGAAGGAGGAGGAGGGGGAGGAGGAAGAAGAAGGGGAGGAAGAAGAAGAAGGAGGAGGAAGAAGAAGAAGAAGGAGGAGGAGCAGGAGGGAGAGAAGAAAAAGCAAGTGTATTGTAAATGTATCGGTGAGGGTTAAATTACTTTTTTCGCTAATTTTTCCTGTTGGCAGAGGTTGCAAATATTGTGATTGTTGTAAGGCTTTGCCTTTTTAAAAACTTTCCACATTACAAACGGATCACTGTTGTTGTTTTTTTTTCTTTTAAATTCCACAAATGGTTAGCTAGTTTGGTAGAGTACCTAAGATTTTCTAGCTTAAATTACGACCTATGATTGTACCATTTACGTTTGAAAGTACCTTCCGTATACTCTATGTACGTTTTATTTTAGCCATTAACATCTATTACTTAAGCAGAAGTAATAGATATTAATCCTTACAACAATCAACAATATTTGCAATCTCTGCCAACAGGAAAAATTAGCGATTATGACATTTTCGGATCCAAAGAACCTTTTAAACCAGAAATCCGAAGTCTTAAGTCCTTGCTTACATATCAGAAATTTTTTCTTATGTGCATATGAGGCTGGGTAAAAAAAAAAAAAAGTTAACACCCACCGATTATTTGCGTGTAGTGATAGGAGGGGGAGATTTTCTTTTATGTTTGTTTGAAATGACGCTCGCATATACTAAGAAGAAAGAATAAAAATAAACTAGTTTGTCTGAAGATCGCAAAAGCGTGAAACCTAAGATCACAAACAACACTCCATGCAGCAGCATATGTTCCCTCTATCACGGATATTGAGCACTTTCCACTAATACCGCACATACATACATTACATATATATGGGAGGCACGGTGGAGCAATGGATAGCGGCTTAGATTGAAGAATCGGTGAGCCGAGTTCGAATTCCAGTTGAATCTATTACATTCACTTATGTGCTAATACAAAGTATGAATCCTCTCCAGCTAATAAACGGGTAAATAGCTGGACTGGGTTCTATAGTCTTGAATGGCAACTAGTCTAGAAGAAGGACAACTCTGAATTTAAAACCTGCGGAAGGTCATTTGGGGACCTTGTGGCACGTAGTCTCTGTATTCGGCCCTTCAAAAAGTGTAAATGGTTTTGCACAAAACCTTCACCACTATAATCAAATCTTATGTGCTGGTGTCGGGCTTTCGGTTCCTAAGATCTGATCTGCTTGACCCTCATATGTCGAATTCGAGAGTTGAGTATATATATATATAGAGAGAGAGTGTGTGTATTAGATATAAAAATTCTCTTTCTTTTTCCGTAGTTTACTGGTGGAAAATCATTTTAGACAGGCAGGTTTTTATCTTAAAGTGCTTGGTATCAAAATGTAAGGATAGATCATTAATAGAATAGAGTATCTTTCTTCATAGGAGATCGTCTATTCAAGAGTAAATTGAAAAAATAATCAGGTAAAAATCAGAGAAGCCAATAGCCCTGAAGAGTGATGGCTTTACAACAACACGAAACTTCGAAGTCAGCATGACTGAAATAGTACTCAGTTAAGTGACAAGTTTCTTCACATTAATTACATATATATATATATATATATATATATATATAGAGAGAGAGAGAGAGAGATAGATAGATAGATAGATAGATATCCACAGACAGACCATTTCGCTGTATCACAGCTCATGATTGTGGGTAGACATATGGCTGCTTCAAACCGAGATCAAAACCTGACCGATTTGGTATCAGTCAGTGATTCTATCCATAATCTATCGTCGCACGGTAGAGCGGAAGGGAAATTTTAACGTTTTTACTATGCGAAAGACGTCAGTAGCTATGAGAGCTCGATCCGTGTAGAAGAGTATTGCATTAGCAGTAGTCACTGTTTTTAAAATCACCCCTTCCTCTCGGAGAGCTCAATCGAATTATTTCGAGAACAGTCATCCACAGACAGATTGTTTCGCTGTATCAGTGTGGTAGCCAACCGATTATATATATATATATATATATATATATATATATATATATATATATATATATATATATATATATATGAATGAAAGGTGTGTTTAGGCAGCAAGGATTCTTTTAAGAAAGTTTTGTTGAACAATACCGACAAGGTCTGTCAGTTCAATTTCTTAGTTTTTCCATCTTCCGTTTAAGTTGTTTTATTTTCCGAATTAAAATTGATAAACTTTTCCAAAGTTCATTTTCGAGTACAAAGTTCATTTTCGAGTACAATAGACTGTCACTACACTTGCTATCAAGAATTGTCTGTTTATGATTTTTGGCGTGAAATTCGCGCACTTATAGATTACCATCTCACAAATAACCAAAATACTATTACCATAAGACAAATTTTAGTAGATAACACCAAAATATTATATGCGACTCAGTAATACAAGGAAAGTAACCAACATTTAATAGGAGATCGTATATTAAAGTGTATATTGAAAAAAATCGTTGTAAATGTTACTGGGACCACTTTGAAGTGGTCCCAGTAAACACCGGAATTAAGCAAGTTATGAGCTATGCGTGATACACGCCTAGGCGATCATGTATCTTTCGATCATGACTGACGAGGCAGATTTTTTCCCGCAGTAGGTTGCCATTTCTTTCTGTGGTAGACCAGTTGCCATTCAAGACCAGAGAACCCGATCTGTCCTGCTATTTACTCATAGCTGGATGGAAAAGAAGAGGATTCATACCTTTCCCAAGGGTATTAGCACGTAAGTGAATGTAATGGATTCGAGTGGAATTCAAACTCGGATCTCTGATTCCTCAATCCGAGCCGCTATCTATTACTAATACATTTTCATCAACAAACTAAACACGCAATTCTTGATAACAACTTTTTTTCTTTCTTTTTTTTTTTTTTTTTTTTTTTTTTTTTGTTAAGTATTACGCCCCGAGCAAGGCGGGAAGCCACTAGGATGCAGGGTTTTGCAGAAGATTTGGAGCAAGAGCAGATAGGAGTGATAAAAGAAAGGACGAGGAAAAGGATAGTGGATAGATCAAGGTAACTGGAGATGTTGATTGACATTACATTTGAATAGTTGGAGATTATAGCTCTCAGGGAAACAGTAATTGGGAATGGTGTTCCACAGGCGAGAGGAGTAGAAGAGGCTACATTTAAAAGTTTCTACAGTGAAAGGGTGAGAGCGGGATGCCAGCCTCGTAGGACGCTTGAATTCATGAAGTCTGGGAACCAGTGAAAGCAGCTCATCGGAGCAATTACCATGAAAGTATTTGTAAAAAATAGACAGAGAGAGGCGACAGCGCGTCTGTGAGTGGGAAACTGTAGACGAGATGCCAGATCAGGGCCAATCACATTACATATCCGTCTCTGGATCTTGTCAAGAACTCCGAGGTAAACAGAAGGTGCACCAGACCATATATGGCAGCAATATTCCATGCAAGGGCGAATGGTTGATTTGTATATTTGAAGTATCGATTCAGGGGAGAAAAATTTCCTGGCACGGCACAGAGAGCCAACTTTCCTCGCGGCGGACGATGCAATTGACTCAATGTATTTGTTCCATCTCAGGTCAGCAGTCAACGTGAGACCGAGCAGACGCAGAGAGTTGCTCTCGAGAAGTTGAGCATCAGACATTCTAATGGGGGGGATCTCCCTGGTGATTAATAGAGAGCAGTTTAGTTTTTGAGGCGTTAAAGTTGACCAGCCAATTCTTGCCCCAATTAGCAACCGATTAGAGGTCCGTTTCAAGACGAGCGACCAGGTTAGTTTTGTCACCGACACTAGATTTGTTTTTGAAGCAGGAGTAAATTGTAGTGTCGTCCGCGTAGATGACAATTTGGGAATCTATGGCGACAGGAAGGTCGTTGATGAAAATAAGGAATAGAGTGGGGCCAAGGATGGAGCCTTGGGGAACACCTGCGTTCGTGGGATAGGAACTGGAGGAGAATCCTTTGAGAACGACCTTCAATTCACGGTTTGACAGGAATGATTGTATTAGGTCAAACAATCGACCTGTAATACCATAACCCTGGAGCTTGCGAAGAAGGCCGGCATGCCAAACTCGGATTAAACAAAAAGGAACTTTGGAAAGTTTACCAATTTTAATTCTGCCATAAAGCAACTTAGTCAGAAGTTGGAAAAACTTAATAAAATATATATACCGTATATCCTTGCGTATCATGCGACCTTTAAAAACCTAATTTTAAAGCTAATTTGACTGCAGTAAATGGATATATAGTTTGGTCAGCGGTGTAGCCAGGACCAGCAGTACAAACGCTAATTTTATATCTCATGTATGACGCGACCCCCTTAAAATTAGCTTCAAAATTAGATCTTCAAAAGTCACGTGATACGCGAGTATATACGGTGTGTGGGGTGGGGGTGATATGACTGGAATCTATAAACTTCAGAACACATTATCGATATAACAGACACTGGATTAAGCCCTGAAAACATCACCTTTCTTTCCACTCTAGAACTGTTTTTTAGAACGTGTTATGTTTGTTTCAGTGCTGGATTTAGACTTGATGAGGAATTAAGTGATATAAAATTTGGTGCTCCCAACGAAAACACCACAGAATAAATCAAATAAGGAAAGTTTTTGATGTCCCCAGCAAATTGTGAGGCCTTGAGCCGTAAATTATTTAGCGTATGCCTAAATCGTGTGGAATTCTGGCTAGATTTGCTAAAAAAAAGAATCATCTTTTTCCTTTTTCTCTCTCATTTCAGCATCCAATGGATGCTCCGAATGTAATGCCTCCTTGAAAGTTCCTTGGAACCTGCGACAGCTATAGAGAGCCTAATAACACCATTTGTTAAAGGAAGAGTTCCGCTATAAAATACTATTTTCATACATAGTCACCACCATTTTCTACGCATTTCCAGCGGCTCTTCCTTTCGTGGTTTGACAGCTGTGCAAGGTCTGCCCCGGAATGTGTCTTTATACACATAACTGTCGCTAATTTGAGATACATAACAAGGAAAGAGGGCTTGTAGAATATAACACTCACAGCACTCATCGAAATCAAGCGGTATAGACGGAAACAGCAAGTAACATATCTTGTGCAAATGTATGTTAAAACAGGTCATTAGGAGGCATAGTAAGAAGACAAGTATTAATAAGAGCTACAAAGGATAGGAAGCTGCGGAGAGCTATGATCACTCTACGTTTTGAAAACAAACGTTGCATAAAAATAAGATTTGAGAATTCGAGTCTAAATACAGAATTATAATTTTTTTTCTTTTTTTTTTCAATAAAATTAAATTGATAGAAATTTTTGTACTTGCCTATTACAGAGGAATGAAAATGTTTTGTTTGTTTTGCATCGTTTTACATTTATGCTCGATGTCGACTTTTTCTTTCCTCCCACAATGAGCAGACCTGAAGAACAACGTTTATTTTTACTGCAGCCGCAGTTTTTTTTTTTTTTTTTTTTTTTTTTTACACTGAACAATTTTTGACGTTTAAGATGTGAGGTAATCTTTAATATTAGCTACAACAAATATGTTCAAAAACTTCTTCATTTCTGCTTTACAGTAGCAAGTGTTCTGTTTTTCTTAAATTCCTTGTTCAAATTCCACTGTTGTAAGGTCAAATTCCATTTGCGATTTTTCGTTGTTCGTTTTTTGTTTTTACTTTCTTAAACGTTAAAAGAAAGTTAATTTCGTCTTGTTAGCAATCTTAATACAATGTGCATTAACCACTCTGTAGTCTACTAATATATTAAAACTTATGTAAAGTTAGCCTTCGATATACACGATAAAATCAGGAATTGTGTAGAGGACCGTATGGGGTTGAGTGCTGGTAAATTAGGAACACGTGCTGTTTATTTCCTGCTAGAAGGTCCAACTACAAGAAAATGGCGGACTCGAGTTAAGTCCAACCGAAGATGTAAAGTAAACAAGCAAGACCGATATATACATGTCAACAAATATATGTATTAAACAACAAATTTACAATTGACAAAGATATTAAAATTTGTGTTTGTGTGTGGACGTAAAGAGTTGGTATGTTGGTGAATGTTCGTACGTACGTGTATTTGTATATAATATTCACGGCGTCTTCCCACAAGTGGGGAAACGCTATCTTGTAAGAGAGCTTACATTGTAGATGTGTTCGCTGAAATGCAAAGTGAAAAAGAGAACGAGGCAAGAAGTCGCCCAGTATTTATAGTGTAGGGAGTGCGACCCCTAGTGAATAATTAGGAAATTAAGGAGGAGCTAACTCCGACAGTTGTATCCATTAATCTTATTCGTTCAGTAATCAAAATGCATCTGTTGGATGCAGGATCGATCGGTATCTACACTAGTTGCGTTCAGACATGATGAAGTTCATACGTGTAAGGACACTAAGCAATAATAGGAATAAAATATTATCGAAAAGAAACAATCACATCACTCAAAATACAATTTAATTGATATCCACCTGCCTGAGTTTAAGCTGGAGATTTATTATCTTTCATATATATCTGAACTATAATTATCTTAATCATACTTGTCCCTTCCTTAGTTACTTAGTTAGCACGACCGTTACACCCTGCCAATGCCTCATAAATAATGGACTATTCCGTTTTGATTGCGTGGAAAGACGAGAAAAGACATATGAGAGACGCTACTTGATTTCAAAGAAAGAAAGAAAGAAAGAAGTGTTGAACGTCTCCTGCGAATACCTCATAAATTTTATTTTGAATGCGTGGAAAGATGGAAAAAGATATATCGGAGACGCTACTCGGTTTCAGTGAAATAAAGAAAGAAAGAAGGCGATAACATTCTCATGCGTCTAATGTGCTTCCGTGAAATAGAAAAAGTTGTCAATTTCAAATCTTTTCATTTGTACCCCCTTATTTATCATTGTTTATAGCAATATTTTGTTACAGTTATTAAGTTCAGATGGGGGAATTTCTAAGGGTATTTTATTGCCGTAGAACTCATCATGAGCTTATTCAATCATTGACTTAATTAGGATTCCTCAGGTTAATAAAATAGGAAAACCGTGACATTTTCGCGGGTATTTCTAGTAAACTATAATTTTGAAAAGTGAAAGTTTCACTAAAATATGTTGGAAAATTGTCACGTTTTCATCTGCTATCAAGAAAATATGAACTTTAAGCAAATTTGTCACGATATATGGGGAAAAGAAAGTGTAAGTTTAAATTGACGCCAGGACGTTATGGGTTTAGTAAGTAAAATAGTCTTATAAAAGCATTAATCTATATTCCTCCTGGCGACAGTTTAAATTGACACACTTCTTTTTTCCATATATCTAAACGGGGAGTCACCAAACTACGACAGTGGGGCCCGGAATGAGAAATTGGAATTCCAAGTACAAATTCTAGTCGGGTTCATCACATTCACTTAGGCCGAAATACTCTTTGGAAATGGTATGAATCAATATCCACTCACCCCATCCCATCTACTCGGCTAAAATCTCCACCCATCACCTCAGCTAAAATGATTGTGATTCTCAAAAAATGTCCATGCAATATTCACTCACAAAAAAATTATTCTTACAATCCCAAATAACCCAGAAAGAGTTGATAAGCGGTAAAAAACAAATCAACCACTCAACCCATCTATCCATCAAGCGACTTCTAAAATTTTGCAATGATATATATATATATATATATATATATATATATATATATATATATATATATATATATATATATATATATATATATATATATATATATATATATGGCACCTCGAGGGGTTGTAAGGGTTAACAAGCTTGTCTCGCTAGAACCATTACGATTGAGTAGTGAGTTCGATCCTAATTGGCTTCCCCATATTTTTTGCCTTGTGCCACATCTAAGCTACGCTTGGAAAATCAATATATATACATATATATATATATACATACACACACACACACACACACACACACACACATACACATATATATATATATATATATATATATATATATATATTTGAAAAATTTGAAAAACCAATAACATTTTTGCTCTTGTTTATGAATACATGTTACAAAATAAAATTCTTGCATTTGCCTAAGAGGACGAAACGCGTCGGCAAAGATAAGTTTTCCATTTTATATATATATATATATATATATATATATATATATATATATATATATATATATAAAACATTTATATATATATATATATATATATATATATATATATATATATATATATATATAAAACAAATGGAAAACTTATCTTTGCCGACGCGTTTCGTCCTCTTAGGCAAATGCAAGGATTTTATTTTGTAACATGTATTCATAAACAAGAGCAAAAATGTTATTGGTTTTTCAAATTCTTTAAATTTAGGAACGCTCATAAATATTCATCAGGTTAGCTGAAAAGCCAGGCAAAGTACAGAGGACACGAAATGACACAATTCAATGTCTAATAAATGAAAGTGATGTTTTCGAAAAGAAAATTTATACAAATTAGTACTTAACTTATTTTTGTTTGGGATTAATTTATGCACACTATTTACATTATTCTGACTATTGTCCTCATATTTATTACAACGTTTCGGCCGTTGTACGCTCCGGCCTTCTTCAGGTGGTTGGAATGTCGAACTGAACCCTTTATTTCGCTCGCTGGGGTAGACTGTTCTAGTTCCACGTTCCATGTTTAATGGACGTCAGTTATCAGTTACCTCCTGTTAATTCCCCTCTCCAAGTTCTCCACTGACGGGTATTGAACTCACACTCTTTGGGTCCTATCACTGGATCTAACTAACGCCTTTATCCACTGTGCTATGTATCCTTGAGGAAACGTTGTAATAAATATGGCGACAAAGATGAGGACAATAGTCCGAATAATGTAAATAGTGTACATAATACCTCATCTCAGAAATATAAAGAGATATTAATTTATGCGTTATATATTTTCAATAACATGAGTTTAAGGATTTAACTGTTTTCTTTCATTTTTTTTAACATTTTTGGAGTCATTTTTTGGCTTTATATTAAGCCTTCTACCTCTTTTGGGATAAACTACTAAAGGTCCTAATGAACGCTGTCTTGGTTAAGCATCTCCCATCACAGGGCCTTCTTTCAGACAAGCAAAATGGCGTTCGTTTCTCTAGGTCAATGTATTGACGATTATTGCTTAAAGTGTCCATCAAGCTTTAGATAAGAATGATAAAACTGGGTGGGTGTTGCTTTGGATATCTCGGAAGCGTTCAACAGAGTTTAGCATACCGGTCTTCTTCACAAGTTGAAATGTTATGATGTCTCCAGGCGAATTTTGAATAGATTTGGTCTTTCTTATCAAATCGCGGAATGAAAATTGTCATGAACGGCCACTTTTCTAGAACCTTTTTTTACTAATTCAGATGTTCCTCAGGGATCTAGCCTTGGTCCTACTCCCTTAATTTTCATCAATGACCTTCCAGATTACATCAGCTCTCAACTTGATATCTATGCTGATGACCCAACTCCCGTCTCGATATTAAATCTAATCAGTTCGATACGGACAAATTGGCGACTCAAAAATGATCTACAGTTTTTGTTAACAAGGGCAAGTAATGGCTTAATTTTAACTCCTCCAAAACAAAACTGCTCTATATTAATCAATTGAAAGTATCCTTTCTGCTTTTCATCAGCATGGAAGTGACTCGTTGCGCCTTCTCGGGGTAACATTCTCGGCTGATATGAGTTGGAAAGATGATACTGAATACATTGCTACATCTGCTGCAAACAAAGTTGGTTCACTGTGCCGTGCGAGATAATTTTTCTCCAGAATCTGTCTTACATATATCTAAGTCTACCATTCAGCTATGCTTCGAAAATTGCAGCCGGATATGGTCTGGTGCTTTTGATATATATATTTACAGATTCTTGATAGAATCCAAAGAAGAATCGGCAATATTATTGAACCTAATCTGGTGCTTCAACTTCAGTCACTTTCCCAACACCGTAAGATTGCCTCTCTGTGTCTGTTCAATAAATAATTTCATAGTAATTGCTCGCATGAGATCTTCTACCTAGACTTTATAAATTTAAGCGCAGTACTAGTTTAGCAACAAGTTCTCATCAATTCACAGTTGAATTGGCTAGATGTAGCCGTAAGTTCTATTCTAACAGTTCCTTTTCTCGCTTGTAGAACACTCTTCCGACTACATGCTTTTCAGCCAACTTTGATTTTCAACAATTTGAATTCAATGACATCGTTATCTACTGTTTTTCCTAATTATTCTTATACAGTTCTCGCTTCTTTCACACTCAGAAATTATATATATATATATATTATTACACTTGGTAATTATATATATATATATATATATATATATATATATATATATATATATATATATACCTTATATCTTAGTGGCTTTAATGCTTTGCTTGAGGTGAATTTGATTATGTATTCTGATGACAGGCTACCCAAGATCTTAATGTACAGCCAGTTAAATCAGGGCTACAGGAATATAGCGCGACCATGGCTAAGATACAAAGACAAGCTGAAGAGCAACTTGTCAGCTGTCAATATACCTCAAAACACCCTCGAGCGCTTAGCCTTGAAGGTGGTAGAATGGAGATCAACGTGTTTTAGTGGATTCAGCAGTTTTCAGTCTGCTAGTCTGAATCGTCTTCAAGAAGCGAGAGCAAGATCTAAAAGGTCAGCCAATCTAACAGTCATCTCATCCCACAATCCTTACTCTTGCTCTATATGTGGCCTCCATTGTAAATCACTAGCGGGTCTTAAGTGCCACTTAAGATTATCGCATAAAACTGCATAACTGAATCAATTGATTAAGTTGTCAGATCCTCATACGTCGAAACCGAACGGGAGAGTCCATTATTATTATTATTATTATTATTATTATTATTATTATTATTAATCAAATTCACCTCAACCAAAGCAGTAAACCCACTAAAACATAAAGTAAACATATATATATATATATATATATATATATATATATATATATATATATATATATACACACACACACACACATACATAGATACATACATACATACATACATACATACATACATACATACATACACGCACACACACATATATATATATATATGGGGGGTAGTTTTTTAAAATATCAAAAAATGAAATAACTTTTTCCATCATTTTCCGCCATTTTCCGTGGCATTCCGTGTACTTTCCTTAAAATGAAAAAATTGCAACTTATATTTCTTTCTTGACTCTGGCTTTTTTCCAAGCTGTTCCTCATTAAAGCGCATTTTTAATGACCGACGCCTTTCTCCATATTGAAAAAGTAGAGAAATTAAAATTAAAAACATTTCCCAAACTAAATAATATGATTCCAAATACATGCCATGGGTTATTTCCCCTGATATGTGTTCACTTTTTCTTTTCTTTATTTTCTTCATTTCATTTTTAACGTTTCTATTTATTTTTTTTCAATCATTATTAAAGTTCGAGATGAAAAAAAAAAAAGAAACAAATCAAAAGAGCTTAAGTTTCTTTTCTTTTTGATCGTAACATTCAAGAAACGTTTTTATTAATGTTTACTGCGGTTAACGAACCTGATATTGTTTCTTTCCGAGTTTATGTTTTTGTTGATGTTGTTGTTGTCTCACTTTCAACGCATTTTTGTTTGGTTGTAAAGAATTGTCATCTCTGCCAAAAAGGCTTGCTTAATCAGCTCCAATCCACATTCGGCTATGTGGATCAATTTCAAGCTTCAGAAATCGCGTCGGTGGGAGTTGCTAATTAATGAATTGCAATAATTACTTTAATCCCGTTGACGCTTCTTCGCAATTAGAAGAATTAGAAAATAATCGTGTGCTGTGATTATTAAAGGCAAAACAGAAAAATTCTTTTAGTGTTCACTGAAATACGAAACGGGGTCTATATAAAAAACGATCGTCTAATCAGTTTACTCATTCATGAATGAAACGAAGCCCCCCAATAAAAACAAAGGTACAAATATTCATCTGTTTCAGTTTCGGTTTATTTGTTTTTTGTTTTTTTGTTTTTTTTATTTTAAGACATTCGAAACATTTCTTTTGGCAAATCGTTCTTTTCTTTTGTTTTTACCATTCTTCATTGTCCAAAAACACGAGCGAATTGGCATCTCTTCAGCTTAAACTGTTTCAGGCATTACAAGTATCGGAACTCACACTCGCCAACGAAACCGGAACTTGACAACTGTGGGTTATCCGACTTTACTTTACGAAAAAAAAAAGAAAAAACGTCGCTAGGGTTGAGGAGCGTTCATAAAGCCTATAAAAAGACGTGCATTTCTCTCTCCAGTCTCTTTTTTTCACAGCTTTTCAACTCTGCCCTTCAGATGTAGTCGCACGCGGGTAAAGTGTCCCTAACTAGCGCACGTTCATTTCATTGTTCTCTCTCTTAATTCTGTGCTCTCTCATGTACGCTTGTTAAGCACACACACACACACACACACAAACTAGCACATGCTTATCATAGTTCCTTTTTTTAAATTTCGTCACATGTAATTCCTTTTGTAAATACATGCATTGTCGTTTGTTTTATATTTATTGCTTTGTGTTACCCATTTTTTCTTAGAATCACATTAGAGTCCGACAATGGCTTAAATTTTCCAGAAGCTCGTAAATATTTTATCTCTAAAGTGTTGGTTTCCGCAACAAAATGGTGACGACTAATATTTACCCAAAACATACGAGCATCCCAAAACACAACCACCGTTCAAATGTATCAAATGCAATATATCTAGATATTCTTGTCAAAATCCAAAGAAGAATTTGCAATTTGATAGGTTCTGACCTGATATTCTGTCTTCAATCCCTTTTTCCGCTACGTAGCTCTTCTGCCCTTATTCTACAAATATTTACATGGCAATTGTTCTGATGAGCTTTCTACTTTGGTACCTCAACTTCACGAATTTAAGCGTAGTATTCTATTTACATTGTTCGGACTATCGTCCTCATCTTTCTGACGATATTTATTACAACGTTTCGGCCGTTGTACGCTCCGGCCTTCTTCAGAATGTCGAACTAAACCCTTTATTTCGCTCGCTGGAGTAGACTGTTCTAGTTCCACGTGCCATGTCTAATGGATGTCAGTTATCAGTTATCTCCTGTTAATTCCCCTCTCCACTGCCTTAACCAGGTATTGAACTCACACTCTTTGGGTCTTGTCACTGGATCTAACCAACGCCTTTATCCACTGTGCCATGTGTCCTTGAAGAAGGCCGGAGCGTACAACGGCCGAAACGTTGTAATAAATATCGCAACAAAGATGAGGGCGATAGTCCGAACAATGTAAATAGTGTACATAATACCTCATCTCAGAAATATAGACAGATACTTAAGCGTAGTGCTAGACTGGCAGATAGGTCTCATCATTTTAATCGTTAGATATAACCGTAAGTTCTATTTTAATAGTTACTCTCACAATTCTCATCCGTCTAGTACTGCGGTTAAATTCACAAAGTCTAGGTACCATAGCGAAGAGCGTTATTTATTTATACAATGGTATAAAATGTGGCACAAGGCCAAAATGGGGATTGGGGAAAAGGATGGTCTTCTTCTGTCTTAACTTTAAACTTAGCTAGCCACAAACACTGACCCAGTCATACAAAAATATTCCTTACACCAAAACAACACATTCTTACGTACCTTTCTTACTACATCCACCATAATACATCAATGTTTCTATGTAAATACTAACTAGTCCCGATATGTACAATTCATTGTCTGTGGGGGGGAGGGAAATAAAACAACAATTTAAAAAGCCCCAATGAGTATTTACAATATTATTATCATAGCGAAGAGCTCATCCGAACAATTACCTTGAATGTATTTATAGAAAAACACAGGCAACTTTACGGCGGTGCGAAAGTGACTGAAGCCGAGCCGTCAGATCCGGGCCATTAATATAAATGATTCTTCCTTTGAGCTTATCAAGGAGCTCAAAGTAAATAGCAGGGGCACCGGACCATATGTGGCAGCAATATACGCTATTTACATT
This sequence comes from Acanthosepion lycidas, assembly GCA_963932145.1. Taxonomy (NCBI): domain Eukaryota; kingdom Metazoa; phylum Mollusca; class Cephalopoda; order Sepiida; family Sepiidae; genus Acanthosepion; species Acanthosepion lycidas. Next base: position 31,311,867 of record OZ010607.1, on the reverse strand, counting down.
TGAACTATTGCCCTCATCTTTTCCACTGAGTCCAAGAACACACTAGGCTATTGTTCTAACGGACAGTATGTACTTAAACTCAATGGAAAACCGGCGGGGCATAACTTATGAGTACTTAAAATAAGAACTAGATGAGATATCCCTAGACATGGGCAGTGGAAGGATACACACCTGATGAAGGCCAAAGGGTACAACAGCCGAAACGTTATGATAACAACAACAAAGATGAGGACAATAGTTCGAATGTAAAAGATGCAAATAATTCAAAGATAATAAATAAAAGGGAGACACTTGTAAAACGGACTGATCACATATCGTGATGAAGTCCGGAAGGCATAACAACCGAAACGTTATGATAACAACAACAAAGATGAGGACAACAGTTCGAATGTAAATAGAATAAATAATGAAAAAAAGTTCAAATGAATTCGAAGAAGCTGAGTTCAAATTCTGGTTTAGTCTTCTGCGTTCCCTTTTGCACAAATGCCCTTGAGAAAGGCATGAACCTATTTTCCCTTCGCCCGGCCTTGGGCGCAAACGGTATAAGAGAATATCTACACTGAATTCAAAACTGTTGTTAAGGCAACGGGAAAGCACGCTACTATCGTTCCGAAGAAATCATGGCAATTCACAGATGGTAAATAAATCTACAGACATGGTCTCCGACATCCTGAAAGAACATGGCATTTAAAAGAAGAAATCCCATTTTAAAATTGTGTGAATGTCTAGGAGACAGAATAATCCTCATATAACTGATTAACAACGTTTTTGAATTAAACTTTTATTGTTGTTAAGTAAAATTATCATAAAGAAACTCAACAAGCCAACAGCATAAGAAACTGCCGTCATGGCAAAATTCTTTCTTTAAAGTTCTCTTGTACAACACGATAAACAGATGCCAAAATCGGACATTCACGACCCCACCCTACATTATCGCCCAAGCCACACAGATAACTGTCCATCTTTAAAAGATTACAGAATATAAATCTCTGGCAATGTTTTGGGTGGTAACAAAACAGATGATTCAAGAAATGTTATGTAAAATAAACAAACTTGTAATATTACTCAAATATTGTCAATTATTAATTTTTAACGCCTATTTCTTCGAGTTAAGATAAAAGGAAATTCTTCTTCTCTATGGGCAGTGTTCCTTCAAGACGTAGGAGATCATGGCTCTCCACAATTTCCTGTCTTTTGTAGCTCTTAATAATTCTTTTTTATTTCTCCTAAATCCTGTTCCGCCATCCATTTACTCAAGCTGACTATGTATGTTATGCGTTGTTTTCCTCTGTTGCTCTTGCCTTCAATCTGTCCTGTGAGTATCAGATTTTCCAGACCCTCTTTCCTCATTATGTGCCCTAGAAATGTCAACTGTCTCTTCCTGATATTTAGCATGTTTCCCTTTTGTTTCCATTTTCTCAAAAACATTGTTGTTGCTCACATATTCGACCCAATGGTATACTCAGCATCCTTCTGTAGAACCACATTTATATATATATGTGTGTGTGTGCGCGTGCGCGCACACGAGTGTGTGTGTGTGTATGGATTTTTCGTCTTTATACGTCGTGTCGCCTTAGAACGTTAGCGATCATGACTCTCCACATTTTCCTGTCCTTTGTAGCTCTTAATAAATTTTGTCGTTTTATTATTTCTCCTAGATTATGTTACGCCATTCCTTTATTGAAGCTCCTTAAGTAGGTTATAACTATCTGTCCTTATCACTGTTCTACCAAACTCACTATGTATGTTATGTGCTGTTTTACTCTCTTGCTCTTGCCTTCAATCTGTCATAAGAGTATCAGATTTTCTAACCCCTCTTTCCTCATTCTGCGCACTGATATAACGTAACAGTTCAGTACTCTTTGGTTTGTTTCTAAGGAATACTCTGCTTAGACTTTGGAATGCAATTTTGTCTATCCCAGTGCACCTTCGGATTTCAGAAAATATTTCAAAGTTTTTTTTTTTAAATATTAGTCAAAAGTTTATATTAATTAACAATACCTCAGCTCAGAAAGGACGTTGGCGATAATAGCTCTCCTCAACTTCGATTCTTTGTTCCTCTAAACAACGTTTGACTATTTAAGATCCCTCTTTGTACCCGCCCTATCATTCATTCACACAGGAATGTAAAGAAAGGAAATTAAATTATGCAAGAAAGAAAAAAAAGAAAAAATGACGAAGGAAAAAATGAAAAAGTTTGAGAACAAATGAAGAGAAACAATGGAGAAAAGACAAGGATAAAGAAATGGTAATTATGTAGAAAGAAAGAAAGAAAGAAAGAAAGAAAGAAAGAAAGAAAGAAAGAAAGAAAAAATGAAAAAGTAGGAGAAAAATAAAAAGAAACAATGAAAGGAAGGATAGAGAAAGGAAAGGCAATTATGTAGAAAGAAAGAAAGAAAGAAAGAAAGAAAGAAAGAAAGAAAGAAAGAAAGAAAGAAAATGAAAAAGCAGGAGAAAAAATAAAAATCAACAATGAAAGGAAGGATAGAGAAAGGAAAGGTATTTATGTAGAAAGAAAGAAAGAAAGAAAGAAAGAAAGAAAGAAAGAAAAAATGAAAAAGTAGGAGAAAAATAAAAAGAAACAATGAAAGGAAGGATAGAGAAAGGAAAGGTAATTATGTATAAAGAAAGAAAGAAAGAAAGAAAGGAAATAAAAATGTAGGAGAAAAAATAAAAATAAACAATAAAAGGAAGGATAGAGAAAGGAAAGGTAATTATGTAGAAAGAAAGAAAGAAAGAAAGAAAGAAAGAAAGAAAGAAAGAAAGAAAGAAAGAAAATGAAAAAGCAGGAGAAAAAATAAAAATCAACAATGAAAGGAAAGATAGAGAAAGGAAAGGTATTTATGTAGAAAGAAAGAAAGAAAGAAAGAAAGAAAGAAAGAAAGAAAGAAAGAAAGAAAAAATGAAAAAGTAGGAGAAAAATAAAAAGAAACAATGAAAGGAAGGATAGAGAAAGGAAAGGTAATTATGTAGAAAGAAAGAAAGAAAGAAAGAAAGAAAGAAAGAAAGAAAGAAAAAAATGAAAAAGTAGGAGAAAAATAAAAAGAAACAATGAAAGGAAGGATAGAGAAAGGAAAGGTAATTATGTAGAAAGAAAGAAAGAAAGAAAGAAAGAAAGAAAGGAAATAAAAATGTAGGAGAAAAAATAAAAATAAACAATAAAAGGAAGGATAGAGAAAGGAAAGGTAATTATGTAGAAAGAAAGAAAGAAAGAAAGAAAGAAAGAAAGAAAGAAAGGAAATAAAAAAGTAGGAGAAAAAATAACAATAAACAATGAAAGGAAAGATAGAGAAAGGAAAGGTAATTATGTAGAAAGAAAGAAAGAAAGAAAGAAAGAAAGAAAGAAAGAAAGAAAAAAGAAAATGAAAAAGTAGGAAAAAAAATAAAAAGAAACAATGAAAGGAACGATAGAGAAAGGAAAGATAATTATGTAGAAAGAAAGAAAGAAAGAAGGAAGAAAAGAAAGAAAGAAAATGAAAAAGTAGGAGAAAAAATAAAAATAAACAAAGAAAGGAAGGATAGAGAAAGGAAAGGTAATTATCTAGAAAGAAAGAAAGAAAGAAAGAAAGAAAGAAAGAAAGAAAGTCTAAGAAGGAAAAAATGAAAACTAGGCGGAAGAAATAAAGAGAAATAATGGAGGAAAACAAAGAATAAAGGAAGGAAAGGTAATTTTGTAAAAAGAAAGAAAGAAAGAATGAAAGAAAGGAATAATCTGAGAAAAAACGAAAGCGAGCAATAAAAAAACAAAAAGAAAAGGAAAAAAATAGTTTTCCCCTGTTATTTTTCCATTACTTAAGAACAGTCCGTAAATTCTTACTGATGACAAACCCATCCAGATGTTTGATGTTTTGTAACATTTACCAATTGTTTCCTCCCAAAAATTTTCATCGTTTGATTTGTAAATAGATAAAAAATGACATCTCATTTTTCTTTTCTTCTATTTTTCATAGGAATTACTTTGTTTACATTCTGTATATTAAAAAAAAAAGTGTGTTGGCAGCACAGCAGCTATCAGGGCATGTGAAATCGGCTAGCTGAATTCAAATTCAGTTCGAATCAGTTGCGTTCGCTTTTACACAAATAACTTTAGGAAAGAAATGAATCGATCTCTTTTCCCCACACATATATATAGATTAAATAGTAGGGTAGATTGGTCTCGATAACCTTGAGTGACAATCAGTCTCTAAAAGAAAGAAAAGGTCTGAATTCCAAACTGTGGAAAAGCCAATGGCAACTATTCCACTATCTTGCCGATGAAGATGAAGTCTGGTAACAGACAATTTTGCACTAATGTGCAAGGTAGAAATAAATGTTAAATACATTATATATATATATATATATATATATATATATATATATATATATATATATATATATATATATATATGTATAGCATCAAGAAATAGTTACAATTACTTACCTAACCCTTATAAGAGCCAGATGTTTAACAGATCTAATATTTATAATCTTTCGGAACGAACGAACGCTAATTCTAAATTCCAAATTCTTAACAGGGTACAGTCTTATAGATAGATAGATAGATAGATAGATAGATATTAATACACCCAGAAAATTGTAAAATTTCAATTTTGACATGTTTCGTCAATAAACGAAAAAATGATGAAAAGTAAATCTGTCAAAGTAGTAATTTTAGAAATTTTATAGAAAGATATAAATATGAACAGTCATACACAAACGCACACGCACACACAAACGCACACGCACACACACTGTATAAAATGACTATATGAAAAGATGTATGACAAACTGGAAAAGTTTCATCTGTGAGTCCTTCATCGGACTGGCTTTCTTTATATTGTTGTGAATACACATGGGCATGAACGAGAGATACTGGGAGTTTTAAAATTTAGAAAGAATATATATGCATATATGTATAAACCAGTGCTCGATACACAGTAGAGCATAATATCATTATATTATTATTTTAAAATTTGTATTCATGACGACACAGAAATTACTGTGTATTGGAACCAAAATTTAAACCTTAAATTAAACTTAAAATTAAAGTTTTTGTACCATTCTCAAGCGATGTTGAATAACTTTCGAAAAATGATTTACTATTTTTAAAGCTAAATAGTATTATATAGTTTAAGTTGGTGGGGGAATGGGATTACAAAGTTTTGAGAGGGTGTTGGCTTTTTTGACGAATCAGGATACAAGTACAATTTAAGATGACAAAGTAAATATAGGTCAATGGATAGGTGTGGGTTTGTGTGGGTTTGTAAATTCTGCCTATATATATATATATATATATATATATATATATATATATATATATATATATATATATATATATATATATATCACAGTTTTTGCATGAGACTTGGTAGATGAAAGCATCGGATGTAATATGTAAATTATATATATATATAAAACATATTTAGAAAAATATGATAAACTGGAATGTTTTTGTTTTTTTTGTTATTTTTTTATTTTTTTTTTGACGCATTTAATCCGTTAGAATTTCATCGGCTTTATATTTACTTATATTTATATTTACAGATGAAACGCTCCAAAAAACCCTTTTCCAGTTTGTCATATTTTTCTGAATACTGTTTTTTGATATATAAAATTATACAAAATTATATATATATATATATATATATATATATATATATATATATATATATATATATATATATATATATATATATAATTGTGTATTGGTTCAGCAATCCCTCTTTTATACAAGTTTCATTAGAAAACGATTGATAGGGTAATGCGATTAATTTCCGATTTTATATATACATGTATGTGCAAACTTCTCCAAAACCTTTAGTGGAATTTGAACTGAAAAATACCTACCCTAGCGCCTATTTCCTGCCGTTTCCTTTGAATATATACTTGCAGATTGAGTCAAAAAGGGTAGGGCTCACCATTTGTGGTGACAAATATTTGTGGTACTTTTAACATTCGCGCATTTTCCCTGTGATTCGTGGAACATTTAAAACCTCTTCTGTAACCAATCCTATAAGGATGAAGAACCTAATCATTTCTTTTTTTCATTCCACGCATTACCTTCGCTAAATTTGGTTAAACCAGCTCTTCATCTGTCTCTCTCTCACACACACACACACGAGTATATCGTTTACAATTTGCTATATCTTTGCTACTTAAAGACTAAATAAAATCCTATAACCTAAATTTAATAAAATTTGTTTAAAATACCTAAGCACTGACGTCAAAATCCAAATGATGAACAAAGATATTTCAATTCTTTGCGTGTGGATAGATGAATACTCAGGTAACACAAAGGTTTCGCCATCATTACTCTTTAGCCCTCTACATCGAGTGGCTCTTGGGCCTTGTGCAGGGTGAACATTATTGCAAACAAAACAATTGCTTTCAATTATTTGTGTGTGGATAGATGTATACTCCGGTGATACAAAAGTTTCACCATTAGAATATTTCTTAGAAAACAATTTTAGGTTTTCGATGCACACTTGACCTTCCATACCAGATTCCGTCAGTTTGTTTGCTTTCAAAAAATATATGAAACAATGTAAATTATTGCGTTACGGAAATGTAAGATAATACAATGGTTGAAATAGTTGTTCTGAATTCAAGAAAGATGAAGAGAACAGTTTTAGAAAAACATGCAATATTCATTTCAAATTTCAACGATGAGGTCTTAGAGATAGATGCAAACAAGGAGGAGGCTTATACGTAACATCAGCTGAAGTTCCTGGGACACATAATGAGGAAAGAGGGCCCGGAGAATCTGACACTGACGGGTCGAATAGAGGGAAAGAGAGACAAGGGAAAACAACGCACGACATACCCAGCGGCTTTAAGCAAGTGGACGACAGAACGTGGTCTGGAGGAGGTGGCAGAGGGAAGGAACTTGTTGAGAGCTAAAAGGGATAGAGAGAAGTGGAGAACCATGATCTACTACGTCCTGAAAGGACACGGCACATAGAAAGAAGTCCAGACGATGTGCCAAACATGCGTGTCCAACATTATATATTTCTAACTTGTACGTTTCCCCCATATTTGTAACTAATTTACCAAATGATTCAGAATGTTCCTTTCTCTCTTTAAAAATATTCTTTAAATGCAGCTATTTTTTATTCTCTGGGTCATCTACTGATATAAAATGCTCTTCATTTATCATAACCTTATCGACCACATCTGCGATAAGCTCCTGCTTGAATTTCTAGGATTAGGCGTTATTATTTACATGCGGACTATTGTCCTCATTTTTTTGTTGTGATTATCATAATGTTTTTAACCGCTGCATCCTTCGGTCTTCAACAGACCGACAAGCACCTGATGAAGACCGGTGTGCACAATGGTCGAAACGTTCCGATAATATCAACAAAGATGAGAATAATAGTCCGCATGTATATAATATAGCCGGCCAGTCATCACTTATTGTACAGGGCGTCCCTAAAGTCTGGACACAAAGGAAATTTCATTAACTATATTTTTATTACCTCCACAAATTAAATATGGTTTCGTGGAAAGAAGAAAGAACTGATTTCTTTTTCTGAGGTATGCAAAAGGAGAAGGTGTACTCAATGAAAATCACAGATGCAACACACTTGATTGAACGCATAAAGAGTGGTAATGGCCAATTCGCCAATCACGCTAACTAAAGGGTGTCCAGGATGTCTGGACACATAGGAAATCTCATCAACTTTATTTGTTTACCTCCACAGATTACACGTGGTTTTATCGAAAGAAGAAAGAACTGATTTCTTTTTCTGAGGTATGTAAAAGGAGAAGGTGTACTCAATGAAGATTACAGATGCAACACACTTGATTGAACGCATAAAGAGTGAATGTGCTAAAATTGACAGTAATGTGGAAGTATTGCATCGAGTTCACGTGAATCTTGCAAAGCGTATCAACCTTCATATGACAAATGATGGAAATCATATTGAAAATGTTATTTGTTAATATTACAATTCAATAAAATGCTGTTGAAAATTTCATTTGTCGAAAATATGCATATTTGCCTATGTGCCCAGACTTTATGGACACCTTGAAATTGAACGTAAATCTATGAATTATTTCTTTGTGAGTCTCTTTAGGACTAAAGAAGCAAAGATGAAGAGAATAGTTTTTTTTAAATATGCAATATTCATTTAAAGATTGCCAATTATCGAGTTCGAATTCCAGTCAAATCTATCACATTCACTTACGTGCTAATATCCTTGGGAAAGGTATGAATCCTCTTCTTCTCCCCCCGCTATGGGTAAATAGCAGGACAGACCAGGTTCTATAGCCTTGGATGGCAACTGGTCTACCACAGAAAGAAATGGCAACCTACTGCGGGGAAAAAAATCTGCCTCGTCAGTCATGTATCGAAAGATACATGATCGCCTAAGCGCGTGTCACACATGGCACATAACTGACTAACTTGAATAGAATTGTTGAATTGCTAAGAATCTTAAATCGGAGCGAGATGCGCATGGACTTAATTATAGATTTGAATTTTGTTCATTTTGTTCATTCGTTTTTTTTTTGTTGCTTTTTTTTGTTTTTGTTTTGGTTTTGCTGAATATATTTCCATTGATTGAGTTCTTAATGTTCATTCTTCTCTTAAAAAATATTTTTAAATGTTTTTTTTTTTTAATTCTTCGCGTAGGTTTACCGCCATCCGAAAAATTGTTTTTTTTTTTTTAAACCAGTGTCATGATTTGTTGCTAAATTACATTCCATACAACTTGTTTGTTTTCAATAAAGAAGTATCTTCTTTACTGGCAAGTAATAACGCTTGTTCAATTTTCATTCTGCGCATGCGCGTCTGGCTGCTATTCTAAACCCTTGCCAAATTAGTATTATGAATAAAGAAAAGAGTATTGGACTAGTGTCTAGTCTAAACTTCTATATGGCAGTGAATGCTGAACAATCTTTTCAAAAAAAAAAGAGAGACATAAAGCGACAGAGATGTGGTTCTGTGAGTGAATGTTGCGAATACCATAGACAAATCATGTGACAACTGAGTAAGTTTTAAGAACGTAAACTACATATAAATAGTTTCTATTAATCACAAATAGACAATTGAACATTCACAAGACACGTGGAAGACAAAAGAAGCAGATGAAAACAACGGGTAACCTACAGTACGTGGGATGATTTCGGTTGCAGGTCACAGTTGAAATTGGAGCTAGTAGTAAATTTCGAGACCGCGCGTCATGATTTAGAGATGAGAAGAAGGTGGCAGAATACAATCGGAGTTCTCGCAGGTTGAAGGGAATACCTGAGCTGTTAGACCAGTGATTTTCAACAACCGTGCCGCGACATATTGGTGTGCCACGCGATCCTCCTAAGTGTGCCGCGAAATATTGTCACGGCATACATATTGGATTTGATTTTTTTTTTTTGGTGGGGAGAGGTCAATATAAAAGGAATGTCCCACATTAGCTAAAAACAGTTTTATTACAATTTTCTACTTCTTATTGATGTGAATTAGACTTCTCAACCCTAAATAACATCAAAAATAAGAAGCGAGAAAGACTACGCTCAACTGAAGAAGAAATGAGGGTCAGCTTATCGCAAACATTAACCCTAGAACACTAACCATGGGTATATGGTACCCAGTGCAAATTTTTCCTATTTTTAATTACAATTTTCAGTACTTGATTTTCTTATCTAAATAATGTTTTTCAGTTCCTATTAATGTTAACTCAAAGTACAAAGTTTGAAGTGCTTGCATGTAAAATATTTCAAATAAAGATTTATATTTAATTTTTTTTGATATTTTCAAAATCGGGTATGATATACCCATGGTTAGTAGTGGTGTAACTTTAATTGATGGTTAGTGTTCTAGGGTTAAAGAAATCGTGAAAAAACACCAGGCACAGGTTTCGCACTGATTAAGCTGCACAAATAGTTTAATAGTAACATTGAAATAAAGTTCATATTTGTGTGTGAATTTTTTAACTAATTTATGTTTTTTGAAAATTTTGCTAAGTGTGTCGTGATATTTTTCATTTACTCCTAGGTGTGTTGGTTGAGAAACACTGTGTTAGACAGGTATTGCATAGAATTTACGGTTACCTTTAGCCAACTCAGCTGTAAATTGATGAGATATCGACGCCACTCCAGTACTACGCTTAAATTAAAAATAGTCTGGGTACCATTATGTGTAACCATGTTTGTATTGAATTCGCTTAATGTGAGAATGCTAGGACATTGAACCTAATATCGTTACAATTGTTGGTCCCGAGTCTGTGTGTTGTGTATGGAAAATCCGTAGAAAACGATTGTCAGTGGCTAGGAATTAAATACAAGCTTTAATGCCATGATAAAATTATTATATGTACCGTATAACTTAAGTACTAATAGTTTTACTACAGAAAATGCACTGTAAATGATTTTATTATAGTTATGCGATGTCAGTATCTTTTACTATAGAATTGCATTGTAAATAAAGAAAAATAGGATTTCAGAAATCAGGAATTAATGAAAACGTTACTGACAGAATAAGAAGGTTATTATATTTATTGTTCATATGTAGTGCTAATTATTTTACTATAGAAATGAATTGTAAATTATCTTACTCTAGAAACACGTAATGTAAAAGATTCTAACAAAGTGTAATTAATTCAGGTGTTACTGACAGAAAAAAAAATATAATGATTATGATTTAGAGTCAGGTCTTCTAATTCTGTGAGCGTAAATGAAGAGAGAAGCATTTTTAATAGAAAAGATCACTTATTGTTTCATGTGTGAAAACTTTATTTACTCTGACGCATCGGCCAGGAAGGCGAACCCAATACGCTAAACATGACGACAGACAAAGCACCTAAAATAAACTGAATTACTTTGACTTTACAGAGTGATGTGCTATAAAGAATTCCGCATATAACGATGAAATGAGTCGGTACTATTTGGGAATAGAGGTTAGGAGGATTTGGGACGAAATCCAGCTAAATGTATTTGGCAAAGTTTACGTCACCTGACCTTGATGTGATAGAGCGGAGAGAAAGCTTCGAAGAAGGTGTAGACAGCGCGTTTCTACCTTCGCAGCCACTGAATCTGGAATCGTCTTCGAAATGGTTATTTCTGTTGAATTTAAATATCTTATTTCCTCTTTAATTTAATCTTAATAGTATTGTTGTTACTGTTCATTTGATGATACATTCTGCGGTCTGCGGTTTACCGGCTAATAGATACCGAAATATGAGATTGACATGTATTATTTTGTTCGTTTAATCTTAAAGTTTTCTTCTTCTTCTTCTTCTTCTTCTTCTTCTTCTTAGTGCCATGTCCCTTCTGGATATAGGCAATCAAGGCTCTCCACAACTTCCCATCCATTTCTGACCCATAGCAGTTTTTTCTGCCTTTATTAAGCACCCCCCCGTCCCCTATTCCACTGTCCATTCATACAATCCCGTCAGGTAAGTAGCTCACTGCCTTGCCCTAACTCTCTCGCCCTCAATATGTCCTGTGAGGGTTAAGTTTTTCAAGCCTTCCTTCCTGATTATGCATCCCAGAAATTTCTGCAGTTTCTTTTTGATTCTGAGTATGTATTCTTTTTGTTGTCATTTTCTTTAAGACTTTCACGTTGCTTTCTCGCTCCGTTCATGGAATTCTCAGCAGCCTTCTGTAGAACTATATTTCTGTTCTCTCCAGATTTCTCGTCATCTGTGAACAGATTTTCCAGCATTCGCTGCCATATAAGAGGATGGATATCACATACCAATCTTTTCTTTGTTTCTAACGATTTTTTTCTGTTTCTCAGCACTTTGCTTAACTTTTGGAATGCATCTTTCGCTCGTCCAATGAGTACCTCGGATTTCAGTGTCACATTTTCCATCCTTTGTCAAAACACTTAAATATAATTATTCTTCTGTAATTTCTTGATGTTGACATCTACAATTCGTAATTCTTAACTCTCATCTTGAGCTTTTGTTTCTTGATGATCATGATATTTTTATCTTCTTGCAGTTGATGGTTAGTCCTTTTATCTAGCTTTCTACCACCCGTTCAAGCAATACAAGTCAAAAATTAATAATTTTTTATGATTTTCGGTGATTCCTCATATGAAATAAAGCATGCGTTTCGAGATTCACCTCCTTTGTTGGCGAGCTGGGTGGACGATTTATATTAATATAACAATAGAAAGCTAGAGAATAATGATGTTTTCTCCCATCTGCATTTCACCCATTATGGGCATTATTATATCCATAATTCACGGGCGGAAGGGAATGGCTGAAAGAAAACGGAATTACAAACATACTTTGTTCTCAGAGATATTTTTATACCACCCATCATCAACATCCTTCAACCTCGGAACTCCATTGAAAATCCTTTCCACGCCGTTCGGTCCTGCATTGCTGTTGTCAAATCCCCAATACCCAACCCTGAATCCCGAGCTATGGTGTCTGGGAAAGTTAGTTTTCGCGAGAAGACACTTCCAGAAGGATTCCATAGGGGTAAGTATAAGACGATTTCCCTGTCCGCTCGGTAGCAGTGGCCGGCAAATTATAATCGTTTTTTTTTATACCACTAAGACATACACAAAATTATGTATACATATATACACGTGTCCCACGTGGAGAATAATATATCACATATATTTACATAACGAGCAGAGTCTAAGGAGAAACAAAAAAAATGACAAGTATTTCTGTCATATTATTTCACTTGCTTTATTGGCACTAACTCTAACCGTTGTAGCAATATCATCTTGAATGGTATCATGAAATGCAGTATTAAAAATCACATAGAAACATTAGATGAAAGCTATACAAGTCAAATGTTAATAATTGTTGATGATTTTCGGTGATTTCTCATATGAAATAACGCATGCGTTTCGGGATTCACCTCTTTTGGTGGCGAGCTGGATGGATGATTCATATTAATATAACAACAGAAAGTTGGAAAGAATGATTTATTCTCCCATTCTGTATTTCACCCATTATGGGCATTATCGTATCCGTGATATAATAACACCGCAATTCACGAACGGAAGGAAATGGCTGAAATGGAATGACAATCACACATTGTTCTCAGAGAGACTTTTATACCACTCATCTATTTCTGTTTCTCAGCACTTTGCTTAACTTTTGGAATGCATCTTTCGCTCGTCCAATGAGTACCTCGGATTTCAGTGTCACATTTTCCATCCTTTGTCAAAACTCTTAAATATATTTAATCTTCTGTGATTCCTTGATGTTGACATCTACAATTCGTAATTCTTAACTCTCAGCTTGGGCTTTTTTTTCTTGCTGATCATCATATTTTTATCTTCTTGCAGTTGATGGTTAGTCCTTTTATCTAGCTTTCTACCATCCGTTCAAGCAATACAAGTCAAAAATTAATAATTTTTTATGATTTTCGGGGATTTCTCATATGAAATAAAGCATGCGTTTCGAGATTCACCTCTTTTGTTGGCGAGCTGGGTGGACGATTTTTAATAATATAACAATTATGGGCATTATTATATCCATAATTCACGGGCGGAAGGGAATGGCTGAAAGGAAACGGAAGGACAAACAGAGAGACTTTTATACCACTCATCTGTTTCTGCTTCTCAGCACTTTGCTTAACTTTTCGTAATTCTTAACTCTTGTCTTGGGCTTTTGTTTCTTGATGATTACCATATTTTTTCTCTTCTTGCAGTTGATGGTTAGTCCTTTTATCTAGCTTTCTATCACCCGATCTAGCAGGTTTCTTAAAGTGTCATCTGCATATCTTATTTTGTAAAGATTACGCCCGTCGATAATAAACCCCGGTATGATCTCCAGCACCCTTATGATAATCTCGCTGTAGAGGTTGAATATATCTGGCGAAACCGTACAGGATTTGATTTGATTTGTTTGTTTAACTGTATATCAACTCCTTATGGGTCATTTAACACCGAAATTTAATTTTCTTTGGAGCTTTGAAGTAATAAAATATGTTATTCTGCTTTCACAATTGAATACATGGCTGATGATTGGTTGGTTGTTGCTTTTTTTTTTATCGGCTTGTCAACATCTATAGGTTATTCAATGCCGAAATCGAAATATTTTTAACGCAAATGTATGCCTTCAACTACAAATAAAATTGTATTGTTAGTTTGTTTATTTGTTTAGCGGCATAACTACTCCTTGTGTATCATTTAATACCAAAATTTAATTTTCTGGGGAACATTAGTAATTTCTCTTACAAAAATGTATTGCAGGTAATTATTTTTTTCAAAAATTAATTACAGGTAATTTTCTTCTTTTTTTTTTACAAAAAATGTATTTCTGGTATTTTTAGTATAAAAATGTGTTTTTATGCTTTCATAGTATTTTGACACGAGTTTGAAGATTAACTATTTGCTCATAGTTAGAAATTAAGAAGTGGTTCCACGCTCCTCAAAACCTCCTGGTCAGAGGCCTTGCTGCCAGATGTAGTTTAATGTCATACCCAGGACGCGAACGTGCACGTGTCTAACGATTAATGGCGCGGAAGATGGAAGCGACAAAACGTGTTCAAATCCCCACTGAGACAGTTACTGTTTACTTGGTATTTATGCCCTTGGAAAAGGCATGAATCCACATCTTCGCCCAGCTATTGCAAAGAGGGAGAAAATGACTCAACCAAAGATTATTCCTTGCTGCTGTTACCCAAATGCAACCTGTTGCAGGTTATTTGAATAGAAGATGTCTGAAGAAATGCTACGAAAGAGAATTACTTAGCTTATGAAACACCCAAAAATCTAACAGGTCACAGAAGCAATAAATTTTCCATTTCTAGTCATTTGAATTTTTTTTAACGAAAGCTTCAGTTTACGGGTTTAGGGTTAGGGCTACGTCTTATTCAATTGTTCGGAGAATACGATCAATAGTTACCCTTTATAAGAGAGGGGGCTTAATCTGGCACGCTCAACTGATGAACAAAGCCGGTACGCTAAAACGCTCAGTCATGATGACTTGTGAAATAGTGCTAGCACAATAAATGCGGTTGAACGATTTCATCTGCCCAACTTCACTTACAAAGCTTGGGTCTACCTGTGGTATGGTTTTCTGGTACTTTCCAAAGGTGCCCCATGCTGAGATCGCCTCCTCCCAGGATGATAACATCAAGAAATCACCTTCCTTACAGATCAACCATGGTGAGATCCGAACCATGTATTTAGGTTTGTGTAACAAAAAGGATAAAAAAAAAAGAGATACGACAACAACTCGGTGTCACATCAGAACATCAAAAGAGTTAGGGGCCTCAAAGGTTTGAACTAGAAGATATTATAATCACGAAAGCGGAAATGGGACACAAAGTATGTCGCTGGTTGCGTCGACATAAAAACAGGAAGTCAATGCAGCTGAACTTTTTTTTATATATATAGACATACAAAAGAAACAGGATGACAGGAGATTATCTCAACACATTACTCACAAGGAGTAAAGGAGAATCCTTTGTATCCTCAGGAGATGATCGAACGTTCGAAAAAAGTCTCCGAAAAACCACATACCCTCGCGGCCGATGTTAATTTGATGAAATCCAAATGTGAATAGACAATTATTTTACCTATGAAAGATTTCATCTCTTAGTCTTATCAGACGTTATTAAGATAACATTACATAAACATCTGATATGATCTCATATGCGTTGGTAACACAGGTCACAATCGCAGAGTTACTCGCTATATTCGCTGTGCTCTCTGACAACATTGCTAAACATAGTTTTGCTTCAGGCGCTATGAAGATATAAGTATAGGTTTGTTCATGTAGATTCATCATCCGTTGCAGATTTATACAAACTTTATCAAGTAAGCAACCATGTTACCAAGGTGACGCTAACAAACGTAATTATCTGTCGGAAGAATATAATTCTATACGCTTTTACAGCCAAAGCTGAAAATCTGTGAAATATGTCAGAAAGAAAAGGGGTGGGTCAGAGTAACACCTGCTCTGCCAACTCCAGCCGTCATTAGATGCTTACATTCGCCAGCGATCTAACAGGGGTGGAGTCATCTCATCTGAGTCTTTCTAGTGTTTGGGGACGCACAATTGCCCGCGCACACCCCTATCTGTAGTAATGAGTTCCTTATGGCAACGCATATTTGCTTTTTCGGCTAAACCCACCGGATCGTTTTTTGTTTTGTTCTTTTTTTTTGTTTTTTGTTGTTGTTTTTTTGTTTTTGTTTTTTTTTGTTTTGTTTTTTTGTTTCTTTTTTCTCTCTCTTGAGATAGGTTTTTAGTTCAAAGCTGATTTTTGCTGTTTGTTTCTTTTCTTGTTTTTTTAGTTGACAGTTCTTTTCCAAGAGCAGTGGTTCTTAGAGTCTCGGGTCACATTCCTCCCCTTGCGATCCCAGGTTTTCTCAATTCCTCCCTACCAATTTGAATTGTCATCTCGTCATTTTTATTTTTTCATTATTATACATGTAACTTTTATATGTAATTGAAATCCCTCTTTAATCTATTCCTTGGCTAGAAAACCTTCTTTTGGATCTGAATTTCTTCTCTTAGATGCCAAGTACCTCCCCTCTGGGGATCACTGATATAAAGGTAAATATTGGCTTTTATTATTCATTTATTATTTTTGCGCTGCTATTTCCAGTGTGGCGATTATAAAATCCGGTTATTTAATCTTGTCAGAAAACAAATACACGTTTGTCTAAAAACAATTTAAATTCTTCATTTGCGCTTACATTTGTGAACATACAATCGGTAACCTTGCTTAGCTTTCCAAGGAATAGCCAGTAAATCCATTCGTTCACATTAATGAGACCCAAAACTGGAAAAGGCCCGTTGCACGTTCATAATTTTCATCTTTTAATAATTAATAATAATAAATGTCTATCAGGTAAAGAGGATTGTGTGGATGTCGGGGGCAAACAGTTTGAACATTTGAGGGATTGATACGTTTATCACTGATATGTTTATTAATAATAAGTTATTATTGATATGTTTGTATAATCAATACAATATGTTTTGTGTGAACGTTTTCCTTTTTTATTACTATATATATATATATATATATATATATATATATAACAGTGAACATTGAAGTCAACACTTAGAGACAACAGGCTGCTTCATGCTAGATACAATCTTGTCCTGACTATTGCGTCTAGCATGAAACAGCCTGTCGCCTCTAAGTGTTGACTTCAATGTTCACTTTTATATTTACACGCGCTCTATCTCTGATATTGAGCACTTTATCTCATAAATATAGCACACCTTAAGAGTATATTTCTTTATATATATATATATATATATATATATATATATATATATATATATATATATACTAGTGATCTTTTTTTTAATCAGTTCACTACTAAAACGCGACTAGGAATGAAGGCGAATGAAAAATCTTTAGAAGGAACCATAAACCAAATCCTAAACAGGAAACAAGGGATAAACCTCTACTCCTGTTCAAAAGACCGAAGAGGAGTGGGAACCGAATGATAGATGAATGTGTCTTCTCCTATTGAACTATCATTCTGGGGAAATATTTTAAAATTCTGACCTATGTCAAAAGTCAGTGTTCGGATGATGATTTTCAAAGTAGGCATACAAGCGCTACTTACATGAAAACTTAGAACAAAACAATTGTTGTATCGTTGAGATGAATGGTACACAGAGAAGAATGAGTGCTTAGTATATTTATTCAGCACCAGTATCCGTTGCTAACGGATACTTACAAAAAACACATAACAATATGTTACAAAACAATTAACAAGACAACTTGCATGGAATAGAGAAGAGTCAAATGCTGTGTAGCCAAACGAATTAAGATCAGTCCGAATATTAATCATCTTAGTATCAACTTATTAATCTGAAGTCCTTAATGGTAGACTATTTAAGGCTATGGGCCAGGACATCTGGTAGGGTGTTAAACGGGTTCGAGCTACTCTAGAACAACAATATAATTCTTAATATCCTCTAATGACCTTGTGTCTTACTTAGGTAAGTTTGGAAAATACGGAACTCAACGGTCTGTATTTCACACCTGTGTCATAGGTCGGTGTTCGAGTCAGTTTCTCCAATGCTCATTTTTACGGCCTGTAGGCAGGTAGATTGTCTCTATTTGTTAAATAGTTGTAACACAATCTTCTTGCTTCTATATCTCCCATCCCCAACATGACCTTATGCTGTACTAAGTTAAGCTTCATAAATATCATACCTACCAAGACTCGACAATTATTGCTTTGCTAATGCTTTATTATGATTTATTGCAGTCCAGTTCCTATTGCCTTCATGACTCTCATAGAATGAATGCCGTCTGACGTCAGTGAATGATTATGATGGCGGCTTTCCTTGATGCCTCGGGTTGTAGCGATGGAAGCGGTAGAACTGGTAGTCATAGTAATGGTGTTGGTGTAGACGTGTACTTGTACTGGTAATAAATTGGCGTTGACAGTAATGGTTCTGTGAGTTAATTATTATGATACAGAACGGGAATCATCGTTGCTTCTGCTACTATTTACTGTGTGGCGATGTTCGTTAACGGTTAACGATTTGCTACAGTGGAATTTTCACTCTCTTTCGATTTCTTCTCACGGCCTAAAGACGCCATTTTCGAAACCAATAAGTACTTCTTCATGCACCGCATCCCCTCAAGATGTAGGTTGTCCACAATTTCCTGCCCTTTTTAGCTCTTAATAAATTCTGTCTTTTCGTTATTTCTCCTAAGCCCTGATCCGCCATCAGTCAGTCAGTTGTGTGCCATACGTGATACACGCTTAGGCGATCATGTATCTTTCGATACATGACTGACGAGGCAGATTTTTTCCCCGCATTAGGTTGACATTTCTTTCTGCGGTAGACCAGTTGCCATCCAAGGCTACAGAACCCGATCTGTCCTGCCATTTACCCATAGCTGGGGGAGAAGTGGATTCATAATTTTCCCAAGGATACTAGCACGTCAAGGTATTTACTTAATTTCATCAAGTATGTTATACCCTGTTTTCCTTTTTTCTCTCTTGCCTTCTTTCTTCTTTGTGCGTCTCAGATTTTTCAAGCCCATGTTCCCCAGAAATTTCAACTGTCTCGTCTTGATATGTTATATAGGAATAAATCGTCGCTGCCGACACTTGAATTTGAACTAAGATCGCCAGTGAGCATACACAGGTGATCCTATTATTGAATTAGAATTAAAACACGTGACCATAGAGGAAACGCATATATGGGAGCTAGCATGTATCTAATTGATCGCGTTTTCTCCTCTATCCTCAATTACTATTCGGATCTACATTTCTAGTCTATCCTCTATTACTATTCGGACCGCTATTTTGTATTCACTATACTATTTCTCTATACGGATTACTGTTCGAACGAGTATTATCGAGCAAGTGTTATTCGTAGGCGTCTGACACTAGTATTGTTCAACGGCGTACTATAGTTGTATCTGCGATTACAAAGTTTCTACTACAAAGAGTATTCGTTGACATTACAAAAGGATGTTAAGTATAAGTTTCCTTTTTGTTTCCATTTTCTCTAAAACCTCGTCGTTTTTCATATATTCGATCTATGGTATCCTAATAATTTTTTCTGTAGAACCACATTTCTGTTGCCTTATGTCTCTTCCTCATGTTCTTCAGAAGATTGTCCAGCATTCGCTATCATATGGGGGGACAGATATCACGTAACAGTTCATCAAGCTTTTCTTTGTTTCTAACGAAGTTTTATGTCTCTTAATACTTTGCTTAGCTTCCCAATGCGTCATCGGATTTCACTGTCGCATTTTCTCTTCTCTTGATTTTGGTATCTCCGATTTGTAATTTGCATAATGTGATTATATTTTTCAGTATATATGTTATGTGAGCAACGACGGTGTTTTAGAGAAATGGAAATAAAAAGGACAGTTATATTTAACATCAGAGATAGTTGAAATTTCTAGAACACATAATGAGGAAAGATGGCTTGGAGAATTTGAAACTCACATATTAAAAGCAAGAGGGACAGAGGAAACAGATCGTAACCTACCCAACGAGCTTGTGCACATGGATGGCAGAACAGGGATTAGAATAAAAAACATAATTTACTATGCGCTACAAAAGACAGGAAATTGTGGAGAGCTATATTCGCCAACGTCTTGAAGAAGAATGTTAACCTTGTAGACTCCGCTGGGAAGTATAGGGTCACAACCTCACCATGCTAGGTGTTGCCGCGGTGGTTCCTGTAGCAAGTTAGTTTTTATGGGTGAAGTTACTATCGCCACACCCAACCGGTTTTGAATACAGAGTTGTTTTTCTCCAAGACTGATTGCCAACCAGTGTTAGAGAATCTAATCTGTGCTGCTATTAACCTCTAGCTGTGATGGAATGAGAAGACGTGGATTCATACCTTTCCAAGAATATTTCTGAGAAAGCGAACGCGACGAACTCGGTTGGAATTTGAAATTGACACACCGATCCCACTTTTCCCGCTGACAATACGTTACGTGCATATTCAATAGTCTTAGTAATAGTAATAATATTACCTTAAAATTTATTAAAATGAAACATTGTCCATGATTATTAATTCATGACAAGTATTTCTGTCATATTATTTCACTTGCTTTATTGGCACTAACTCTAACCGTTGTAGCAATATCATCTTGAATGGTATCATGAAATGCAGTATTAAAAATCACATAGAAACATTAGATGAAAGCTATACAAGTCAAATGTTAATAATTGTTGATGATTTTCGGTGATTCCTCATATGAAATAAAGCATGCGTTTCGAGATTCACCTCCTTTGTTGGCGAGCTGGGTGGACGATTTATAATAATATAACAAGCTAGCGACGAATGATGTTTTCTCCCATTTGCATTTCACCCATTATGGGCATTATTATATCCATAATTCACTGACGAAAGGGAATGGCTGAAACAAAACGGAAATACAAACATACTTTGTTCTCAGAGATATTTTTATACTACTCATCATCATCCTTCAACCTCGGAACTCTATTGACAATCCTTTCCAAACCGTTCGGTTCTGCATTGCTGTTCTCAAATCCCCAATACCCAACTCTGAATCCCGAGCTATGGTGCCTGGGAAAGTCAGTTTTCGTGAGAAGACACTCCGAGAAGGATGCCATAGGATTAAAGAGAAGACGATTTCCCTGTTCGATCGCTAGCGGTAGCCAGCAAATTATAATCGTTTTTGTTTATACCACTAAGACATACACAAAATTATGTAAACATATATACACGTGTCCCACGCGGAGAATAATATATCACATATATAATATATAATAATATATCACATAGCGATCAGAGTGTAAGGAGAAACAAAAAAAATGGTTCGTACATATAATATGAAAATTCTTCTGTTTCTGGAGAAGACATGTTTAGGACTCCAGAATCAAATGGGTCAGATTCATCTACTATGTCCCAGGCGATAACATATTACTCGAAGAGGAAACAGAGAGTCTTGGGTTTTCTCATATTGAGGACTGCGAGCCGGATTTTCTTTCTATATCTGGGAAAGATATATTTCCAAAGGGAAACGGAACGATGGACTTGTAAACTGTAGCATTTGCTGGAGGGAGCAGATTTGGCCCCAGCCCAAACTCTTTGACCCAAGCTAAAAAAATAACCACTTGGTTTGGCTTCTGTGAACAAACTGAATGACTGCCCACTCTCGTCATTGTATGAAGTGACGTCACTAAGCGGCTATCACGTGATCTATGTGATTTATCTTCACAAAAGGAAGATAATCGTCTTTTGTAACCCACAGTAAATATATATGAGCTCCTGGAAGATTTGTCCCGCAAACAATATTGGTGGACTCGTAAGAGTCCGGGCAAAATTAAATAACACAAAACAAACGACAATTAATGCATTTTATTAACAGAAGGAATTATATGTATACACAATTGAAATCAAACGAAAAGACATTAAAACTAGCTATAAGAATGTGCTTATTTGTTTGGGTGAGAAACGTGTATTTGCGTGTGTGTAAGTGCTTGTATGTGAGAGTTCAGTCAACAAAGGACCAAAGAAGCCAAATCGCCCTGGCGACAGCGTTCTTTATCTAGCTCCTGGAAAACAAGAGGAAAAAGAGAAAGAGAAAGAATATGTTTGTCTTTTTAAAGGCTTAAATAGCGCCTATAACCAGTGCCGGATTTGCATATGGGTTGCAGGCCAGATGCCACTAAGGACCTCCAAGAGACTTCTAGTCTTGGGCTCTTGATAAAAATAAAAAGAAAAGATATAAGAACAGAAGAGATTTGTTTATTTTCAGATGAGGCTCCTTTGAATGAATTTGAAACAATTTAGAGTATTTGGGCCGCTCTAGTTAGAGTGGGTCTTTCAATTTCGATGGGGACCCTTTTAGGTGGCCCATTTAGATTTTGATGCATCTTTTTTATATACATGTAGATTTTTGATGTATCTTTTTAGTTGAAGCATTTCATGTTTCACACCAAAAAAAGCATCATGTAAAAATATATCTTTTTTTATAGACACGTGAGGCGAACGTGAGGTAATGAAGGGGCACCAGAAGTCTATTAACCAGGAAGCCCCTTAAGGGCTAAATCCGGTCCTGCTAAATACGATTCCAGGGGCTGAACAAGTTTGAAAAAAATAAACAGTACTACGGTTAGAATTTTGCCACTATTTAATACTCTCTATACGAATGACTTAGAGCTGAATTCTGATTTAACGACACACTCGTTCGTAACAGACACTGGAACAAGGAATGTCATATTTATGCTCAGGATGATACCAGAAAAAGCAATACAAATGCAAAAAGATGTATTGCTATGTTTTATGTATTATGCAAAAGTATTTAATAAAATGTCACAGAAGAAATATATGTAAGAACTGCTTAAAACTGCTAGGTAAACTTTATTTATTTGCGAACGATATTAGAATAATCCAGAATTTATATTGGGAACAGACCACCTGGATACGGATAGAAAATAAATTCAATAAATATCTAAAAAAAAGGTAGGGGTGTAAGGATAGGATGTATCTTCTCACCAGACTTATTCAGCCTTTACAGCAAAGCAAGCCTGGGAGAAATAATTAATGAATCATGGTAGGGTTTCTACCATGATTCATTAATGGTCGCCACAATCTTACCAACATAAGATATGCATATGACAGAGTGTTGATATCAGACACAGAGGGGAAACTGCAGGGATCCTACAAAAGGGAAACAAGAAATGAAAAAAACACGGATCCTGAATTTGGATGCATTTCTAACAGCATACATTGTCACAATGAGAATGAAGACTGTGAAGCTGCAATCATTGAACAAAATCTAGATTTGCATGTCTGGTAAAGCAATGAGACAAGCTTTGATGAGCCAAAGTGCATTATTGTTTTGTATACCAATTGACAAGAATATTTGTACACACAGATTTACTGGTCTAAAATTAAATGAGGTAAATTATTTAAAAAGTGAAGTTGTTAAAAACACTAGAACAAGAACACAATATTTATGCTCAGAGCAATTCAAATGCAAAAGGATGTATTACCTTGTTCTATACATGATGCAACAGTATTTGATAAAGTAATTCACAAAGAACTACTTAAAACTGCTAAGTAAACTTGATTTACTTGGAAAGGATACTATACCGGGAACAGATTGCCTGCATATGGATAGAAAATGAATTCAGTAAATATGCAAAAATGGTAAGGGGTGTAAGACAAGGATGTATCTTCTCACCAGATTTATTCAGCTTTTACAGTGAAGTAAGCCTGGGAGAAATGGAAACCCTACCATGATTCATTATAGGTCGCCACAATGTTACCAATATAAGATATGCATATGACAGAGTGTTGATATCAGACGCAGAAGGGAAACTGTAGGAATCCTACAGAAGGAAGTAAAAGAAAACAAGAAATAAAGATCAATTGTAAGAAAAAAAAACAATGTATAGTTGTCAGCAAAAGAAACGGTCCAACATGCGACTTACAAATTGGAAATACCAAAATTAACAAGTATAAAAATTTAAATACCTAAGAAGTGTTTTAAAAGAGAATCGAATTTGTGACACCGAGATCCAAACAAGATGCATTTCAAAATCTAAGTAAAGTACAAAAATATTTCGTTAGAAATAAATAAAAAAAAGGTGCTGGTTTTCTAATTGATATCCATCCTTGTATATGGTAACGAATCTTGAACATTCTGTCCACAGATGAAGAGAAAACTGAAGGCAACGGAAATATGGTTCTACAGAAAGATCCTGAGAATACAATAGATTAAACACGGGAGTAACGACAAAGTTTTAGAGAAAATGGAAACAAATGAACACATACTTAGAATCAGAAAAGCAATTGGAATTTCTAGGGTACTGTTGCAGCACACTTACGAACAATAATGGGTATGTCCTGATTCACATAAATACTGTATGTTGGTCTACAGTTGGAGATTCGTCTCCAGCTGTGCTGGTCAAACTCTCTTCCTCCGGGCAGAGAGGATCCCCTGACGAGGCTATGTTGAAGGGTAGAGTCTTGTTTTGTGACACAGCTACGCGACATTGTTTTAAACGGGGTTTACGGAGATTTTTTGTCCGAGCCTACGAGCTCAGATACCCCATATTAAATTTGGCCTTGTGCCAAATTTGACCGCGTGGGGCAGTTAGTAGTTATCCTGCAGTTGGAGATTCATTGTGGAATTCACCTGACTCACTTCTAGCAGCTGACTACTTCTACCCGCCGCTGGCGAATCTTATATATATCGTTCTTGCCCTAAGTATTATTGTTCCTTACCAACCTTCGTTTGATTATTCTATTCAGTAACCTTCCCTAGGTTAAAGCAGAAAAGAGAGAAAAGAGAGTTTGGAAAATCTGACACTCACGTGACATATGGAAGGGAAAAACAGAGAAAAGCAGCGAATAACCTACCTAACAAGCTTGTGTAAACGTTTTGGGAGAACATAGATTAGAAAAGATAGCAAAAGCGCACTTTACTAAGAATTGCAAAGGATAAGAAATTGTGGAGAGCTATGATCAACCACATCCTGAAGAGAAACGGCACATAAAAGGTTGATTTGATTTGTTTTTTACGGTTTATCAAGCTTTTTCGCGTTATTTTAAGCCGAAACATATTTTTGAATTGTAAGAATTTTTTTGGCGATAATAATGATTTTCTGATACAAGTCTTACTATTTAATCCATAAGTGGGATGAGATGTGGATTCATAGCTTTTCCAAGGTTATTTGCACGTGAGTGAATATAACGAACTCGACTGGAATTGGAACTCGGTTCTCCGATTTCCAAATTCCGAGTCTTTTTATCCATTACACCACCCGCACATCAACGCTTACAGTACCTGGTATTCCCTAATCGTCACCCATCTAGGTACTGACTAGGTTCAACGTTGCTTAACGTTTGTGATTGGGCAAGAAACGGTGTTTCAACATGATATGTCCGTGAACAAGAAGAATAAAACGTGATCTTTATTATTAAGTCACCATCTTCTCGTCCTTTCCTCTGTTGGTCATACACACCGAAGGATTTACTGCCTAAAATAAATTCAACTTTTTCACTATCACGGAGCAGACCCTGAATTCTATTCCATCATAACGAAAGGTTACACTCTCAAAGAGGCTGTTTACTTTGAATGTCTGCTGCGACACAAATTAAACCTAGATCTTAAGTGAAATTCATAAAGGGTGTGGCAGAAATACCGTTCACATATGCTTCCCACATATAGGACCCAGTCTGTTTTACTATTTATCCATATATGGGGTGAAAAGAGCTGGAGATGGAGACAAATTCATACCATACCTAAAGGAATTTGTGCGTAAGTGAATGTAACCAACCCGACAGGAATTTGGACACAGCTTTCCGATTTCTTATCCCAGCCACTATCCTTTACACCACCGTGCATCCAGCCTTGAGTAATTTTAATTAATTTTAAAAGTTCTGGGTGTGGCAGAAATCCCTCCCATTTAATGGTTAGACATTAGTTAGGTGAAGACACCATTGTCACTAATGTCCTACCAGGGATGTATAAGTGGGAGGTATTATGTATTATGTAAAACTTATCAATTGCTTATTTTTCATTATTTATTTTTATTTTGGTCGAGGAGCGGATAGTTGAAATCAACAAGAAAAAAACGCGGATAATGGAGGGTCACTATGTATGTAAAATTTTCTTGACTTGACCATAGACAGAGTTGTTTAAGTGATTAAGTGAAGACTAGCGAAGCAGTCAGAAATGGTTTAAAATTATATAAACAAAAACCTTTTTATCACACACACACACAAATATATATATATATATATATATATATATATATATATATATATATATATATATATATATATATATATATAAAACAAAAATCCAACAATGTTGGTGCAACCAACAGACAACGTGCCAAAAGACCTAAAACCTTAGTTGAGAAAAAAAAAAAAAACGAACAAGTAAAAGAAAAAAGAAAGAAAAAAATACCAAAAGGCAAACAGCTAACTACACAGTAAATTAAAGTGCTCAAAGCATAGACTATCTAGACATAGCAAAAAATGCTTCATAACATCATCATGGCAGTTTCAGTCTCTACTAAAGTTTCACACACTTGTGATCTTCAGGTGACCAGAATGCAAATGAAAGACGGAGATAACTAGCATTTATACCAAACAAATGTAATACGAAGAAGACAAGACACAAAAAAAACCTGTGTGTATATATTCAGGGTGCGACAAAAATACCTCCCACATAATGGTAAGACATTATCTAGATAAAGACACCATCGCCACTAATGTTTTAGCATTATGTGGGAGGTATTTCTGCTGCACCCTGTATTAAGCCACATTAGTATACATTATAAAATAATATACTAATCCTCTGTGGGGATCAATATTACTACGGTAGTAATGATTTGCAAAACAAGTTTATTAGCTTTTCATCCACAGCTATACAACCTATACTTCGGGGTTTTATATTAAGTTTATTATTCGTGTGTGAGATATTTCTGCCACACCCTGTATATATGATCCATTTTTAAAGATGTTGGATTCTTGTACCGCTTCAGAAGGTATCTGACTCCGCTTGTCATCCACAATCTTTACAAGAGCCAGATCGGACAAAAAAAAATTGGAGTATTACTGTAATATCTGAACTCGGGCTGCCCGATCCTCTCGTTCCAGCCTTGACCGAGTTCAAAAGCGTCTACGCGGCCATGTAGGCGATTAATTATTTTCCCCTCTACAATCCCTTTCACACAGAAAGAAAATGCTGCGAGCCTCTCGCTGCTCCATCGCTATTTCCACGGAAAATGTTCCGATGAACTATATTCCTTATTTCTACCAGTTCTAACTTCCCGGCTAAGACCTGCCATGTCACGTATACAGGGTCGAATCGTCTTCATTGCCTACGCATCCCACTGGTAAGTTCCATTCGGGCAGCTGCTTTTCAACAGCAGTGCTTTGTGGAACCGACAACCAGGAGATTGCTTCCCCAGCCACTACGATCTTAACCTCGTCTAGAGCCAACCTTTATCTATCCTGCATTTTCTCATAATCTACATCTCTCATCAAAGAAACTCATTCAGTAAAAAAAATATGGATATTTTAAATAGCTTGACCACTTTTTGTTTTTTTTTGTATTTTTTGCTTTCAGTGTTTTTTAAAAATATGCATTACTTTTACTATCTCGTTTGGTGTTAGACTAAATTTCATGGTGGATATTATATACATATCTATCAGACTAATAGGCAGTTAAATGCCAAAATAGGAAAAAAAAATTACTTCCCCGATCACAACAATTTTAACCTTGTCAAGCCCCAAAACAACCGTTATCTATCCTACATATCGGCATTATCTAATAATCTACATTTCTTACCTCCTCCTCGTACGTCCTTCAAACAAGCTCATTCAGTAAACCTCTATCTTGAGTGGCTCTTGGGCTTCGTGTTATGTAAAAAAATATTAAAATAAATTTGTCCATGCCATTTAAAATATTCATGATTTTACTTTCAAACTCTCAATTTGCCTCAGATATCATGTCATCCAAATTCAACGTGTAATTTAATTTGCCTTCAGACTAAATTTCACGGGGGATATTATCTACAGATCTATGAGTGGACCGTTAAATTAAAAAAATCGATGACAAAAAAAACTCTTGTTATGCATTTTGCCCTTCGAAAGACCTTCTTCAGAGAACAAAAGGCGTAATATAAGAGTTCTCATTTTCTATCTATTAGGTTGGTGCAAAAATAATGACGTAATAATGTCGTTTTTTGACATATTTTTTAACGTCAAAAAACGACATTATTACGTCATTATTTTTGCACCAACCTAATACCAATTCAGTTACTCACTAAATTTCATCCAAATTAACTCTGTAATTAAAAATAAATGGACGTGATTTGGGTATCAGATTCTAGATTTACCTTCAGATTAAATTTCCATTCAATGAGCCTTCACCATTTCAGAACTCTTCAATGACAAATACTTACCTTTAAGATCCCGGAATTTAAAGACCTGCTTTTATCTAAAAGAAACTTTTACCAACAACGGAGTCATTATTTGGTAATCGGTAAGTGAGATGCCAAGAGTAGCTTTTGAATCACTGGACGCTTTTTACATCAACTGACCATCGTTCGTTAGTGAGTGGAAATAAATGAACAATTGATAGCAACAGAATTCACCAAGCACATAATTATAATTATCTGGGAAGATAGCCAAAATTGTCCAGATTGGATTTTCAATAAATTCGTTTACTTCTGTTTAAACCAGTAGAGAGATGAAAAAAACAGTGTTTCAAGTAATTTCAAACATTCTTTTTGTTGATTCATTTGCAATTTACACTTGTAAAACAAGACGGCGAATATGACGCAAGCTGTTGATTACTAACTTACCTATATGTTTAGTTTACTTTCTGTTGGGTATAAACGGTACCCTAAAAAGTACATAGACACCTGCTTTATGAACGTTTAACAATGTCTGGCAGTCCAGCCAAGAAGTCAGTCAGTTAAATGCCACACAAGATACTCGCTTTGGCGATCATGTTTCTTTTGATTCAGGACTGACTAGACAGATTTTCTTGCAGTAGGTTGCAGTTTTTTTCGTGATAGACTGATTTCCAACCAAAGCTATAAGACGCAGTCTGTCCTACTATTCAACCCATACCCTGGGTGGTGGAGTAGACATGGATTCATACCCAAGAGTATTTGTGCGTAAGTGATTGTAATGAGCCTGACTGGAATTCGAACTCGGCTCTTTCTCATTTCCAGCCGTTATCCTTAAACCACACCGCACATCGCAGCCATGAAGACATCTTCTTTTACGAGAGTAAGTACAAAAATTGTCTTCTGTTCATGCGTGCTTACAGTTGGTACTATTGTGGTCACGTGATTGAAGTTTGAGCTTGATCGCTCCAGTTTTCTTGCTGTTGTTACAATGTAAACATGGTCGCTCCGCTAGAAGTGTGCACAAAGAGCAGTGATACCTCATGGGGGTTGACGGCCGTCCTGCTCCTTCTTCGTGCGTCACTCGGCCATTTTTAAAATTTCCGATCAACTGACACTTCTACGCGGTTGTCCACTGATGCTGTTAGAAGCTTCCAATGAATTTTAGCCCCTGACACAGCTTTCGACTCGAGAAATGGGATCAATGCTCTTTGTTACTCCTTGGTGCACACTGCTAGCAGAGCGTCCATGCTTACACTGTAACAGCAGAAAAAAAAATGGCGCAATCAAGTTCAAATGTAAATACGATAGTACCAAGTATAAGCACGTCTGAATGATAATTTTTTACTTACCGTCGTATGTGTCGTGGTTATATTCCGGACGTAATCATATATAGCTCTCCACAATTTTCTGACCCTTGTTGTTCTAAGTCAAAAATTTAGTAACCTAAAAATAGGTAAGTTTCTTAAAATCAGCCAACTTAACATATACTCTGAAAGCAGTTTATCATTTAGTGATATGAATTAGATTGATGGGAGGGGGGAGTTAATTAATAACTTGTAGCCGGCCAACATTTCAGGCATTATAGGTGTAAAAAATATAAACATTTATTTTAAAAAATTACCAAAGTTACAAAAAATAAATTCTGAATAACCTGGCATATTTTTTTTTTTCAACTTGTGAGATTTTCCAACTGGTCGTAACTCCGGGGTTGTTGAACAGGTATGTCGTTAAGTGAGGAATTGCTGTAATGTATCATTTAATGATAGAATTAGATGCTGCTGAGGAAAAAGGGGTATTTTTTTATATATAATTGTAACTAACTTCTTTTTTTCTTTTTCTTTTTTCACTTTAGTGTTTATGTCGAGTGTTAATCGATTGTGTTCACGTTCGGCAATTAAGTCAGTTACCGTGTAACCTCAATATTATTGCTATATTTCGATGTCTTTATCACACTGAAAAGACCCACGACTGACCCACATGATTTTGGTGGGGAAGCAAGTTTTCAAGTCAAATTTGATTTCACTAGGAGCAAGTTGGTTTGTAAAAGGTTTAAGGTACGGACTGGTGTATGTGTACCTTCACGATCAATTGAGTGCCTTCTTTACCACAAAGATATTTTCCCGGGCGGTACCAGCGGCAGGTTTAACAGCCGATCTGAGGCTGAACACAAAAAGTAGAGTTTAGTCATCACACTGCTGAAGAGATACGGTAAACCGAGTCTGGTTGTTGTACTGCTTTAACTAACTTTTTTTTCTTCACTTTAGTGTAAGTTTGTGCAAACATGTGAAGAAACCTGAATCAAGATGAAAGAAAAATCATGTGTTTCAGCTATTTGGCCATAGTTGTAACTACTGAGCTCTATCCGCAAGGAACAGGTAACAGCTCATTTGAAAATGTCAGGTAATGTCAACTAGGAAGCTGACTGTATTTTGCGACTACCTGTGCCGTCGATACTACCGTCGTTGTCCCAAAAATAACGCCGCAGACTTGTTTGGTGCATTCCTGAAAACGTTTGAGTTCGCGAGGGCTGTACTGTCAGTTGGCAAAATGTGCCGATTAAATGTATGTCTGTCGATTGGAGCAACTGTGGTAATGCTATGATATTGGTGAGAGGTTGGGGGAGCGGACAAAAAACAACAACAACAACAGCAAGATGAAGAATAGGTGGAAGAAATGAGTAACATTCCTTATCGGTGATGCTATCATCATCTCTGGGTTCAAAGTAGCGTCGACGGCGTCTGAAGATGGAAGGCGGTAATGGAAATGCAACTCCTCCACGAGAGAAGACAGAAAGAGGTGTGCACGCGTTGAACAAAATACTCCATGTCTATGTACATATAGGTACGATACATTCTGTATATGCGTGTGTGCGCGTGCGTGCGCGCGTGCGGAAACATGCGCATGCGCAGCCCACTTAATTGCAATATTTAATGGTGAAAAGTAAGACACTCTTCAATTTACGCAGAATTTCTTTTTCTTCTTTTTTTTTTAACCATTTCGCCTCAAGAAAAGCAATAAAACCACCAAGACACAAGAGGTTAATGAGTGTTATAGAATATGAGAGGGAAGACAATAAAAGGGCGAGAATTAAGAAAACAGAAGATAACGATTGATATTGCTTTTAAATTTTTGAAGGTAAAAGTAGACAGGGGACCAAGAAGCCAGAAGAGAGCCCCACAAGCGGGAAGTGCAATGGAAGAAATTATTAGCATAGAACTTACAGCTACATCTAGCCTAATGATACCCAACATGGTGCGCATGCGCCACCGGTGGGGCGTGGTAATATTTTGGTGGGATATGCGTAGGATGTGCACCCTTCGGCTTATTATATCAACAGAATAAGGAGGCAATTCGAGAATGAGTTATTAACAGTGAATTATTTTCTAGTGTGTCTGAGTGAGAGTGTTAATGTGTGTTAATACATACAATGCATATACAGTATGCATACATAAAAATATTTTCTGTGTATGTATGCATGTATGTATGTATATGCGTAACTGGCATACATGTAAGTATTAAATATTACAGTGATGAGGACACCAGAATTTTAGAAATACCAAAATAGTGCATGGCCCAAAATTGGTTGGGAACCATTGATCTAGCCATTTCACTTATAAATGATGAGACCTTAGCGCCAATCTAGTACTGCACTTAAATTCATAAAGTCTAGGTACCATAGAGGAAAGTGATATTTATTTGTATGGACAAAAGAGGGAAGGGGGAAAAGGACGGTCTTGTTCTGTCTTAACATTAAACCTAACTAGACACAAACACTGACCCAAACATACCACAATATTCCTAACACCAAAACAACATTCTTACTTACCTTTCTTACGGCATCCACCATAATTCCTCATTGTCTGTAGGAAAGTCCTAACTAATCCCACATGTACAATTCATTGTCTGTGGAAGGGATAAAATATTGATGTAATGGAATAACCAGTCATCCCCATGAATGATTACACTATAGGTAGTAGGTACCTATAAATTCAAATGTCTACGGAAGACTGGGGGAAGAGTGAGAGAGAGAAGACGCAAGCACGTCCGAGCTTCCAATCAGTGGCACTCACTACTAGATTGACCTGTGTGTATAACTGTACCGTATTTCATATTGTACTGGTTGTGTACAATAAACCTTTCTTCTATTTTCCACCTGGTGTTACGTATTTATTCCCTTAGCATGGAATATAACAAATAACAATTTAAAAATCTAAACCCAATGAATATTTACAAAAATGAACAAAAAACTATACAAAATAGTGTTAGTAATAACCCCCCTCTCCAACCCTTAACTGTGGCAGAAACATCAGTTCACTGGACGAAATCAATGCGGGACTTTAATAATAAGACATTCATTCATCTCAACCACTCACTCATTAAAACACAACAACAAATACGAAAATCACATACGAAACGAAAGATGCCCCGCATCCACCAGAGAATTGACATCACTGACCACCAAACGAGGGAGGAGATGGGCAATTAAACAGAAATAAAAGGGACCAATAGAGGAAAGTTATTCAAAACAATTACCAGGAAAGTATTTATAGAAAGATCACAGGAAATCTACGTTACGGGAGTGGGAAATATCCAATTAAAAAAATATAGTCCCCCCCACCTCTCTCTCTCTCTCTCAATCTCTCACCGACCAGACATAAAACCTCACGTTGAGACTCTATTCTTATTGGCGTTGTTGTGCACAAATAACTTGGAAAGGACCGCTGTACGTTCACAGGGAAATTTTTTTTAAAAGTAGTAATTAACGCCAATGTAAGAAATGAAGACGTGTATCCTGTTTCTAGAATATTTGATTTTGTTGTTGTATAGATTTTGTTGTTGTATTTTTGTTTTGTTTTGGGGTTTTTTCGGGGATTCTCTTGCACCGTTTGGAATAAGTAGATAGATGACAACTTTTGCTACTGTAATGACAAACTAATGGATCAGCTTTTCCATCCAACCAGCGAGAAGTCCGACTATCTCATAGCGCCCCTCTAGCCATCTCTTGCAACTTGCCCACGGGTGGCTTGAAACTACTCTTTAAGAGGTGGCACCCAAACTCCATAGTCATTCTAACTTTTTTTTTAATCATTTCATCTCCAAACAAGACGATAATGCCACTAAGATGCAAGGGGTTACAGGGAGTGGAAGAGTATAAAAAGTCTTTATGAGGACAATAAAAGAATAAGGAAACAGAAGATAGCAATTGACGTTGCATTTAAATTTTTGAAGATTGTAGGTGGGAGGAAAGCAAAAACAGGAAGAGAGTGCAGTTCAACAGGTGAGAAGTGCGAAAAAAGAAATTATTAGAATAGAACTTGCATCTACATTTTAGGTATTAAAACAGTAAAATGATTTGACCTAGTTACCAATCTATTCTTAAATTCAGGTTGAGGTACCAAGGAGGAAAAAGTGAGGTAATGACTGAAGTCGAGATGCCGGGTCAAGACCGATAACATTACAGACCCTTTGTGATTGCTTTATATAAGCTTGCGATCAGAACTTTCCAACATCCGGCTAAGTTGAACTTGTTTCTGAAAGTTTTATTTTATTTATTTTTTTAATTTTTCACCTTTTGGTCGTGGGTGGTTGCTTTGAAGATCCTACGTCACAGACTTTACAGCTGGTCATTAAAAGAAACGAGTGTTATGGGGTCCACCCCTTTTTCATATAAGTGGCATCTACCAAGTGTACCTGGACTGCTGCCGTTAAATACCCAGAGTTACAGTCAGTGAGAGTAGTCGTAGGGCAGTCGATGTCGGACGACCGGTTGAACTCTCTGCTTCCGTAGGGCAGTCGGTAGTCGGATAGTGAGAGGATATACGGAGAGTGAGAGAATATACGAACGGAGATTGTGTGAGGTAACCTCTTGTAGGCCAGTTACAAGCACGTAGACTCTAAGGAAGTCCTACTTCGAGACTGTATATATCTATCTGTATTTGCTACTAACCACGTTCCTGGACTTACTAACAGTATTACTCTTTGTATGATTGTGTAAATACATTTTATTTCTTATATTTAATTATTGCGTTTGTCATTCCTTGGAGACCGAATTCATCTCGGAATCCACAACAACGAGAAACACTTAAGACGTGGTTTTCCTCATCGTCATGAATATGGCAATAAAGTTGAGGACAACAGTCCGAACAATATAAATAATGTAAATAATTACAATACAATCTCTCATAAATATAGACAGATAAAATTTAAATATTAATCTTACTTATTTCTTTTTTAGCATCAGAAGGATGTTTCAATTAGGCTCTACATCAGACTCACAAATTCCTTTGCTTTTTCAGTTAGACTATCTATGTCGTCTTTAAAGCAGTACTGACTATGTCTCGGTGTTCTCTAAGGGCGTCATTCATGTTGCGTTCAAGGATGTAAAAAAAACTCATAACGAACAATGAGAAAAAGCGTTTAAAAATATAAAGGCCAGTGGTCAGGAACGTTGCGCGACAATCCAAATATTTTGGCTTGATTATTAGCGAAGAGGGTTCCAAAACAGAAGTGATTTCAAGAGCATCACAAAGACAGCTGTCGCAAAACTAAGAACAATCTTGAAAAGAACAGAACTTCTCGTCAGTAGTGGAGGTTGATGGGCGTCCTGCTCCTTCTTCGTGTGTCACGCTTGTCCGGCAACTTTTAAACTTCTCAAACATGCACATTTCTATGCGGTAGCACACTGTCGCCGTATTGTGTTAAAAGCCTCCTGTAGATTTCAGCCGCTGGCACAGTTTCTGACCAAAAACATCGGATCACTGCTCCTTGGTGCTCACTGCTAGCGGAGCGGCCATGTTTTTACTGTAACAGCAGCAAGAAAACTGCTCAAATTTTGATCGCGCGACTACAATATTACCAACTGTAGGCACACGTGAGCAGAAGGCACTGTAATAAACCTAAATATATGTTATATTTTGACTTAGTCTTGTATACCGAGAGTAATATAGTAAAGTGTTAAGAAAAGACATTACTAAAAGCAATTAATAATCTTGTTGCGAATGCAGGTTCAATTTAATTATCTAGGAAATGTTTTAACAGAAGATGGAAAGTACAACACCGAAAACCAAAGGCGTATTGGGGTCGTAAAAGATGCCTTCCAGAATCTGAACGAAGTATTAAGAAACAGGAAAATTTCATTTGAAACAGAGTAAAGAGTACTGAACCGTTATCTAATATCAATCTTCCTATATGGCAGTGAATCCTGGACAATCTCCTCACAGATGATAAAAAGACTTAAGGCAACAAAAATGTGGTTCCATAGAAGTATGCTGACAATACTATTTTGCTGAATATGTGAGCAACGATAAAGTTTTAAGGAAAATAGAAACAAAAAGGGCACACATTCTTACCATCAGGAAGAGACAGCTGAAATTTCTGGAGCAGATAATGAAGAAAGATGGCTTGGAAAATTTGACACTCGCGGAACATATTGAAGGCAAGAGAGACAACTAAGACAATGCATATCCTACCTAACGAGATTATGTAAATGGTTGTCAAAACAGGAATTTGGAGAGGTGGCGAAAAGACAATATTTACTAAGAGCTACAAAGGACAGGAAATTGTGGAGAGCCATGGCACCTAAAAGAAAAAGAAACTGTTAGAGTAGAAGTGGTGGTTGCACCTAGCTTGTTTAACAATAAAACGATGAGACCTAACTGCCAATCTAGTAGAACGCTTAAATTCGTGTAGTCGGTATACCGGGTTAAGAAGCTCATTATTGCTTCTTCGGTGTACGCCATTTCGGCTTACGAAATGTTTCATAAGAAGCTCTACTTTCTCATAACGTAGGAAGCCTGTATAAATATTCATCAAATTTAACCAAAAGTGCACATACCTGTTGAAGATATATATCTTGGCCCATATATAATCTTTACATTGTCTATGATTGTTTAATGCTCAAATGTAATGAATAAATAAATGTAAAGAATCACCGATTTATCAAAATACCCCGCGTGTCACGCATAATTAAATAAAATCAACTTTTTATCTAAGGAAATAAAGTAAAATATTTCATGGCGAGCGAGGAAAATGAGAAGAGGAAATTTGGAAATATCCCAAGAAGTTTTAATTAGTGAACTATTTGCCTTAACTGCCAGGCAAAATGCCACCAGCCTTGAGTTCCTCTGTTTTTCTGAACGTTCAGACGAACATTATTCGTGCCTTGCTTTCTTTCTTTCGAGTTTATAAATATAGAGCAGGAAATATGTGAAGGTCTGTCTTTATTCCTGGGGTGATGAGATTTATAGCCTGTGTGCATATGCATACACGTTTCCGTACGTCGGGGACTTAAAATATATCGGATGTTTGCGCACCCACACACGAACACGTATCTTTGTATAAGAAATCCTCCAGCTGCAAATATTTCTGTTTCTACATGGAAAACAACCTTCTTCTATGTGCCGTATTCCTTCAGGGCGTTGACGATCATGGTTCTCCACAATTTCCTGTCCTTTGCAGCTCTTAATAAATGTTGTCTTTTTGTTATCTATCCTAAACCCAGATTTGTCAAACATTTATAAAAGCTCGCTAGATAGGTTATGTGCTGTTTTTCTCTGTCCCGCTTGACTTCATTCTGACCTTTGAGCATCAAATTTTCCAAGCCATCTTTCCTCATTATGTGCCCTAGAAATTTCAACTGTCTCATAGTATAAATGTCTTGTTTCTATTTTCTCAAAAACTTTTGTCGTTGCTCACATGCTTAGTATTGTCAGCATCCTTCTGTAGAACCACATTTCTGTTGCTTCAAGTCTCTTCTTCATCTGTTAGGAGATTGTCCTACATTCACTTGTGGTAATGCAATTCTGCACGTCACTGGACCAGATGTGATGACATCCAAGGTCGGCTGTATGTGAATACACCGACGCTCGCTAGGTTCCACAGATTCGTCTCAATAACCAATATTAAGTCTTTCAAAGGACCCTACTTTTACAGCTATGTAAAAACACTAACAAAATTTTATGTTTGTCTATTCAAAGGTGGGCTTGAGACAAGATTCCTGAAAAACCCTAGTCATCGAGTTAAAAGGAAAAAGAATCAATCTATTCATCTCCTAAGAATGTGAGAAATTATATTGATATACACTGCCATATAAGCGGACTGATATTACGTAACAGCTCAGTACTCTTTTCTTTGTTTCTAAAGAAATTTTCCTGTTTCCTAATACTTTGCTTAGCTTTCAGAAGGCATCTTTGGCTATCCCAATGTGTCTCCGGATTTCAGTGTCGGACTTTTGGTCCTCTGTTAAAATATTTCCAAGATATTTAAAATTTTCAAGATTTTGGTATCTTTAGTTTGTAATTTGAATGTTGGGCTTATCCTTTTGCTAACAACCATACATCCTGTCTGCTTGCAATTTATATTTAGTCCATTCTTCTTGCTTTCCTTCACTACATTCTGTAGGAATTCTTGTAGTTTCCTTTCTGTGTTTGTTATCAACACTGTGTCATGACGAGTGTTAACAAAATTATTCCCTTAGAATAAAGTAGGACCACGTTATCCGCGGTAAATAGAATCTACGACCGCCGCGGATAGTGAAATTTGTGGATAA
The DNA here is from genome assembly GCA_963932145.1 of Acanthosepion lycidas. Lineage (NCBI taxonomy): Eukaryota > Metazoa > Mollusca > Cephalopoda > Sepiida > Sepiidae > Acanthosepion > Acanthosepion lycidas. The sequence goes on along the minus strand of OZ010607.1, from coordinate 31,274,065 downwards.
TAGTAAAAAGCCTCTAGATATTTCCGAAAATTTACAACGGGAAATTGGCACCCTATTTTTTTTTTTTTTTTTAAATTATTAACATTTTCAGTAAGTTTATTAAGATTATTCTTGTCTTTGCTAAAAATTAAAAAAATAAATTTCTGAAAGAAAAACGAGTTTGCGTAAATGTTTTGAGATCCAGTTTGATGGTCAACTATTTGCCCATAGCTGGGACCCTAACAGGTGCTAACACCCCGGGTCAGGGTGGACCTGGAAACATCAGTAATTACGAGGTTCTGGTGTTGGTTGTTTCCCATCTGTTTATATAACATGTTGATCTGCTTTGAAAAGTCCGCTCACTTCTCATTGGCTCACGGCCTTATATCCAGGTTGCGAAAGCTTTCTGATTGGTTAGTCAAACATTTTTTAAAGATGATGAGTATTTGGTTTCCTTTTTATTTGTTTATTTCTTTTCTTACAGCCTGGTGGTGAAAGCTGATTGGTTGGTCTAACTATTACTTTGCCAGCCGATTTTTATTATCCGTCTGTTTTTAGAGATGGTGAAATTTTGGTTTTCTTGTATATTTATTTTTAATTATTTATTTCTCTATCACCACAGAGGTTAAAACAGTACTGGTTGGGGAAGCTTCCTCTCGGGGTCTGTTCTGCAAAGAAGATCTCTGAATGGAATATATGTATATACATTAAATATATCAAATGCACTTCAATATACTATCTCCTGTGATGAATGACCTTTTTGTATTTTTAATCAAATTTGTTTGGATGAATACTTCCTGCCTAATATATATATATGATAAAAATATAGTTTTAAGGTATACTATAATCATGGGTAAAGTGCTCAGGGACAGAGCATATGTAAATATAAAAGTTGACATTGGCCTCAACACCAGTGGCAAGTCTGTTTCATGCTTAAATGCAATCTTCAGGTCTTGTGCGGTGTGTTTTGACAAGATTGTTTATATACAGGTTGTAATGGGCAAATTAATGGCATTTTATATTTTAAATTTTGCACATGCACAGTATAGTAGGGTCAGTTGGGCACCGTTTGTGAGAAAAAAAAAGTACCATGATGCAATTTACTCTGCCAGAAATTTAGAAGTGACATGATATACTGCTTAGCATTCATACCGGAAGCTCCAGTACGAACATTGCAGTGTCTTGGTGTCAGTCTAAGAATTCTGAAAGAGTTGGATGAGTCTAATGGTGATTACGAAGGTATGTCAGCTTGGAAAACTCACTCTGATCATTCTGATAAGCAAAGAACTCCTGAATTTTTTGGTAAGGGCCTCAGACTCAACATGATGGCCTACATCAAGTGCCTTGAAGTAGTGCTGCCCTGGGTCAAGAGGATGACTGTTGGAACACCTTATGTCTGGCAACAGGACTGTGAACCATGCCACACAAATAAGAGAATGCAATCATGGCCGTCAGACAATTTCTGCAACTACATCATCCCTAATCTGGTCACCTAACTTCCTATACTGCAACCTGCTTGATTATTATGTGTGGGACACAGTTGAGCAAACAACCAACAAAACTCCTTGTAGCACCAAAGGTGAACAGAAGGCAAGGATTATGGCAGCATTTACTAACTTAAACCAGGAGACCATCCAGAAGAATTGCAGGAGATTCTGAAGTCGTCTGAATGCTGTGGTTGAAGCTAATGGTAATTATATTGAAAAAATTTACTCTTTTGTATTTCAAGATACTTCTGTACAATTTTGGTGAATATATCTGTTAAAATGAGATGTCAGTGTTATTTTCATTTTTTGCGTAATTTAGACAACAATTTACACACCATTGTTTTTTTTATTTTCCATGATATTTTGGGCGTAATTTCGTTTTTAACTACTTCCTATATATGTTTAGAAAGCATTGTATTATTCAAGTATTTATTATTTGTAAACAATGTTTTTTGTGCATAGTTTCTTTTTCCAGGGTCCTTCAGTTACTCCTATGTATATTTTTTCTTTAACTGCTGATTTTATAATGACTTGGTATATTACATTGTTTTGCCAACAATTGCCATTTAAAGAACATTTGTTCTTTGATCTGCAGGTTTAATTTGTGCAGGTGGTTTTTTTTTTTTTTTGTGTGTCATGTTCTTGGTGCAACTGCAGCTGAGTTTTATTGTGTTTTTTTTTTAATATTTTATGGAAAGTGCTTGATGGGGGAGTTTTTGTGCATGAGCCTAATGAATATTTTTCCTATGTTTGTTTTAACCTTTTTGGGTACAGTGGGTTGAAACGTATGATGTTTCTTTTCCTGTTGGCTTTTTTGAGCTGTGTTGTGGATGTCATTGTTGCCAAAAATCTTTCAGGGTCGTTTTATAATCTTTTTTGGCTTCATCGAAGATGGTTTCACTGGAAGAATTGTCAGATAACCTGCAGTTAACTGTGGATATACTTGATTATTGATGGCAAATGGTTAGAAAATGTGTGTATGTAAAGTGGTATGACATTGGTTTTTCTATATGGTTGATATGTAGGTTTTCTTAGGTTGAATGTGATATCTAGAAAATCTACTTCTTTTAGGTTACTTTTTATGTCTATGTCAAATCCCATATTTCTGAAAAATTTTAAGATTATTTTTCTGGTTTTGTCTGTTACAGTTTCTTAAGATTATGAGACCGCCATCCCTGTAGAGGTCTATATCATTTTTATTGATTATTTTACTTAGTTTATATAGTAAACGTGTAACTACAAGCTTGCAGATTTTTGCACCATCAAAGCTTCCCGTTGTAATGTCAAAGATTCCTTCTTTGTTCATTGTCAAATAATAGTCATTTTCAGGAGTGTGTAACGATTTTTACTTCATTTCTGTTCATTTTTATATGTTCTTGAGCTAAGGAGATGGCCTTATCTAACATGGGTTCTGTTATAGAAAGGTAGACATTTTTTATATCTAGTTGTATGAATTCTCAATTATGTTTGTCTTTAGATTGCAGAACCAGTCTATAGTTGCTTTTGTTTTATGGGAAAAGGTATGGATCCATCTCTTCTCCCTCCACCTATGGGCTAATTAGTAAGACTTGTGTCACTAAATCATTATCATCTCAAAAAATAAAAAAAATAATTTTTACAATCCAAAAATATTTTCTAGCTTTAAGTAATCTGCAATGGGTTGATCAACTGTAGAAAATGAATCAATCAATAAAAATGTTCAAATAACTTATATGGTTAGCCAACTAAAGGGTTTGTGTCAAAGGGCTTATCAGGCCAGATATTTGATAAAGAACAATACTGGCAATTTTTTATAGATTTCATCAAAATCTGATATTCCTTGTGAATATTCATTCCCATTTGTTTTGTGTGTGTGTGTGTGTGTGTGTGTATATATATATATATATATATATCTTTCATGTAGGTAAGCATATATGCATGTATGTATATATGTGATTATGTAAGATTAGATCAAAACTAGTCAATGATTAATAATTGCTGGATGTTTTGCTTATCTACAAAACAAAATTTTTTATCTCTAGCTATTTTCTCTGTTCCCACAATGAGATTTGATCTCATAACCCTTCTCTCTATAGCTGGAAGTTAAGAGAAAAAGCAACATAAATAAGATTAGAGGAAAACTAGTCAATGATGAATAATAATGACAATAAATTAAAAATATCACAATTATAATTTTTTTTCCAAGCATTTGGTGCAGGGTCTTTTATGGTGCAGAGAGCTTTTACAGACAAACAAGCTGAATTGGTTTGCTTTATGGTATATCAACCTTTTCCAAGTTATTTAATACTGATTTTTGCGAAGACCTATATTTAGTTGGCACATTAGTCAAAAAGGTAAGTACAGTATACAGGTGGTCTCTTTTTTCAGTTACTTCTCTGCGTGGGGATGCAGTTGGCATTTTCTTGAAGGTTATAGGACATCTGCCCTCTGGACAATTGCTCCCTAACGATGTAAAGGGCAAATCTTTTAAGTTTGGCTTTTACCTAAATAACAAAGAAAAATTTCTAAACACCATCTTGAAGTTCACAGGATTATCCTGACCTGACCTGCCAAAATGACAGGTTTGGGAAGTAGCAACAAGCCAACACCCAATCTGAATCCAGTTGGCATTTTCTTGAAGGTTATAGGACATCTTCCTTCTGGACAATTGCTCCTTAAACAACATAAAGGGCAATTTTTTTAAGTTTAGCTTTTACAAAGATACATTTCTAAATGCCATCTTGAAGCTCATGGGATTATCTTGACCTGATCTGCCAAAATGCCAGGTTTGGAAAGTAGCAACAAGCCAACACCCAATCTGAATTCAGTTTTGAACTGATCACAGTGCATCTATAACTCTCCAAGTATATAAAAAATTTTATATCCCCACCATCATGAAGTTTATCCAGGGTGAACATGGTAAAAGGAAGCTTATTTATAATGGATACATCTATGTTAAGCATAAAGAACTAGCAAACAGGGTTATATCTTATGAGGGTGAGAAACATTTGCCTAGCAACTGTAAAGCCAAACTTTAATTTTGTGGAAATTAAATAGTTGGCTATGTAAATGATTATACCTATGCTGCAGACATACGTTGCCCAGAAGTCCTGTTTGTACAGCAGGAAATAAAAAGGAAAGCTATTAACAACCAAGAGACCGCAAAGTAAATCATTACCAAAACAGTTCAGGCCATATCAGAAGGTGCCTCAACTCAACACCTGTAAGACATTCAACATGAAATAAAACATTACAAACAAGCTATCAGTGCTCCTCATTCCATTCCATCAAACCTCACAAACATAAATATTATCATTATTAAATATTATTATTATTAAATATTATCATTATTAGATAATATTTCTTATTGTCCAACATGAAATGCAAGAATTGATTGTCGTAATTATTATTTTTTATAAACATTAGTTTACCAAGACAGTTATTATGTAATTAGTAATTATTGTATTTGCATATTTCCCACAGTATGTAATTTTAGTGGTATAATCATAGTGATGTAATTAGCAATTAGTGTATTTGCATATAGCACACAGTACGCAATATTAGTGGTATAATTATAGTGATATAAATCTTATTAGATAATTCTTCATATTGGATACCAGTTAAAACATTAAAATAAAACCCTAATTAGTTTTATTAGTATTAATTATTAGTTATTGTTAATTATAGTTTAATTAGTTTTATTAGTATTTATCCCCCTGCACCCCAAAGTTGCACTTTCTTTTAATTTTTTCCTAATGGGAGCACTTGTCCGGGGGAGGAGGTCAATTCACTTGATACTATATCTTGAACCCCCAAATGATAGGACAGAAAGGTGAATTGGTAGTGATGCTAAGAAAGTAAAATAATGATAATGAAATCATAATAATACAGTCCATCCTCACTTTGTGACTCACCTTTTTAATGAGCCTTAGATTTATTGCGGCACAATCGGTCACATATACAACCAGCCGAACACATACAGTTACATTCCAACGAGGCCAATGCTTCACCAGGAGACCCACAAGAAGTTAAATTCTCTATGGGAATGACTGCTAGAAACCTCCCCTCCCGAAATCCTACAGAAGCATGTCCCTCACATTTTTATTAATACTTGATTATTGCCTTCATAACAATATCTTTATGTTAGGTTGGTGCAAAAATAATGTCGTTTTCTCACTGTGAGAAAACGACATTATTTTTGCATCAACCTAACATATATATATATATATATTTCATTGAATGTAGTGGACAAGGAAAATTTTAAAGTTTATTTCCAGTTTTTCCTTTTATATAGACTAGAGAGTATAGAAACACTAAGGTACCCCAATATGGAATTATTCAGTGAGTTATGTGCTGTGCATGATACACGCTTAGGCAATCATATATCTTTCGATACATGACTGACAAGGCAGGCCAGTCGCCATCCAAGGTTATAGAACACAGTCTGTCCTGCTATTTACCCATAGCTGGGAGGAGCAGAAGAGGATTCATACCTTTCCCAAGAGTATTAGCATGTAAGTGAATATAACTGATTCAACTGGAATTCAAACTCGGCTCTCCAATTCCTCAATTTGAGCCACTATCCATTACTCCTCTGCGCCATGGAATTATTACTAGAGTATAGCTTAGGTTTACTAACTTCTACACATTACAACTTAGAGTATAAACAGCATCTTGCTCCATTTACCTTCATAGAAAAAATTCTGTATTCTGGTAGGTTTATACAGTACCATCCTCACATTCTGTTTAATGAGCCCTCGATTTACTATAGGTCCCATATACAACCAGCTAAACACACACAAAATGGGCCTTAAATGATGTTACTAGATTCAAAAGTCTGGATTTTGTTAATGGCTGAAAGATAAAGTCTTTGAAGTCATGTGTTCAGAGGAAACCCACTTGACCAAAGGCAAAGAAAATAATAAATCTTTGGTTACATAGTGATAACAACAAATAAATTACTAAATAACCCTCAACCCTTATTACTAGACTATATAGTAGTCTGGAACCAACATAATAATAAAAAAATAAATATTAAAAGTTAAGCCATAAAAATACTTTCAAATATAGATCAGAATGGTAATTAGCAATAAAGAAAGAAAAATTAGATTATAAAAAAATAGTTAAATAAATATAAAATACTCCCATGATGCATCAGAACAAGCATTTTACTGCAAAATGAAACAAAAATCAAAATTTTCTCTCTGACAGCTGAAGGAGACAGGAGACAGTTCTCTGATAAAACATGTTGGCACCAACAGATAAGCAAAACATCTTTATTTCTGTATACATATATGTTCATTAAAATATACAATCATTTCTCTGAAAGATGTACTAAAGTATTTTATCATTTTTGCCTTTGCTTATTTCATTGTACCTCATATCGGACTTTGTAATATTATAATCTTGTGGGCTGATGATGCTCTTTTAACTCCCCAAAAAATAAATATATAAAAAAACATTACATTCCAACAAAACCAATGCATCAACAGAACATTTACAACAAGTTACAATTTGTGTGGGAATGACTGCTAGAAACCTCCCCTCCCCAAATCCCACAGATGCATGTCCCTCATATTTTTATTAATACTTGATTATTTCCTTCATATGGTTTTCATATCACAATATTTTTATTATATATATATATATATATATATATATATATCTCATTGAATGTAATGGACAAGGAAAATTTTTGATTTTTTTTTTTCAGTTTTTCTTTTATGAGAACTAGAGAGTGTAGAAACACTAAGGCACCCCAATATGGAATTATTACTACTCCCATAGAGTATAGCTTAGATTTACTTCTATATATTACAACTTAGAATATAGAGAAAAATATAATATATAATAATATACTCTCCCGTCGGTTTCAATGTATGAAGATCTGACAGCTTAGTTGATTCAATTATGAAATTTTGTGCGATAATCTTAAGTGGCATTTAAAACTCGCTAGTTATTTACAAAGGAGGCCACATACGGAGCAAGTGTGAGGATTGTGAGATGAGATCACTGTTAGATTGGCTGACCTTTTAGATCTTGCTCTCGCCTCTTGAAGATGATTCAGACAAGCAGATTGAAAATTGCTGAGTCCACTAAAACACGTTGATCTCCATTCTACCCACTCCAAGGCTAAGCTTCAAGGGTGTGTGTGTATATATATATATATATATATATATATATATATATATATATACTGACAAAAAACACATTTAAAATGGCTAATGAATTGGCTGAAAGCAATTGGGACAAAATTCACTTCAGACAGATTCTACACTTTGTCTGCATGAAATAAAAAAATAAAAAATCTGATTAGAAAAAACTGCATGTCCTAGGGATTAAATTCACAATTACTATGTCACTCCGAGGGAAAATAGACTAGCGAATTAATTATGAATTTGGTGACATAGTAATTGAGAGTTCAATCACTGGGCAGGGTAGTATTTGCTTACCTGATGAAGGCCAGAGGGTACAATAGCTGAAATGTTGTGATAGAAACAACAAAGATGAAGACAATAGTTCACATGTAAAGAGTGTAAATAATGATAATTATACCATAATGATACTAGAAATTCAGACAGTAATTACCATGGGAATTGACTTGCCCAATGAAAGCCCTTCTATCACTGTTGTATGTTTACATTAAAAGCAGTTAGTATTGTATTAAAATGTGAATGTGACAAAATGAATCAAAATAAATAAAGCAAAGAATAAATAAAAAATTTACTTATAATGTATTTACAGGATACAAAAATAGGAAGACAATTCAACCTAGCAAAGGTGATCCTGAGAGTAGAAATTCTAGAAGGTTTCATTATTGGCAACCCCAATCTTAACAACGTAAGATATGCAGATGACACAGGCAGAGATTGATAAGTTGCACTGAAAAGTTATTCCATACATATTTTTTTTTTTTTTGTTTCAGCCAAGTACCTTCTCACCATCTTCAGGAATTCATTGGTTTTGGTGGATGCAGGATATCTTGTGTGAGCTGACCGCATGTGGAATAATGAAAATAAATTAACTCGAGATTTCAGACACTGCTGAAAAGGTGCTTTATAAACAGGATCATCTGAAAAGAAATATTTTAGAATTATTAACTCAGTATAAATATATTCCACTTATAAAATAAAGAAAAAAAAATATTGTACATTTCTCTGTATAAAATTTTTATTAGAAAGTTTGTTTAGCAGCATATCAACTCTTTATGGTTAATTCTTTTTTTAAAAAGAATGTATTGATAATATTTTTTTTTTTTCAGAAATGTATTGGTGGTAATATATATATATATATATATATTTTTTTTTTTTTTTTTTTTTTTTAAATGTACTGCTGATAATCTTTTTTAGTATAAAAATGTATTTTTATACTTTCATACTGTTTTGACCCCAGTTTGAGGATTAACTATTTTCCCATAGCTGGACCCTAACAGGTCAGGGTGGACCTGGGCAGACCAGCAATTAAGAGGTAATTCCATGCTCTCCAAAAACCTCCTGATCAGAGGCCTTGCTGCCAGATGTAGTTTATCATTGTACCCAGGACGATTATTAGAAAGTAATGTAAAATAATTAAAAGGCGATTATAAAATAATTAAAAAATAACAACACACTAAGTTTGTTTATTGCTCTTTCTCTTGATGGGAGAATATAAAAATTTGTATTAATAAAAAACGTAAATTAAATAAATGGTTGTTAAAAAGGAAATGATAAAATAGATATTATAATAGCCTAGTTTTGTCTTCTATACTTGCTTTTAAGATTTACATTTAAAAAAAAAAAAAAAAAAAAAAAAAATGTCAAAAAAGCCAGACAGTTGATAAAAAATTAACTAATTTATTTACACTATTTACATTTTCTGGATTATTGTTCTCATCTTTATTGCCCTATTCACAACATTTCAGCCATTGCACACTCTGGCCTTCTTCAGGATCCATCTATATTTCTGAGATTAGGTATAGTAATTATTTACACTATTTACATTGTTCAGATTGTTGTCCTCATTTTTAAGGTCATATTCACATTTTGGCCTTTTTTATACTCCAGCCTTGTTCAGGTGAAATACATTGGAATTTCAAACCAAACCCTTTATTTTGTCCACTGGGGTAGATTGTTCTAATTCCACATGCCATGCCTTGTCTGGATATCTCAGTTTCAGCTATTTCTCTTTAGTAACTCAACTCTCCAAGTTTTTGTTCACCTCTGCTGTGACCAGGTATTGAACTCACAACTCTTTGCTCATGTCACTGGACTACTTCAATCAATGCTTTTATTCACTGGGCCAAAACATTGTGAATACGACAATAAAGATGAGGACAACAATCCGAACAATGTGATTTGTATAAAAAATTACAATATCTCATCTCAGAAATATAGACGAATCCTGAAGAAGGCCGAAGTGTACAATGGCCGAAACATTGTAAATAGTCCGAACAATGTAAATAGTGTAAATAATTACAGTATCTCATCTCAGAAATATAGACAAATCCTGAAGAAGGCTGAAGTGTACAATGGCTGAAATATTGTGAATATGAAAACTAAGATGAGGACAACTGTCCGAAAAATGTGAATTGTGTAAAAAATTACAGTATCTCATCTCAGAAAGATTGATGAATCCTGGAAAAGACCGAAGCATAGAACGGCTGAAACATTGTGAATATGACAACTAAGATGAGGAAAACAGTCTGAACAATATAAATAGTGTAAATAATTACAGTATCTCATCTCAGAAATATAGACAGATCCTGAATGGCCGAAACATTTTGAATATGACAACTAAGACGATGACAGCAGTCCAAACAATGTGAATTGTGTAAAAAATAACAGCTCAGAAATCTAGAAATATGTTAGCTAATTTAATGTGAAACATGTTTGTTGAATTTTCTAAAAATAGAATGGCTCAAAAAGAACTACCAGAAGTCAGTCAAGACAGATGGTTTTTTTCAAATTTGAAAAAGAGATACACCTTTTGTCTTTCAAACATTTTTTTTATAGGAATTGTATTGTTCCTTCTCTAAAGATCTTCAATTGGTAAAAGTTTCTATATTTTGAATCTTTTATAAAAATGGAATTTCTATTGTAGCTTTGCATTGTGGTGTAATGGATAGCAGCTCAGACTGAGAAATCAGAGAGCAGGGTTCAAATTCCAGTCAAGTTCATTACATTCACTTACATGCAAATACCCTTGGGAAAGGTAAGAATCCATCTCTTCTTCCCCAGCTATGAGTTGAATAACATACCAGTCTGGGTTCTATAGTTTTGGTTGGCAGCTAGTCTACCACAGAAAAAAATGGCAACCTACCATGGGAAAATATTTTGCCTAGTCAACCATGACTTGAAAAAGACATGATCACCCAAGTGTGTATCACACATGGTGCTTAACTGATGAACCTTCTCTAGATTTTTTTGATTATTGAAAGTTTGTTGAATAATATATATGTCTGTTATGAGCCATATTTTTTTTTAATTGGTTATCTTTCCTTTTATAAGGTGCACAAAAGGAAATTTTTGTTCAAGCTTATTGTAAACTTTGTATTCTGCTATATTATTTTTATGTTAATGCAATAAATATCTTTTTCCTTCAAATTTTACATCAGAGTTTTTAGTCTTGTTTGTTTTGTATGTGCCTTATTCAGTATTTGGGATAAAAGAGGTGAAGTTCTCTCTTCTCCCACACTCCCCTCGAAAAAAAAATCCCTTTAGATATAAAAGTAATAAGAGTATTCAAAAATATTTTTCTCGGTATGTACATCCATCAATGAATTATGCCAATGTTTTTATGTTGATTTATAAGCTTTTTAACTTACAATATTTGATGGGATATAAGATTCCATGAACCTTTTTTTCTTTTATTTTTAGTAATGTTCACCATGAGCCACTCAAGGTAGAGGGTTACTGAAGGAGGTTGTTGTAAGAGGTAAGAAGCACAATTTATGAGGATATGTGAGAAAAAGAATAGTTAGACCTAAATTTGAAGTGGTTAAAATTGTAGTAGTCAGGAAAGCATCCTCTTGGGAGTCAGAATCTGTATACATAGAACTTCCTTCTTACTAATGAAATACAAAGAGAATGAGGATGATTTGATTCTGTGGCATGGCAGGTTTAAGCTGTTAGAATTGGTGAAACTTTTTTTTAATCATTTCACCCCAAACAAGGCAATAAAGCCTCTAAGACACAAGTGTGAAAGAATATGAAAAAAAAGAAAAAATTATTAAGGAAGGAGAACAATAAAAGATTTTCAAACATTTTTTAATCAAATGATTTTTAATCATTTCACACCTCAAGCAAAACCTCTAAGATGCAAAAGTAACTGTTAGCATAAAAGTTAGGGTTACATGTAGCAATTTCAACTATAAAATGATTAGACCGAGCAGCCATTCTAGTACTGTATTTAAATTCATAAAATTGAGAAAACAAAGAGAAAGATTAAGATAAAAATATTGATAGAAAAGGGATGTAGTTCATCAGTTCTTTTGCTATGGAAATAGTGATAGAGTAGCGAGAGGCTTGCAACATTTCATCTGTGGAAAAGAATTTGTCAAGCGGAAAATAAAGCAACACCCACAAGACTGAGTAAACATTTTGAATTCTATCAAGACTGCTCCAGTAAGGTTACAACAGCAGCACTTTATTTTTGACCTGATCTGGCTCTTGTAAAAGAAGAGCATAACAAGAAGACTTACCGGAGCAGTACAGGGAATTGACTATTTTTATAGCATCTTTAGTGATGGATCATATATACAAGTTCTACTTGAGGTCTGGGATGAACTTAAGTTCCAATAGGTGTTCAAGGCAAGGGGCCTTCCTAGAGAGAACACTATTCATCATGATAAGCAAAAACACAGGAACTGCTCAGTGTGTATTGAATGTGATCAGCTAGTTTTTCACTTCTGAGCTATTAGAGCTAGGTCAGAGGTCAGCTACCAGAGTCTGGTCATCTAGATTTTTGGACGTGCACTCTTATACCACTGTATCATGATGAATCTAATGCCTCACTGATTATGTGCATAATGACAGGATATCAGCAGTGGACCTAACTAAGTGAAATTCATATTGTTTGTCTCTCAGGTAGTTGTTCTCTCTTGAGGTGATCAACCACCTTCTTGTTGATTGTCAAAAGAGTGATAGCCTGAAAGAGTTTGCTGATGACACTAAGTAGGTTGATGGACTAATATTGTGATAGAGATGTAAGTTCACCTGCATTCTTGAAAAGAGGGCATACACTTGACACCTTCTACAGATTTGAGAAGGATTTCACCTTCAGGCAGCAATTTGCCTAGATCAGAGATAACTCTGGGCTAATGTTCTTACGAACAACCACTGGGATTTTATCTGGACCAGTAGCTTTCTTAGGCTCAAGGATTTTTATAAAACTGTAAAGTTCCCAGGCCGTGCTAGAGATATTACAAAGTCTGTGCTCCATGAGAAGGGGAAAGTTAGGAAAGGGATTGTCCTTGTTATCTAACGCAGAGTTAGAGGCAAAGAACTTTGCTTTATCTAATAAGAATAAAGTAACTTCAGAACCATTTATGATGTCTTGCGAGAATTTTGTTACAATTTTTCCAGAACTCACTGGTTCCATGAGTTTTGTTTTCAACCTTGCTTTGGACTACATGTGCATAGCTGCACTTTGCATGTTCTAGAACTCCCTTGCAATGATTGTGAGCAGTTCTGTGTGCATCAAAGGTCCTACTACACTGTTCTCTTGGTAGATATTACAATAGTGATGGTTATGGTGAGCTATAGCTGCAGCACAATCTGACATGAACCTGGACTGACATTTTCCAGGACAGGATGTGAGAAGAGGCCTAGGAGGTGTGTGTGATGTTTATTTTGATAATCTGGAAATTTCCTAGGCCAAGATAGAGATATTACAAAGTTTTTGCTCCATGAGAGGGGGGAAAGTCAGGAAGGAGATGTGAGAATAGGTCTAAGAGATATGCATTATGTCCTGTTATATCAGGAACATGAGTGAACTTATCCACAATCTGTGCCAGTTCATAAGCAATGGAGAAAAAGGAATTCTTACCTTAATACAATAGGTGGTTGTATTTTTGAAGAATCTTAGTCTTTCTGAATTTTTAACATCTTCTGTGCAACAACTTCTTTATCTGCTTCCGAAAGCTTTAAAAAAATTCATAAAACAAATTAAAAAAATATGGCTGTTATAGAAAAAAATCTATTTGTGCTAAATTTCAAACAATATAAAAGTATCTTGGTCCCTTTATCTTAATATGTACACCATAACCTTGTTCTATGTGTGTGAGTTATTACATACAGTGTATATCAGTATACATACATAAAAATATTTGTGCGTATGTATGAACATGTGTAATTACCTATGTACTGTGAGTGTGTGTATATATATATATATATATATATATATATATAATTATTTATTTAAAAATATGATTCCAACTCGCTACATAAGAGGTTTCATGTTTCAAAACAAGAGCTGAAAACTTCTATATATATATATATATATATATATAATGTCCCCTGTGTCTGCATGAAAACCTGCATATATTTAAGTTTCCTAATAATAATGTAGCACGGTGGAGTAATGGATAGCGACTTGGATTGAGGAATTGGAGAGCCGAGTTTGAATTCCAGTCAAATTCATTACATTCAGTTACATGCTAATACTCTTGGGAAAGGTATGAATCCTCTTCTTCTCCCCCCAGCTATGCGTAAATAGCAGGACAGACTGGGTTCTACAGCCTTGGATGGAAACTGGTCTACTGCAGAAAGAAATGGCAACCTACTGCAGGAAAAAATCTGCCCCGTCAGTCATGTATTGAAAGATACATGATCACCTAAGCATGTGTCACATAACTAACTGAATAATAATGATCTCTTAAATCAGTGCAATGAACTAACAGTATTTTGTAGGCATTGTATAATGTTTACGTTAAAATATTGTTACTAGAATTTTTCATAAAAAAATCTATGTATTACATTTAGATTATTTTATTAATATATAATATGTATAATAGTTATTTAATTCCTTGTTTTTTTAACTGTAATACTGCCATGATTTATGATCTATTCAATATAATGAGTATTGTATTTTGCGTTCAAAGTAATATGTATATATAAAAATGATTTAATTATACAAAAAGACCCTTTAAAACAGCTCTCAAGTATAGAAAAAAAATTTATTAATAAAAAAAATATTGAAAATCTTTAAAATTAAGCTATTATTAAGTATGCCTTTGTATGATTCAATGTATTTTAATTGGCTACATAACCGAATGTTAGCAAATAGTGACTTTCTAAAATGGAACAAATACATTGAGTTAATTACTTCATCCACCACAAGGAAAGTTGGCTCCCTGTGCCGTGCCAGGAAATTTTTCTCCCCGGAATCGATCCTTCAAATCTACAAATCAACCATTCACCCTTGCATGGAGTATTGCTGCCATATATGGTCTGGGGCCCCTTCTGTTTGTCTCGGGGTTCTTGATAAGATCCAGAGATGGATATGCAATATAACTGGCCCTGATCTGGGATCTCGTCTGCAGTCGCTCTCTCACAGACATGCAGTCGCCTCTCTCTGTCTTTTTCACAAATACTTTCATGGTAATTGCTCCGATGAGCTGCTTTCACTGGTTCTCAGACTTCATGAATTCAAACATCCTACGAGGCTAGCATCCCGCTCTCACCTTTTCACTGCTGAGACTATTAAATGTAGCCGTCTCTTCTACTCCAATAGCTTCCTATCTCCCACATCTCGCCTGTGGAACTCCCTTCCCTATTCCAATTGCCCTGATAGCTATAATCTCCAACTTTTCAACTGTAATGTCAATCGACATCTCCAGTTGCCTTGATCAATCAGCTATCCTTCTACTCATCCTTTCCTCTATCACTCCTATCTGCTCTCGATCCAAATCCTCTGTAACCCCTTGTGTGCCAGTGGCTTCCTGCCTTGCTTGGGGTGAAATACTTAAAAAAAATAAATAAATAAATGTCAATTCATCCAGACAGGATTGAATAACACAACTACCTATAACTTACTGTCTATATTTCTCATTTTTCTGCTTCAGAAATTACCGATTTTTTTGATTGGTTAATCTAGACATACCCTAAAACCTTGAAATCTTATTACCCCACTCATTTTTTTAAATCATAAATAGACTAACATATTGTTTTCTGAAACATCGCCTGATGAATTGGAACAATTTTCAGTTCCAAAACATAATAGCTTTTGTGTAGCAATCTAAATATTTTTCAAATAAAAATATTATATATATATATATATATATATATATTTATTAGTAACACAAATATTTTTATGTATGCATACTGTATATGTACCATATGTAATAATTCACACACATGCACTCATACACAGACACACTAGAAAAAAAATTCACTGTTAATAATTGATTCTCAAATAGCCAAAACCAAATATTAGTCATTGGTGCAAAAATAATATCGCTTTCTCACATAGTAACATATGTAAGAAAACGACATTATTTTTGCACCAACCTAATAAAATCAACTCCCCACTGCCTCCATTGTGTGTGCGCCCCACATCAGGAACCACGGGTCAAATCAAATGCTAAAAATAACATTTAGAGTAAAAAAGAATTAATATCAGATTAAAAATAAAATCTATTAATTTCTTCGATATTCAGTTTTCCTACTCTTAGACCTTTGTAATTTGACAAAGAGAATAAAATATTAGTATATAAATGTGTTACCTGGGAAACACGCTTTCTAATTTCTTGTCTGGTTTTATCCAAAGACAATTGTATATCTTTGCGAAATGTCTGCATTTCTTCTGGAAGCTCTGGACCCTGGACATCTCCCAACTGTACTGCTGTAGCACGCAAGGCTTTGTCCAGTTTGCCTTTCACCTGGGGTTGGTGACTAGGTTTGTTCATGGCTTGTCGAGGAATGAATTTAGGAACAGATATTTTTCTCTTTATATTTCGTACCACTAATTGAGACTTTTCATTATTTTCTGTTTTCACTTGATTGTCTTTTGCCAGTTCTGAAAAATATACCAAAGATATGAAAGGAAATAAAAAGAAAAAGGAATATAAGTAAATAAAAATCTTTGCTTTTGTCCTAAAGTTTAATATACTGTATTTATAATTTAAAAAGCAATGAATTAGTTTTAGGTTGGTTGATTTATATATATATTTTTTAAAGCATTTCACCCCAAACAAGCACACAAGAGGTTACAGAAAATGGGAGCAAGAGTAAAAAGGAGTGATAGAGGAAAGGATAAAGAGAAAGATGGGGAATAGATCAAGGCATCTGGAGATGTCAATTGACATTACATTTAAATATTTGGAGATTATAGCAATCAGGGAAGCAAGTAAGAGGAAGGGAGTTCCCCGGATGGGAAGTGTGAGACATGAAGCTATTGGAGTAGAAGACGGCTACATTTAACCGTTTTGACAGTGAAAAGGTGGGACTGAGATGCCAATCTAGTAGCACACTAAAATTCATGTAGATTGGGAACCAGCAAAAATAGCTCGTCAGAACAGTTACCATGAAAGTATTTGTAGAAAAGACAGAGGGACACGACAGCACGTCTGTGAGAGAGTGACTGTAAACAAAATGCCAGATCAAGGCCAATCACATTGAATATCAGTCTCTGGATTTTGTCAAGATCAACCCTTGTTGTCACTTAATGTTGATTTTTGTATGGGGCACCTAGTGAGTATCAAACTCACTACTCGGTATCAATAGTCAACCAGACTAGCTTCAATAAGCATTAATCAACGTTGAAATACCTGTTAGTTTATTTTATAACATATCAACCTCTGCTGTGTTATTTAATGCTGAATTTTGTATGGGGCTTCTAGTGAAGATCAAACTCACTACTCACTAGCAACGATCACCTAGATTAGCCTCACTAACCTTTACCCAAAGTTAAAATATCCATTAGTTGATTTTTTGACATGTCAACCGTTGCTGGGTTATTTAATGTTGAATTTTATCTAGGACACCTAGTGAGGACAATGTCCATCTCACACACCAATATCCCTCCATGTTACAATGTAAATATTCCTCAAATTGGCAAGCACATTTTTCCACAAGATTGCTGACATACTTGCAAATATACTTACTGGCTTTACATTTTTACTCTATGGCATAAAACATTCATATGGGTATTCATCAGTCTTTTTTTTCTATATGCCATATCCCTTCAGAATGTGTGTGATCATGGCTCTTCACCATTTCCTATCCTTTGCAGCTCTTAACAATATTTACCTTTTTAATATCCATGTTCTGCCAAGCTCATTATGTAGGTCACTTGCAATGTTTCCCTTTCCCACTTGTCTTCAATTTGTCCTGAGAGTGTCAAGTTTTCCAGGCCTTCTTTTCTAACTATGTACCCAAGAAATTTCAATTGTCTCATTATGATTTACAAATAATCCTTCTCAGACAAGGAGAAAATTCTGTCAGAAATTGTTCGACCCTCCAGTCAAATTTTTCTTGATTTTTCTCCCAGGTCATTTGCAGTGAATTTCTGCTAAATCTTTCTTCGTTTCTGTCAGAATTACAACAAAATAACATCTTATCAAAAACGTCTACGTCAAACCCTAAATAGCATAAGGTGATCAACAATCTTCATCACAAATTAAGATAATGGCTTTAGAAGGAAAAAAAAAAAAAAAAAAAAAAAAAAATCACACAATTTTATTTTCATTCCCACTAGAAGACGCCACCCAAACAAACAGATATTAACAATTTAATATTAAAGCACGAAGAAACACACACAGATTTCTTTCATTCTGACTTGAAGAAGCCAATCTAAAGAAGACAAAATACATAGTTAATAAAAAAGTTTTCTACTTTTTTTTCTTGTCTTAATACAAAAGGTGATTACCTCCCTTTGGTCGAGATAAAGTAACCTAGGTCACATGACAGCCGTTTAGTGACATCACTTCATAGTGACGAAAGTTGTCAGTCCATCAGTCAGCTTCCAGGAGTCAAATCGAGCAGTTGCTCTTTTAGCACGGGCAAGGCCCTTGCCTCACCTAGACTGAGACTAAATCAGCTTCTCCCGACCCGCTGACACATGATGCAGATTACATGTCATTTTCTTTTGGCAATATATCTTCATCAGATATAGAAACTATCCTATACAGTCTTCATGATGGAAAAAACCCATGATCACCATTTCTGGTTTCAGAGGAATATGTCCTCACTAGGGATATAGAGAAATTCAGGCCACTTGAATCTGAAATCCTAAATATAGCTTCTCAATAAACACAGAAGAATATTCCAGCAGATAACAATTCCCATCAGGAATTGACACAAGTAAGACCCTATCTTTTTGTCACCTTTTCACACTGCTTGCTGTTGCAGACATATGATATAGTTTGTGTGAGACATAAATATGTGCATATAATTGTGTGCATGACTTAGTAGTATGAAACTCTCTCTAAAGAATAAAGCATATTTGTCATTATTTTTCCTTCAGCTATTCTGTTCTGCCTGTGAAATAAGGTTTTATCATATCATGGATATAATAATGCCCATAATAGAGTAATTGCAATCTGTAAGAATATTCTACACTTCCATAGTTCACCCATTATCTGATGACTTACTCAATGTGATGTGATATTATTAATCTCCATTAGTTTGAGATACATATGATAATTCACTCTTTCTTCTTTGCCCCCTCCTCCTCTGTTTCACTCTTTCTTCTTTGCCCCCTCCTCTGTTTCACTCTTTCTTCTTTGCCCCCACCCCTCCTCTGTTTCACTCTTTCTTCCTCCCCTGCTTTACCATTTGTCGTCGTCTTCTTTCCTTTTCTTGTCAATAGATTTATTTAAGAGGTCGAATTGTCTGGCCTCTTGACTGAGTACACTTGAACCTACATAACTTAATAAAGATGGATTTAAACACCTTCCATTTCTAATTTAGATCATTCTATGGTCCTCCCACTCCCTCTGTCACCTTACATCAATCTAAAACTATCCCTCAAAAACTTGTATTAAAAATAAAATAAAAACATGTAAATTTGTAAACCAAATCCCTTTGTAACTAGAGATGTGACCTGATGAACCAGGAAAATATTTTGGTGGGGGAAATAAATTATAGTCATGGATCTTTAAGGTTGTCTGTTTTTTAATTTAATTAATTAATATTTGCCCTGTTGTTACATTGAGCTCTCTGAATTACATCCTCTTTGGTATTATCCATACAGATTACTAAACCCTTCATTACTGTACTATATATATATATATATATATATATATATATAGATAGATAGATAGATAGATAGATATGAGCATTGTAAAATTCTTGGCAAAACCCAGAAGCTCTTTCAGAAAAATTCTGATGTTTGGTCATTTCATCAGATTTTTGGAAGTGTTTCAGGCCAAGATCTTTTCAGTGCCCACCTTGTACATAGAAATGTACACATGACATTAATAATATATGAATATATGTCTACAATTATTATGATTATTACAAGGAGGTGCTGAAAAGTTCTCAGCCAGACCAAGAAGTGTGGTATTCCCAAGCAGTCACCCATTTAGGTACTGGCCAGGATTGACATTGGTTAACATTGTTGATCATATGAGAATTTGTGTTTCAACGTGATATGGCCATAAGCCACACCACCTGCACATCCAAGCTTACAGCATCTGGTATTCCCAAGTAGTCACCCATCTAAGTATTCATCAGGCTCGATGTTGCTTCGATGATTGTACAAAGTATGATGTTTCAACGTGATATCACTATAAGCAATAGTATCAAAAATATAAATAAAATATATTTTATTTGCATTGTTTGAGCTGTTGCCCTCATCTATATTGACATATTCACAACGTTTCGGCCGTTGTATGCTCCAGCCTTCTTCAGGTGATTGGAATTTCAAACTGAACCCTTTATTTCATCCACCATGGTAGATCAATCTACTTTCACGTGCCATGACTCTTCTGGATGTCTCAATTCAAAATTCCAATCACCTAGAATGGCTGAAATATGAATATGAAAATAAAGATGAAGACAACAGTCTAAATAATGTAAATAATTACAATACCTCATCTCAGAAATATAGACAGATATAAAATTGTGGTTCCAACATACAAATTTTTTGTCTTTAACAATCCTGTGTACAGTATTTTGTATTTACAAGCATTATGTGAGACTTGTACAAATTTTGAATGCCAGGAACCTCTCTCTTGCTTAAATTGATGCACTTCTGTATAAAATTTTGACTTGGAAAAACAGCAGTCACTAGATCGAGTAGTAAAGAACACACGTACACAAATAAAGAAAAGACCAACTGGAATTAATATGTGAGCTTTACTAGAAGCATATCAGCTGCCAATGGTGTAAAAAGCTGATGAAAAACAAAGGCGGAAGTCAACAACCCTTTTATAGAGATAGCAGCCATAAGCTATACAATAATGTGAATTCCAGCTAAGTTGGATGATTGATAACAAGCATCATCAAACTAGCGTCAAATGACAGGAACAGAGTCATGCAAAGGAATGAAAATAGACCAGTAGAGATAACAAAAAAAAAAAAATGGGGTCTCCTTGATAATTATTTCAAAGAGTCACTTCACCAATCAAACCTCACCCCAATGAAAAAACAGCCTCAAGTTGACGAGAAAGACAGTGATAACACTTGTTACAAGTGAATATTATCAACTCTCAGCCAGCAGAAATTATTTCTATCAACAAATACATTTTCTGATACTATTTTTATTCAGCTAACCTCGTCTTATTTATTTACACCCATTTCCTATCAATTTATACACAAAGAGTGCCTGCCATAGAGCAGTACAGAATAAGCTTGTCATAGCTAAGAACTTGATCCTCACTGTGTGTTCTAATGTGACCATTTTTTTAACTAATGTTCACCCAATACAAATCCCAAGGGCCACTCAAGGTAGAGTGTTACATGTATGTAGTTGTATTAGCATAAGAAAGAGCAAGATACCAGGAAAGAGCGACAACTAATTCTAGACTTGAAGAGCTCAAGATTTAGTTTACGAATAAAATTTCAGATTTCAGTCAGTGTCATTACAAGTATAGAGTTGAAGGAGACCTTAGAAGGGACCGAAAACCCAATCCTAAATTGGAAACAAGGGACGAGCCTCTACTCCTGTTCAAAAGACTGAGGAGGAGTGTGAACCGGGCGATAGGCAAACCTATC
Source organism: Acanthosepion lycidas (assembly GCA_963932145.1). NCBI lineage: Eukaryota > Metazoa > Mollusca > Cephalopoda > Sepiida > Sepiidae > Acanthosepion > Acanthosepion lycidas. The sequence continues at coordinate 31,252,485 of OZ010607.1, read as the reverse complement.
TACTCCTATTGACTGGGTGAGGAGGAAAAATAATCAGTGAAAAACAATTCAGAATTTAGGCAGAGACGTTAGAGGTGAGGTGAAGTAGACTTTTGAAAGAACCAGAAATCCAATCCTAAAGTGGGAACAAGCAATGAACCTCTACTTATTCCAAAATCAGCTCAATTAAACATTTACATACATTGTACATAATAAAACCTGGCACCCCAACAAGCAAATGATGATCAAGATTTTTAATAATGATGTTTGATTGATTGATTTGGTTTTTTGGGGTTTTTTTTTTTTTTACAGATTATCAACCTATTGCAGGTTATTTAAAGCTGGAACATATTTTTGGATTGTAAGAATTTTTTGGAGATAATTATTTTCTAGCACAAGTTCTACTATTTAACCTATAGCTGAAGGGAGAACAGGTTGATTCATACCTTTCCCAATGGTATTTGCATGTATATGAATATAAAGAAACCCAGCTTTCTAATTTCTCATTGCAATCAGTTACACCACCCACACATACAATTCAAGCAACTGGTATTCTTAAAAGGTCACCCATCTATGTATGGAACAGGTTTGGTGATGCTTAACTTCTCTGATCCAATGAGAACCAATGTTTCAACATGATATGGCCATAGGCCAAGGACAAACTAAACACAGTTTGTTTTGTTTTTGATAATCATTTCACCCCAAGCAAGGCAATAAAGCCACTAAGACACAAGGGCTTACTGAATATCAAAGAATATATATATATATATATATATATATCCCCATGTTTTTTTTGTTTTCAGCAGGACCAGGATTAATCTCAAGCAAATCAAGGTGGGTCTCTTGTCAAAATGATTTGAGGAAAGTTTTTACAGGGCTGGATGCTTCTCCTGAAGCCCACCTCAAACGCTCACGGTAGTATGAGTGTTTTTATCAAGATACCATCTCTAGAAAGGTTGCTATTTATAGCTTGAAACCCCATCCTAGTCTTTTATATATATATATATATATATATATGTATGTATGTATGTTGGCTCCTATAAATGTATGTATGTATGTAGGCTCCTATAAAAAGCTCATCTACCCTTTCACAGGTCTTGTTTTCCATCTTGTGGAGTGATATACCACTGACCAGCAGAAAAACTAGTCAGGGAGCTGGTTTAGACACCAACCACCCGTCCATGTGTCAAGTTGTACTGGGTTGCAGGTGAGAAAATTGAAAACATTATTAAGGAGAGAGAACAATAAATGAACAGGAATTAAGACAAAAGATATCAACTGACATGGCGTTAACATTTTTGAAGATCTGGAAAGCAAGAGGCCAGAAGAGAGCTCCAAAAATAAGAAGTGCGAGAGAAGAAACATGGTTACATGTTATCGTTACATCTAAACATTTCAATTCTAAAATGATGAGACCTAGCTGCCAATCTAGTATAGCATTTAAATTCATAAAGTCAAAATACCAAAGAAGAAAGCTCATCAGAACAATCACCATGAAAATATGCATAGAAAAATATTACGTGATAGGAATATATTCTAAAAAAAAAAAAAAAAAAAAAAAGAAAAAAAAAACAAACATTGCTGAACTGCTATGTAATATTGAATCTCCATATGGTGATGAATGTTGAACAATTTCCTTATGGATAAAGAGGAGACTTGAAGCGAGTGACAGATTTGGTTCCAGTGACAAATTCTAATAATAACATGTGAGCAATGAGGAAGTCTTAAGAAAAATAGGAACAACTAGGAAACTTATAGTTACAATCAGAAGGAAGCAGCTGAAATTTCTCCGACACATAATGAGAAAAGAAGACCTGGAGAATATAACACACCCAAGACACACTGAAGGCAAATGAAGCATGATAAACAGCAAATAATCTATTAAACAGTTTTCCATGAATAGATGGTGTAATAGGGACAAAGTTAGGGATAAAGGTTAAATGTTACTTAAAGAAAGAAAAGGAAGTTGTGGAGGACCATAACCGCTAATATTCTGAAAGGACTTGAACATAAAAGAAGATTTATTTTTTATTCAGCCAACCTTGTTATGTTTATTTAGTATTTGTTTCATATTTATACACTGGAGTACCTGCCAAGGACCAATACTTAACAGGTCCTCACTGTGTGCCCTGTAAGTGTAACCTTGTTTCAAAGTTAGCTCAGTTAAGCAAATATTTACTTATGTAGATATATAAATGTAGATACATAGATACACTAACAGAAAATCAGATGGCAAAACCTTTGATAGTTCTTTCAAATCATCAAGAATAAAAAGTACAAGTAATAGAAATGAATGATAATAAATGTTCAAATATACAGATCAATATATGCTTAGGTTCTAAATTAAGAGTTATAGGTGGACAAACTGAACGAGCCAGGCATTGTCCCATCATGTCATATACATATTCAATCAGGGATAGATCTGGAAATAGTGTCATCCAGGAAAATTGTCAAACATTAACTTACAAGGAATGTTGAGTAGGACAGGCAGCATGTTGGCAGGCATTATCCTGCTGAAACAGTACTCTGATTTCCTGTTGTAGTAATAGCAGCAAAACAGCTTAAACAATGTTTATGGATATAGATAGTGCTGTTCAACATTCCTTTCACAAATACCAAAGGCAAGCTACAGTTTTAACATAGCATCCCAAATCACTTTGCAATAGTTGGTCATTTGTTTTGTGAATGAATGCAATGCAATTCAAAATGCAATTGTTACATAATCCATTACAGAATTCTTGCACAAATCTGATTCAATGAGTTGTCTTTTGGTTAAGAACTTTAGTTAAAACCTAGTAGACTTCATGCTTAAGGTATCTCTATCGGTTTTGAATTCAGAGTTGTCTTTTTCCTAGAGATGTCACTAACGAGTTAGAAAGCAGAGTATTTGCTATTTAACCCATAGTTGGGAGGAGAAGAGATGGATTCTTACCTTACCTAAGGGTAATTAAACATAAATGAATGTAAATGAACTTGACTGGAATTTGAACTCTGCTCTCCAATTTCTTACACAATCTGCACACCCATGAATGCACTCTGGACAACATCTCACATGCAAACCTGCTCTTCTCATTGAACAGTAGAGAGAGCACTATTTGATCCCCCCATTTCGTAAATGAAATATATTCTGCACTAATCGAGTATTGGTATAAAAAAAAAATTCAGCACACCTAGACTAAAATCGTTTTTCGAACAAGATTGGGTGATGACCACCTGGATGTTGTTTTGCTCCTGTCATCGACAAATATTTCACCTGATGTGAAGAAGTTATCAAACAATAAGTAGAAATAAACGTTTCATTAAATAATTTGCCATTTCTAACTGTATTTTGTTTCTAGTAAGGAATTTGCATTTTTTATTGTTTGTGTTAGTTGTTGTCCTGTTATTCTTGCAGTATATGGTCGCATGGCCAAGTGGTTAGACCGTTCGCTTACTGACCATGAGACAGTTTGAGTCACACCATTGTCGATTTCTCAGGAAGGAAACTTCCTGATGTTATCAGAATGGATCAAAGTCAATCCCAACAAAGAAAGTGCCTGAAAATGATACCACGGGTTGACCCAAGCCTTGTGAGTGAAATTGGGTTGACAGAACTCTTGAGGGCCATTGATAGCTGTTCTAGCACAAAGCTACAAGTCATTGTGGCCAAGGGCTTCAGTGTGCTGGCCTTATTCAAATTGTTGATCATGCTAGATAACACGCTCACTCCCAGAAACTGTAACTAAGGTCTGCTCAAAATAGTTGCAATATAAACCACAGGTTGGCTCTGTGGGTATTGAGCAAACACAAATGTGCCTGATTGAGCATCTGCAATAGGGATTGGCTAGCTGCCCTACTAGACGGGTATCCTCGAATACGAGTAGCCAGCTATTATTTATTATTCCTGCAGTAAAATAAGGAACCTTGTTTAAATTATGTAACATTCATTTATGTAACTTCATTGTTTTTTATTTAAACCTCCAGACCAAGGCAATCTTTCAGAAGTAGCAATCAGGAGTAGCAACAATTTATTATAGTAAATTTGATATTATGGCCCACCTCCAAGACACTGCATAGCTTTCTGGCCGTCTTACTCCAAAAGGTTGCCGACCCCTGGTCTAGAACTTGGTTTCTGAGTGTAAGAATATTCACTTGACCAACTGTTGTTGATATCAAAGTGCTATTGATATGTCACATCAACATGTACAGATATTCTCCAAAGTTTCCTCTCAAATCTAACATGTCTCAAACAACTCTAGATGAATAAGAGTAATACATGTATCACCATGGTATGACAACGGCTTGCACTGGACTTTTTCCTCAAACTGTAACTTATGGCATCATGTATCACTGTCTAAAGCATCATTTCTCAACCGGTGCTGCTGAGCACACTAATGCACCCTGAAAAGTAGCCATGTTCACCCCAAGTTAACAGAATAGTAATTTATGAATTATCTTTATATTTAAAAAAATCTTTATTTTTAAAAAGCTAGAGACACCAAGCCCATGGCTTCCATGTATAAGTTAAGTCTTTGTCATTTGATATTTTAAACTGGATGCTAAATTCCTTTAATCTTTAATGAGTGGATAATTCTGTTTCTTTTATCTTTCTCAAGAGTTTTAAATCAGTCATTATCTGCCTCTCTAAAAAATAGTAGATTCTTCACAAATTCCTTTAAATGAAAACTGAAAATGCTAATCTACTTTGGGAAGGCCAAGTCAAAATTTCATATTTTCAAATTCCATAACGAATTTTTCCTTATTAAAATTTAAATTGTACTCCAGAGTCTTAGTTAATCTACAAGTGAGTTGTTCTTTGACAAATTAACAAGACACAGATTTATTCACATTTGGTACACTTTCATGATACAAATTGAATGGTACCTATTGTACACCCGTAGGTCAAAGTGTTCCAGAGATACAACCATTTGACATTTGCTAAAAAGGTGAATTTTGGAAAATAGTCACAAAGTTTAAATATCAATATCTCAATTGTTTTTTCACCTACAAAGTTTAAATTATATAGAATTTTAAAGTACTTGACTAGATCTAAAAGGTGATATATTTATTTTTTTGTTTAAGATCAAATAAGATAATTTGATCATCACCTTTGACCTTTCATTTTTCAAAAAGTGTATCTAATTTTTTTTAAATTTGACAACAAATTTGTCTGCCTTATGGCAAGATATGTACAAAAGTTTTGGTGGACTTTTGACTGTGGCCTATATGCTAACATTTTGATATCTCTTAATATGGTCAAAGTTGTATATCTTTAGAAAGCTCTTGGAATGCTGATTAATATTCCCATAAGAATTATGATCATAAAATCAACAGAATTTGGTGGTTAAATGTTGACCAATTTGGTAGAAAATAAGTTTATTTTTGGTTTTGTTTACATTTTTATTATACAGCAAATAGATTTTTTATATGAAACAGTAATATAATGAAAATAATTATTTAAAAAACGTCATCAATTAATGTTATGATAACACTAAATAATATGAAATTATGCAACAAATGATGTTAATAGGCAACAAATTTTTGTATTTCAAATTTGCAGAGCCCAGACCAAAAGAATGTCTTCGAGCAGATGGCGCTGGAACACACTGTGTCTGTGTTTGCACAAAATATCAAAATATGAATCTGATGATTGTGGGGACTCATCTTGGTAGACTGACTCAAGATGAACAATATCATTTAACAGATTACCACCAATATATAGCTGCTGTTAAAGGCAATGAAGCAACATCTAACTGCAACTTGGGTGACTGCTCAACTTGTAGTAATTTGATGGAGGATTTTGTTTGATATATACAGTGTAACCCGGATATAAGAGAAACCCGGATATAAGATATATTTTCTCTGGTCCCAAATTAGAGCAGCCATACTTACCTAAACAAAATAGACCAAACCCGGATATAAGAGAAACCCGGATATAAGAGACTTCTTATCCAGTCCCGACAACTCTCTTATATCCGGGTTACACTGTAGAAGAAATTCTAAATAAAAATTTAATAGAGCGGTTTTATCTACAAACGGTGGCTATTAACTGATAGAACCATATTGCAAACTGCATGAAAATCTACAGAAGAATTTATTGAAACTTTTTGTGCAGGCCTTCTAACCTTGAAAAAACGTGATTTTATTGCCAAAGAACAATCAAAATTTTGTTCTAATAAGAAAAGTTCTTTGATGGATGGTAAAGTCATAGTTATTGCAGATTTTGCTGAAAATTATTCATTTATTTTACAGGATGCTGCACAAGGCTTCCACTGGAATAATTCTCAAGCCACATTACATCCATTTGTCTGTTATTACAAAAATGACAAAGAGCTGGAGCATATTAATATTGTAATTATATCAGATTGTCTCAAGCATAACACAATAGCTGTCAATTTGTTCCAAAGAAAACTTATGGAAGTACTGAAAAAAAACTCGTAATTTTAAAATAAAAAATCTGATCTATTTCCTTGATGGTGCCACTTCACATTATAGAAATGTTATCAATTTGTGCAGTCATAAGGCTGACTTTGGTATTGATGCAGAATGGCACTTTTTTGCTACGTCTCATGGGAAAGGATTGTGTGACGTGTTAGGTGGCATTATTAAGAAATCAGCAGCAAAGGCAAGTCTGCAGCGACCCCTATAATGAACAAATAATGACACCAAGACAGTTGTTTTATTATGCAAGAAAAAAAGATCTTAGGCATAAATATTTTGTATTCTTCAACAGACAAAGAAGAAATCTTAGAAAATAGATTAAAAAATGCTCCAACAGTTACAGTAACTCAAAAACTACATAGTTTCATTTCTATGTTTTAGCTTGTTTGCTTGTTTGTTTGTTTGTTTTATGGCATATCAACACCTCAATGGGTTATTTAACGCAGACAAAAATTTTTATTGCTGGTAATATTTCTTTTTTTCCAAAAATCTATTTTTTGGGAATATTTTTTTCCTCAAAAATCTATTTCTGAGAATATTTTTCATTCAAGAAATCTATAGCCGCTAATGTTTTTTTCTTTAAATATAAAGCTGTTTGTATTGATGGTATTTTTCTTTTTAAGTATTGCCGATAATTTTGCCTTCAAAAATTATTGTTAGTATTTTTTTTTTTTTTTTTTTTTTTTTTACAAAGTATTTCTGGTATTAAAACCTATTTTTATACAAGTTTGGGTGTTAATTATTTGCCCATAGCTGGGACCCTAACAGGTGCTACCACCCTGGGTCAGGGTGGACCTGGGAACACCAGCAATTAAGAGGTGGTTCCACGCTCCTCAAAGACTCCTGATCAGAGGCCTTGCTGCTGGACGTAGTTTATCGTCATACCCAGGACACGGATGTAGCTTATCGTCATACCCAGGACACGGATGTAGTTTATCGTCATACCCAGGACACGCCTATGTTTTAGGAAGAGATAGAAGTAAAAACAGGATAAAAGAAAAATAGTTAGAATTATAAAACAGGATAATATAGAACTTGAAAACATTAAGGGATTTGTTAGAGCAATCTATGATAAGAATTGGTGGTTAGGATGCGTGCTTGAAAAATATCCTGGTAATGAAGAGATAAAATTGACATTTTTACAACTGAAGAGCCCTTCCCCATCTTTCTGTTATCCATTACATCAAGATATATTAATTTTAAATTATTCTGATATTCTTAGTTTAGTTGATCCAATAACTGACACTGGAAGAATTTATAAACCTTCAAAAATTGAAATGGAAAAAACTTCAAATATTTTAAGAAAGAGAATTTCTTGAAATAACCTTAAATAAAAAATAAAATTAAGGTTGGTCATCACAAAAACTTTAAATGAAAAAGTGGTTTGCACATCTAAATTTTTATTTTATCTTTAAGCATTTAGTGTACATGTTAAATGTCAACAAAGATTTGTTAAACATTAACATCATTTTTTGCATATTTTCATCTTATTTTAACATTAATTCATGACACTTTTTTAAAATTATTATTTTCATTATATCACTTTTTCATATAAAAATCTATTTGTTGTATAATAAAAATGTAAACAAAACCAAAAATAAGTTTATTTTCCACTGAATTGGTCAACAGTTAACCACAAATAACACAAATTGTTGATTTTATGATCATAAATCTTATGTGAATATTAATCAGCATTTCAAGAGCTTTCTAAAGACATACAACTTTGACCATATTGGGAGATATAAAAGTGTTAGCATATAGTGGTAAATACCCAAATCTGCCATTTTGAATTTGGCTCCACACAGTAAAACTCTTCTAACTCAGACCACAGTCAGAAGTCCACCAAAACTTTTGTACATATCTTGCCATAAGTCAGACAAATTCGTTGTCAAATTTAAAAAAAAATTAAAGATACACTTTTTGAGAAATGAAAGGTTAAGTTTAAGGTCAAATTATCTTATATAAAAAATAAATACATCACCTTTTAGATCTACCCAAGTACTTTAAAATGGTATATAATTTAGCATTCTAGGTGAAAAATTAACTGAGATATTGATATTTAAATTTGGCAAAGTCAAAGTATCATATCTTGGGAACCCTTTGTCCTAGAGATGTATAATATATACCATTCAATTTGTAACATGAAATTCTATAAGTGTACTGAATGTGAAAAAAATCTGTGTCGGTGATGGTCAGACCATTGTTAATTTGACAATGAATGACTCAAGTGCACCGAAGTAAAAATGCTTTGTGAAACAATGGTCTGACGCATAGACACAATTCACTAGTATGAGTGTTACATCATCACAAGATCTTACACAACTTGAAAAATTTGATCTGAAAACACATATTGCACCCAGATCAAAACTGAAAAAAATGGTCACTACATTCCAGATGCAAGAATGTAGACTAGAGTAGAATAGAAATCTAACCAATGTCTACCTATTGACTCTAGTAGAAATCCAACCAATGTTTATCTAATGACTTAAGTAGAAACCCAACAGTTTTCCTATTGACCCAAGTAGAAATCTGACAGTTTTCCTATTGACCCAAGTAGAAATCTGACAGTTTTCCTATTGACCCAGGTAGAAATCTGACAGTTTTCCTATTGACCCAGGTAGAAATCTGACAGTTTTCCTATTGACCCAAGTAGAAATCTGACAGTTTTCCTATTGACCCAAGTAGAAATCTGACAGTTTTCCTATTGACCCAAGTAGAAATCTGACAGTTTTCCTATTGACCCAGGTAGAAATCTGACAGTTTTCCTATTGACCCAGGTAGAAATCTGACAGTTTTCCTATTGACCCAGGTAGAAATCTGACAGTTTTCCTATTGACCCAGGTAGAAATCTGACAGTTTTCCTATTGACCCAGGTAGAAATCTGACAGTTTTCCTATTGACCCAGGTAGAATCCCGACTAAAGTTTACCTACTGACCCAAGAAGAATCCCGACTAAAGTTTACCTACTGACCCAAGAAGAATCCCGACTAAAGTTTACCTACTGACCCAAGAAGAATCCCGACTAAAGTTTACCTACTGACTCAAGAAGAATCCCGACCAAAATTTACCCATTGACTCAAGTAGAATCCCGACCAAAGTATACCTAATGCTCAAGCAGAATCCCGACCAAAGTATACCTATTGACTCAAGTAGAAACCGAACCTATATCTACCTGACTCAAGTATAAATCTAACAGAGATTTCTGCACAGACCAAAGTAAAAAACTTACTGTGTTTACCTATTAACTCAAGTAGAAATCCAACTGATGATTAAACTTAAGTAGCAATTCAACCAATGCTTACTAGAGACATAAGTATAAAATAAAACAGGTTTTAATTTGAAAAGAAAACCTAACAACAGTTGATATGTCATATAATCCATCAACCAACTCATATAAATAGTAGACAGCTGCAGATGTTCTAAGAATATTTTTTTTTATTGAAATTAGCAAATTACTAATTTATATGTGTATTTATTACTCATCAAAATATTTTCTTTGACTTTCAATGACCTTATGACAACATTCTGGAAGATTTTATATTTCCGCTTGATAAAAATTTACTCAGACTACAACGCAATAAACTTGTCAAAGATTTTTTCAACACTGAAAACATCTTTAGATTTTTGAGTAGAAAAGAAATGCTTCATTAATCAAAGCAAAAATCTGATGATGCAAAGTCTGTTTGTTTGTTTGGTTGGGTTTTATGTCATATCAACCACTGTGGGTTATTTAATGCCAAATCCAGTTTATATGAATTTTAAATGCCTATTTTGTATGGAATAAAAAACATAGCTGGCAACATTACTTTTTACAAACAAAAAAAAAACAAAAAAAAAACTTATAGCTGGCAACATTACTTTTTACAAAAAAACGTTTAGCTGGCAACATTATTTTTCCGAAAACATTATCTGAGACCTTGCTGTTGGATGTAGTTTATCGCCGTACCCAGGACGTGTGTAAAACTTGGAAAAACTAGGAGTTCACTATTTTCCCATAGCTGGGACCCTAATAGGTGCTACCACTCCGGGTCAAGGTGGACCTGGGAACACCAGCAATTAAGAGGTGGTTCCACGCTCCTCAAAACCTCCTTATCAGAGGCCTTGCTGTTGGATGCAGTTTAACGTCATACCCAGGACGCTGCAAAGTCTGGTAACAATATGTTGCATGAGGAAGAATTTCCTATCCCAACTATTACTGTTTATGTATTTATTTCTTCATAAATTGGTATATGATAAATATTGCATTGCATTAGTTTTAATACAAATGTATTAGTTTTTAGAATGTTGTAAATATGAAATCATCTAGTCAAATTGTTATACTCAGTTACACGCAAATATCCTTGGGAAAGGTATGAATCCATATCCTATCCCTCCAGCTAAGGGTTAAATAGTAGGACTTGTATCTAGAAAAATCATTGTTTTTCTCAATAAATTTTTAATCAAATATTCATTCGCAAAAAAAAAAAAAAAAAAAAAAAAAAAATAATTCTTACAATCCCCAAAATATGTTTCAGCATTCATTAATCCACAAAGGGTTGATAACCCATAAAGAACAAACTGAAATATTTAAATTCAATATATTTTGGGACCTATTTTTCATGCAAACATATCTTATTAAAAAGAATAGGCATTTTATGTCTTTTAAATGTATTAATCAATTTTATGGCACCATGTTTGCTGCTTAGTGTGTTTTTCATTGGACCACAGAGATGAAAGTCTGAGAGTGCTAAGTCAGGTGGTGATGAAGAATTGAAAACTGGTAAGGAATTAGCTACATCAGCAGCCAGCAGAGTCTTAGAAAGCTCATATACATGCTCTCATTTGTAAGTAGAACACTACCATTGAAAGAGGTGGTGACTATGTTGAGAAGTAGGGATGTGAACCTGTGATGTATACCTATATCTTGATGTACGACATGTTGGATTGTGTCCCTTATTTCTGATATAGTAAAACAAACTGCATTACTTTTTGACTCATCCTCATAAATAAAATAAATAAAATATGAAAGAAATATAGATTTTTTTTTCAAATTTTTTTTTTTTTTGTTCATATTTACCTGTAATTTTTGTTCATATTTACCTGTAATTTTTTCTGCATTTGCCTGATTTCTGCTCGAAGAACTTGAAGCTTTATTAAGTGTTGGAACCTGTTGGTTGTCTGTGACAGTCTGTGACTGTGAAGGAAGTCTGGCATCAAATCCAACTGGGAACATAGCCTGAGCAGACATCACTTTTGCATACTCAAATTTAGTCTTCACTTTTGGAGTTTGTAATTCTTTAGGGAGGTGTTTGGGTGGCAATAATAATGAATATTTCTCAGGAGGAGGTTCTTCACTAGGAGCAGGAGGAGGTGGGGGCGGAGTAGGAGGGTGCGGGGGAGGTAAGGCCAATTTTGATAGGAAGAGTTCTGGCGGCGGTGGTGGAGGCACTGATAAATTAGGGACAATCGGTAAAACAGGTGAAGAGGCAAGAAATTCTGGTGGTTTAGTTTGTGGCACCAAATTTTGTTGTGGTTGACAAGCATTTGGCACTTCACTAACTGATGTCGAACTGACAGCATCATGAGAACTTCCTGCAAAAGCCGTAAATAAATAAAATTAGACAATTATCGAAAACTGACCATTAAGAAAGTCTATTTCAAAAACAAAATACTATTTTGGAAATTTTACATTAATTCCTAATCAACACCAAATACCAATCTGTTTATGCCTCAATTACAAATATTTTTCTATAATAAAATACTTTCATACTAAAATTACTTGCAATGTTATTCTATAGTAAAAAAAAATTATTAATAATGCATTTCCCTTAGACATATAGCAGCTCTATTCTGTCAGTAATAGACATTTATTACTGACCAGTGACAATCCATTTTTCCTCATTTTCATAAAAAAGAAAAATCAAAAAATATAAACAATATTTGCTTATACCCCCAGACAAGAGGATAGATGGGCTCATCTATGAAACTCTGGAGTCAGGATGATGAAGGTAACATCAATCAGCTAAGTAACAAACCTTTTATTTGTATTAATCATATATATATTATATAGAAATCCAAATTTACCTCATTTGAATAGCTCTTTTGAACCAATAAGACCTATATTGGCATTTTCAACTCCGAACAGAGAGATATATATATCTCCATCCATCCGAAACATACTAGTAGAAAATACTAGCATAATAACCTCATCCAGATGTAAAAAATGATTAAAAATAATGGAAGCCTTAATAATAAGAAAGAAAAAGCCAACACTTAATAACATCAACTATGAACATGGCTACACTGTGCTGTACTCAGAAAATAAAACATCCCAATAATTCTAATATATATATATATATATATATATATATATACATACATACATACACACACACAAACCTTACATCAAACTAAAAACAAAAATAAAATCATCCTTAATAACGGCTAAAAGTATAGAAGGAATTATAGAAAATTTGTAGTTTCTACACACTGTGTCCCCAAAAAAAACAAAAAACATTTGTTTGAACACAAGAAAAACTAAATGGAAAGCTTAATCGTAGTAACTTATTAATCGTCTTTAATGAAACATATATATATATACACACACAAGTTTGGAAACATTTTCAGGAAAGACATTAATTAACTTCAAAGAAGTATAAAACGCAAAAGTAGCTCTCTTGCATTTCAAAAAGAGTGCAGTTTAGCATAGCAAATGGAATGGTTGTGATCTCTCTACAGAAGCTTTGTTTTGGTTCCACAGCAATTCCAGTTAATCAGCTAAGCTGAACTGTGTTAAAATGACCATCTCAGGGATGTAATATTCAAATCTCAGATAACATGTATATCAGTTATGTAATAAATATATTTGGTACACTATGTCATTTTTATAATACAAGATACTTGCATTTAAAATATGTCCCATCATTATGGGATACCATGTATATATAAAAAATGATCTACAATCTGTTGTTAACTGGGGCAAGGAATGGCTTGTTAATTTTAACACCTCTAAAATGAAACTGCTCTCCTTTAATTGCCTGAGAGAAACCTTTTTACCTTCCATCAGCATGGCTGATGCTAACCTCCAGAAAAGGGATTCATTGCACTTTCCCAGACTAATGTATTCCACTGACATGAAGCAGAAAGATTATATTGAATCACTTGCTAGATCTGTTGCTAGGAAAGTTGGTTCACTTTGTTGTGCTAGACAATTTTTCTCACCAGAATCTATCTTACATATTTATGTCTACCGTTCTTCTAGGCTTTGACTATTGCTGCAACATCAGGTCTGGTAATCCTGCTTATTATTTAGAGATTTTTGGTAAAACAAAGAAGAATCTATAATGTTATTGGTCTTGACCTGGCATCTCATCTTCAGTCCTTTTCCCACTGCCGTAAGCTTCCCAGTGCCTTTTTCTATAATTACTTTAAATGGTAATTATTCTGATGAACTTACCTCTATAGTACCTAAACTTTACAAATTTAAGCACAGTACTAGATTGGTGGCAAGGTCTCATCATTTTACAGTTGAAATGGCTTCTGTCTCAATTCTTTTGTGGAACTCTTTTCCACTTACTTGCTTTCCAGCCAACTTTGATCCTCAAAAATTTAAATTCAATGTCAATCATTATCTTCTGTCTTAATTCTTATTCTTTTATTGTTTTCTTTCATTTATAGCATTTTTTCTTGTATTCTTTAACACTCAATAATCCCTTGCAATATGGTGGCTTTATTGTCTTCCTCAGGGTAAAACAATATATATATATATATATATATATATATATATATATATATATATATATATATATATATCATTATAGTAATTCATCAAGTCTAGAAGAATCCTCAACAGAATGCAGAAAGCACTGGATGGCCATTTCGTCCTATTTTGGGGACTCATCAGCAGTGTACATTCACTACCAAGATTCAAACCTAAACTGTTTTGATACAAAGCAAGTGTCATACCAACTGTACCAACGGGCCTCAGTGATGAAGAAGAAACTGAATAAACTCAATATAGCACCGCTACTCACAAATTCCATGGTGATACTCATCCAAGTATTCATAACCCAATGGATTGTGCCCCAAGAGCAACGTCTTTCCTTTCCCCCAAATCGCTCCATCGCAGAGCATTAGCTGAGTCAAGCAAGAATATATAAGTAATAGAATTTTCTGCATTCTTCTAGACTCAATGAATTACTATAATGATTTGCCTAAATGCCCCAAATTCTATTACATATATATATATATATATATACTATCTATATTTCTCATGTTGTCTGTGTGTCTGTCGTGGGCGTTGTTACCTCGCCCAGGCCGCATTTCTCACCCAATTTCGATGCGGTTTTCACCACAAGTTTGCAAATGGCTGCCGTAAGGACATGGCAGAGGCCGATTTTTGAGTACGGACTCAGGTTCCGAAAAAAATCGATAATCGAAAAAATCTGCTTACAGAAGGAATGATCGCATTTCAACCAAATTTGACACCCTCTTAGAGTCTATCATTAGAAATGTTATCCAGAAGTTTCATGGCCACTGACCCCTAAACAGCGCTGAAAATCGATATAACCCAAAAATCGATACGCTCAGATTGCGCCTGAACCACATGTCGGTTTTTAGCGAAAACCGACCAGATTTATGAGGAGGCCATTGGGAGTCACCATGTGAAGTTTCAACTGAGCGCTGAGTGCAAATCAACAATCGGTCAACCCTTAAAAATGTTTTTTCCGGTTGGGTATTTCCTAAATGCAGATTAATTTAAGGTGACGCTATGCGCGGGAAGAAACAGGTCAGTGCGTGCAGTGGTATGGAAGAAAACATTTGATCTCAAATTCTAGAATGGGTGCAGAGCCATTGAAATTCGGCTTTTTTATCCCTGCTATCAGTTCTGACTTTGAGCCACAAATGACATATTCGACTTTGTCAACACTTTTGCTTTAATCGTTGCATCTTACCAAAATAAGCACTTCCTTTATTCGCGTCTCTACTGAAAAAAAACCCACATACGTGCTGAGTGAAAATGGTTCCGCCCTCAGCAGTCCATTTTCTATTCTTTAAACCTTTTCCCCTAGCCCAGGGCGCGTGTCCCAGACCTGACATAGTCCAGTTTTGCTTTTAGACAGTTAACTGCTGTCACAAGTTACTTCTCTTCTGCCTTTACTACGTGACCCAGTACACTTCGATTTGAGTGGTGAAACTGAGGAAGCTTCTCGAGGAGAAACTTTACTCGATTACGTTGCAACAATATCTAACTGCTCATGCATTGTGATGCTGATTGTGGAAGCAGCAGCGCCGTCTTTTGGGCAAAAGATGCGTCTCTTTTTTGCATTCAGCAATTGGCTTCATACGAAAAGATGTCTCAAGATTTGAATTTTTTTGTGTTCAGCTATGTCTATATTCAAAACCACAAATCCAGCATTCAATATGTTTGATTTGGCAGGGGCCTCAATTTTTTTGCATGGAAAGGAAAAATGGAATGGAGTTTGCTGAGGACTTCAGTGTAGACCACATTTTCAGCTTTTTGTGAGGGTGAATAAAGGAACACATCATCGTGCCTGCCGACTCGAGAGCAGGCTACGTAAAGTTGGCCGTATGAGAAGCACTTCTCTAAGTGTACAACCAGTGACAGACAGTGTTTGGCCTTATTGTCATAGCAAAACAGGTGCAAATAGGAATGGGGATCTTCTGAAAGTGAAGGGGTACATCGGCATCTGATGGATACAAATGCATCCTTGGGATAAGCACTTGCTCCCCTTTACCACATTACTGTGAAGCATTGAACTCATCGCCAACTAATGTATAGTTACAAGCATCAATTGTCTCTCCTCACATCACCATACCATATGTACAGAAATGAATGACCCCAACCAGATTACGGGCCCTTTCAAAAATGCGTGCAAGACCCCTTCGTGCAGCAAAAAAAAAAAAAAAAAAAAAAAAAAAAAATCGATAAAAAGCTCCAGTTCGATCCTGCCATCAGCTGTCAGTTTTTTACTTCTTTTCACGCCCAGGCTGCAATTAACGTCAAATGTCGATTCAACTTCCAACATTCATGGCGTCTATTCATAACGGAGACAGATTTTCAATTTGGATTCAAGCTTTCAAAAAATTGGTAAATCGGCTGGTACTCCGGTATTTGGGTGGATTACATTCTAAAATTTCAGGCGTTCTTCACAATTCAACCAGAAATTCCTACACGGCCCAGTTAGAGGTGCCTTGCATAGAATGCTGTGTGACCCCGTCGTGACTCAAAAATCGATACAAACCTCCGTGTTGACCATGACCTCAGCAGTCCATTTCCCACTTCTTTAAACTTTGTCCTTTCTCCCAGGCCACATCCCAGATCCTATTTTTCAATTTACGTCATTGTATCATGCCGGAGCCCGATTTTTTATTTGGGAATCAAACTTTGTAAAACAATCGATTAACTCACAGGTGATACGGATTTTGGGGGTTTAAGTTGAATGTCTCACCTGCAGTACGCGGCCCAGTACATCTAAGCTTTTCACCTCATTTTGGACTCTGTGCAGTTGACTTCGTGTTGTTAAACACTTTTGAGCTCTTTTAATTTGAACTTAAAATCGGATCAAAGTATGTTTTCCAAAGTACCAGGTTAACAAAACAAGGGCAACAACAACCCCGCCCAAGTCTCAATATTTCAGGAAACTGGGTTGGGTGTGAAAAAGTATTTGTTGATAACATTGTTTTTTCATTCGGTTTTCCGAGTTACGAGTTCTTTTTTAAAGCTGATCGTTTTGTGTTCATTTTGTTTAGTTCTTTTTTCATAACAGATTTAATGTTTAGTATAGAGCTTAGAAAAAATTCGCAGTGTGAGATAGGCAAGAAGTAAGGCATGTAGCAACATCAGCACGGCAAAGGGCACTCCTTTAAAGGCAAGGAAGGGCAAAAATATTTTAAGTCAAGTGATAACGATTGCTGTATGAGTCGTACGATTTTTTAATCAAGCACAGGCAACGCCGGGCCATACTGCTAGTATTATATATATATATATATATATATATATATATATTATATAATATAATGTAATGTAATATTATATTATATAATATTATATTATATAATATTATATATATATATTGTTACGTTAACCCCATATTTGTACCCTTACCTCAGATTTTATAAGTATATTTTCAGTACCTGAATCTTAATCACATTTTATTTCTTGAATATGCAGATTGTGAGATATATATTGTTTTTATAACCAGAGTCGGGGCCAGTTCTCGGAAAAGAATCTTCCCTTCTACCCCCATTTCCTACCTGGTCCCTGAGGTGTAGGCTAAACAAACACTGTTTGACAGATAGGTGCGAATGATGTTAGCCAGTTCCATAGTCGCTGGCCAAAACGAACGCTGTTTGACAGATAAGTGCGGATCACATTAACAGGGTCCATGAATGACGCATACCTTTTTTGGGGGTCAATACGTGACACAATATATAGAGGTTTTTATTTCGCACGTGTTGAGGTAACAACAACCTCACATTGTTGCTGGTTGTCGAAGGAGTTGGACGTCACCAAAACCTGTCTTAGATATTTGCCATTAGAAGAAGCAGTTGTCACCAGAACCAGACTTCGTTGTTTGATGCCAGAAGAATTAGATGCCACCAATACCAAAGGACCGACGCGAGAATCTAGATCGACATCGTCAAGCCAAGTCGGCTACACTCCCGAGATTTTTCTGTGTGTTCTCCTCCCCATCAACCCGGATTGGACGTTGCCAGTCAAAATTCATATTAGAACATTGTCAATCCCACCCTTTGCTTTCAGAGAGGTGTATGAATATTCATTGGAACAAACTGTACCCCGATAATAGTCAATCGACGTTGATTCCAACCTTATGTAAGTTTCTGCATGTTTTTTCCATATCTTATAATCTGCTATCTCCATATTCATATGTATTCCGACGCATTAATATCTGTTTAATTGGTAACTTATCTCCCCATCCCTTGTATTATTTAGTTTTCTTTTTCTTTTTTTTTTACATTCACACTTTGTGTATTCTATGAATAAAATCTTTGTATTATATATTCTTGTATTATCTTCTGTTGTTCTGTGTCTGCGTATAGTTCATTTTCTCTCTGTGTTTACCGATGTCTGGAATTGGAGAATTCCCCTCCGAACGTTCTTTTCTTTATTTTTATATTGAACCTTGGGATCTCTTTTTTTTTTTTTTTTTCTCGTTGCGTCCCCGCTATCATAGTCTCACGAAACCCCAGGCATAATAATATATATATATATATATATATATATATAATTTGTATGAGTGGCGGTCAGGTATAGGTATGTTTTTAAGTGAATAACCCATATCTACACGTTCCATATTAGTTGATTTAGAGTAACCTAGAGCTTTGTAAATATAAATATAGGTAACTATACTCGTTTGAAAAAACCCTTGAATTTTTGATTTGCCAATGATCAAATCAATCCCGAGGGGAAAAAAGGTTTTAAAAAAAGAAAGAGCTAGAAGCATGAAAGTCTGTCGAAAAAAAATTGCACAGATACAGGTTCAAAGCCCAAAGAAAAAACCCCGACACAAGTAAACATCTAACGAACAAAAGATCTCAATACAACCGTAGAGCAGACCTAGATAAACCTAGTGAGCCAGACAAACCTACCCAGGTATATATATATATATATATATATATATATATATATATATATATATATATATATATATATATTCCCGTTTATAGATAATGTGTTTTATTTATGGAGATGATTTCTCAAAATGAAACATACCTTTAGGATTACTGGTTTTAATAGCAATAATTCTTCGTCTCTGTAGCAGTTTAGCCCTTGTTTCAGCCACAGTTTCATATTCAGGAGCATAACAAACATGAAGACACCCACCAAAGAAAGAAAGTTCATCCAATTTTCTTTTGGCAAATCTAAAATTATAAAATATTTTTTCTACAATATAACAGACAAAAAATATTAATATATTTCAATTAAAATAAAATTTTACTGAAACATGGCAGGAAAATCATGGGTAGGATTCATGAAGCCAGTGAATCCACATCTTCATTCAATTTGATAATTACATATACAGCAATACTGAAAATCCCCAAAGCATATAAAGAAATTTATTGCAAATGATTTTTTACCATAAAAATGTATTACATATGATTATTATAAAATTGCACTGAAAATTAACTTTTACTATAAAAATGCATTGCAAATGATTTTTACTATAAAAATGGTCATTATAAAAATGGTCATTATAAAAATACAGTGAAAATTATTTTTATTACTATAAAAATGATTCACAAATTATTTTTACAATGAAAATGCATTGCGAATGATTTTTTTTTTTTTACTATAAAAATTCATTGGAAAGGATTTTTACTATAAAAATATGTTGTAAATGATGTTTAAAATAAAAATGCATTGCAAATGATACTTACTATAAAAATGCATTGCAAATGATACTTACTATAAAAATGCATTGCAAATGATACTTACTATAAAAATGCATTGCAAATGATACTTACTATAAAAATGCATTGCAAATGATACTTACTATAAAAATGCATTGCAAATGATTTTTACAAAAAAATGCATTGGAAATGATTTTTACTATAAAAATGCATTGCAAATAATTTTTACTATAAAAATGCATTGCAAATGATTTTTACAATCAAAATGCACTGGAAATGATTTTTACAATCAAAATGCACTGGAAATGATTTTTACAATCAAAATGCACTGGAAATGATTTTTACTATAAAAATGCACTGGAAATGATTTTTACTATAAAAATGCACTGAAAATGATTTTTACTATAAAAATGCACTGAAAATGATTTTTACTATGAAAAATGAACTGAAAATGATTTTTACTATGAAAAATGCACTGAAAATGATTTTTACTATGAAAAATGCACTGAAAATGATTTTTATTATGAAAAATGCACTGAAAATGATTTTTACTATGAAAAATGCACTGAAAATGATTTTTACTATGAAAAATGCACTGAAAATGAGTTTTACTATCAAAATGCATTGGAAATGATTTTTATCATAAAAATGCATTGGAAATGATTTTTATCATAAAAATGCATTGCGAATGATTTTTTTTTTTTTTTACAATAAAAATGCATCATATTTCTAGTTTGATTTTTTTTTTGTTAGCCAGAATTTGTCTACACATGCTGATATAGAAGTGTGTTTCTGATGGAGTAAAATTGGAATCTACTTTGACAGGTGTGGCATACATAGATCTTGTTGCAGAACATTTGCCTCTCTTTATGCTCATTATCTTTCCTAGTGATGATTGTTTGTTCCAAAAAGATAATCTTCATTCCAGGAGTACTGACTTCAAAATCCTCTGTTGGCCCCCTGAACATTTCAGATTGAGCATATATAGGACATATCACAGATACTAAATATTCTGTAGCCATATCCAATAAATACAATTTAGTTATGGACCACACTGGAATATGCCTGTATATATAATGATAGCAGAACCTCATAGATTCTATGCCATATTACACAGCTGCCATTATTCAGGTAAAAAGAAGGACTATCTATTAAGAGTTATTTTTAATTCTTTGGTATATTAGTTTGTGGTGATAGATAAATAAATAAAATAAATAATAACAAGAAGATCAAAATTTCAACATCTTTAAAAACAGATGTATAATTAAAATCACCAGGTAAGTAAAGCCATAGTTTGACCAACCAAACAGAAAACTTTCACAACCAGGATGTAAGAAAAGAAATAAATAAGGAGACCAAAACTTCACCATTTCTAAAAATAAATAATTCAACCAACCAATCAGAAAGCTTTCACAACCAAGATATAAGGACATAAGCCACTACGAAGAACACTCTTTTTTAAACGGATCTATAGATGCGTACATAAGCAGATAGAATCACAAACAAAACCTGAGTCAATAAATTAATTTTGTCCATTCTTTGATGATGTGGTCATTGTAAAATGGCCAAAGATGAACTAGCTGGTGACTATAGATGGCTAAACCATCCTTGCTACATTGAAAACAAACCTAACGTCCTTCACCACATTGTCAAGAAGTGGTTACTACCTTTGAATATATATTTACTTCTTTCCAGACTCTGTGTCTCTCTCTCTAAGAATTTTACACTTGAACTCTTGAAACACCAACTTTCACCTTATCATTCCGTATTATTATATTGTGTTATATAAAGATTTATTTTGTATTTACCAACACTATGGATTTTTTTAATCATTACCCAAGGCCAGCATACACCCAAATCAATTATAGCAATATATGGTGGGAAATGAATATTGTCGTAAGATAAATAACTCATCTATAACTGATAACCTCCAAGCCACCATAAGTTCATTTAGGCACTAAACCTGATATATGAAGGCAAGTTTCAGTTTTTTTCTTATTAACTTTGCTGTTGGTTTCCCAAAATCTGACCAAACATAGCAATTTTTTTTTTTGCATCCTTTCTTAGTTGGGATAAGAACTTTTTGGCACTCTATATGGTAGGTAACCACACAGCTACCCGGCTTTTTGGAGATTATCTTTCTTGACTAAAAAACTTTCTTCCTTTAAACAACCATAAATAGTATTTATTCTTGTGCTAAACTATTCTAAGTTAAAGAAAGCTTCTTAAGCTATACTGCTCTCCTATTTCTTATTACACATCATATTTAAATGCATTGAAAATGAGGTAAAAAAAAAAAAAAAAAAAAAAATTAAAGAAAAAAAGGATTGTCAGTGGTCCAGATTAAATGATTAATTATTAATTATTATTGATTTTTAAGAAGTCTCTTATTCTACAGCTGTTATTAAACAGCATGGATGGGAAATAACACTCTTTTGGTAAAAAGCAAATTCTTTTATTCTTCAGGAAGTTTATCTGAATCCTCTGGCTGCTTTACACCTTGAGCTACAAAATCCAATGACTACAGAAGCTTTAATCAACCACATGGTTTCATTTTGTTTTATTTTCAACTGAAATTAAAATAAAAGAAATATTGATAAAAAAATTATTAATGGTTCAAAATGACATCACTTATAAAATTCAAAAGTATATACCATTAATATCTGTAAAATTTTACTACTATAGATATAAATAGTTTAAATAAACTAATGTTTTCTGTGGACATGATGTGGAAAGATTATATTGATTCAGTTGCTAGGTCTGCTGATAGGAAAGTTGGTTCACTTTATTGTGCTTGACAATTTTTCTCACCAGATAATATCTTGTATATTTATAAATCTATCATTCATCTATGCATTGAATATTACTGCCACATATAGTCTGGTGGTTTTGCTATGTATTTAGCAAGTCTTGATAAAAACCAAAAAAGAATCTGCAATGTTATTGGTCTTGCCCTGACATCTCACTTTCAGTCTCTTTCCCACTACTGTAATGTAGCTTCCCTGTGCCTTACTTTCATGATAATTGTTCTGATAAACTTTCGTCAATGGTACCTAGAATTTATGAATTTAGGCAAAGTGCTAGATTCATGGCAAGGTCTCCTCCTTTTACAGTTGAAATGGCTAAATGTAATTTAAGTTCTATGCTAACAATTTCTTTTCTTGCACTTTTTGTATGTGAAACTCTCTTTTGGCTTCTTGCTTCCCAGTCAACTTTGACATTTCATTTAAATTTTTGAACATCAATCATTATCTTTTGTCTTCTTAATTCCTGTTCTTTTATTGTTCTCTCTTCTTAATAATGTTTCTTTCTTTTTCTCTTATTATTTCATACTCAATTATCCCCTTTCACTTTAGTGGTTTCATCATTGCCTTTCTTGGGATGAAATGATTAAAAAGAAAAATATCTTGCAGGTCATGTTGAGTAGGACATACATCATCAGTGTATCAACAAAATATATTTATATAATTTTATACATAATAATATATAATAATACTATTCATCAATGCCTTGAATATTGCCACCACATCTGATCTGGTGATCCTGCTATATTCTTGGTAAAATATAAAGAAGAATTTGTAATGTTATTGGTACTAATCTGGTATACTGGCTTCAACCAATTTCCAACTGTCATAACATAGCTTCCCTGTGCCTTTTCTATAAATATTTTCATGGTAATTGTTCTGATGAGCTTTCTTCTTTGGTATCTAAACCTCATGAATTTAAGTGCAGTACTAGATTGGCAACTAGGTCTCATCATTTTATAGTTGAAATGGCTAGATGTAACCGTAAGTTCTATGCTAATAGTTTCTTCTCTCACAGTTCTCATTTGTGAAACTTTCTTCTGACTCTTGACAAAAACCCTCTTTACAAAAATATGTCAATGAACCCTGATCTACAAACTGATTTCTTACATATTTTATTTCTACGAACCTATTATAAAAATATTGTCAGCTTCAAATAACCCATTGAGGTTGATATGACATTTAAACAAAATAAACCAAACAAATTGTATATATATGGGAACTAGTTAAGTCTACATAGAGACTTTGAGGTATTATGGTGCTTGTAGTAAGAATGGTAAATATGAATGTGTTTTGGTGTAAGTTTGGGTGAGTAATCGTAGCTAGCTAAGTTTAAGATAAGACAGATTGAAGACCAGCCTTGCCCTATCTCCAGTTTTGGCCTTGTACCACATTTTTGTATTTTTCAAAATATTATTTTCCTCTTTGGTACCTAGACTTTATGAATTTAAGAGCAGTACTGGATTGGCAGCTAGGTCTCATCATTTTACAGTTGATTTGGATAGATGTAACCATAAGTTCTATGCTAATAGCTTTTTTCTCACACTTCTCGCTTGTGGAACTCTCTTTCTCTGTGTGCTCTTTTCTTATATATAGATGTATATTTACCCATTTAGAATAGTAAGTATATATTATTTTTTGTTTTTTTTTAGCCTTTATCTTGCATGAAACAAGAAAAAACCTTGTTTGGAAGCTTGATCTATTTCCTTTTTTAAGCTTTGTTCTGCCTTTGATAACAAAGCAATTTATATGGAATGAGCTAGCAATACTATGTTTACATAGATTTGGTGTGTCTGGGGGGGGGTCTGTCATCTGGCATTTTCTGTGGTCCAGCAGTGGTCTGGTCCCAAGGGTGTGGGATTAAAGAGGTCAAACTGTATTAGCAATTCTATGCCTCAAAATTAATAAATAAAAAACAAGACATTAACAAAAATAAAATATGAGAATATTAAGTACCTCCAAAAATGTGCTAACAAAGTACATGCCATAATGAAAAAATGCCCAAAATTTTATAAAAACAAAGTTTTATCATCAAAATGTCCGTGTTATTATTAACAGGAAAGACCAAGTATTTTTTTTATTATTTAATTATATTTTTTAATCCTTTCTAGCATGTTCAATATTTTAGTTAAAAATCTTGTTTTTATGCATTAGCAGGTAGCCAAAGATTAGCATGAGAAATTTAGCATCTTTTTGTGCTAAAAACACATTGTTTTTGAATTTCTTGCAAAAGTCAAATAATTGTCGGATTTCAATGAAATGTTCTTGATATATACACTAATGAATGAAAATATTTTGGGAATTTTTGTTTTAGAAAATCTTAATAAAAATTTTTTTTTATATAATGTTACCCCCACTTTATGAAAGTTTGAAAAATTAAAATTCCACCCTCTTCATATTTATATTAGTTAAAAGCTGGACTCCTTGGAGAATTTCAATCATCAATTTGTTTTTTGTCAAATAAAAACACCATTTACTGAAAATCTGCTCTTAATTGTAAAATAAAAAATGCAATAAAACTATATTATTTAATCAGAAAAGCTTTTAATTGCTTTTATAAATAAGATATATGAAAGACACTATTATCTTAAGAAAAAAATTTCTGATGAATAATGAATTTTTCCAAGAAATGTTTTAATTTTAATTAGAATAATTTAAAGTTTCAAATCTTTTAAAATTCTGTATTAATTTCATCCTTTTAGCTGATATTATTATTAAGTGAAAACTATATTTACTAATCATAAATAGAAAAGCTTAGTACAAATCATCAAACACCAATAGTTTTAAAAGTATTTTGAAATTTTTGTATGTGTATAAATGTGCCGATTTTTGTAGATACGAGCATCCATACACAACATAAGTGTGATAAATATAGTAAATTTAAAACCAGAAAGTAACTAAAATTTAATAAAACATTAGTTTACAGAAAATGTTTTAATTTTTTAAGATTACTGAGTACTTAAAAATTATATATAAAGGGTGCTCATGTTATATTCATGGCTAAAGCCATCATAGAACATTAAATAATCATCAAGATGTCAAACATGTCAACAGCTTAAATAAACAGCTACCGCTGTGTTAAAAAATGCATTTCGGCAATATAAAATAATATTTTTTTTCAAATCAGATTAATTATACTTTAAATCAGCTAATGTTCCTCAAATAAAGTTTCAAAAAGTATATCTTATTTTTGGAAGCTTTTTTAATAAAGAGAATTAGATTGCAGTGAAACTGGAAATATTAAATTTTATCTATTAGCTTGAAATTAAAAATAAAATAAAAGCTTGAAGAAAGATTTTTCATCTTTAAAAATTAATTTTAAACATTAGGTATCACATTTCCTGTGGTGGTACCTAATGAAAATAGTTATATGAAGATGTTGAAATTAATTTGATATTCCAAAGGGAAAAATAAAATGCAAGCTTTTTAAGTAATATGATGTTTTTATATATCTATAAGTCTACCATTCATCCATTCTTAGAACATTGCTGCCACATATGATCTGGTGTCCCTGCTATTTACCTTGAACTCTTTGATAAGATCCAAAGAAGAATCTGCAATATTATTAATCCTGATCTGGCAGCTCAGCTCCAGTTACTTTCCCACCACCGTAAGGTTGTCTGTCTTTTCTATAAATACTTTCATGGTAATTGTTCAAATGAGTTCTTCACTATGGTACCTATAGTTTTTAAATTTAAGCATAGCACTAGACTGACGTTGAGAACTCATCAGTTTATTCTTTAGCAGGCTAGATGTAGCTACAAATTCTATGCTAACAGTTTCTTCTCTTGCACTTGTGAAAATCCCTTGTGGCTCCATTGGTTTTTGGGCAGGGCTGGCGAGTCGGAAGACAAAACTTTTGACTGACTCAGATTCCTCTATTTTTGGCACCTCTGACTCAGACTCCTCTTTATGTAATTAAGTGATTATAGCCTACGAATCTCATAAAGCCTATGCATATGTTCCTAACTTGAGTAGGCCTATATCATTATAACTGATTTATATCAAAGAATAAAGATATGGTGGCTTTTATATCATACATATTCATTCTTCAATATTTTCTAACAGAAATCTTTAAAAGGATATAGAACAAATACATAGAAGAAATAGCAATAAAAATAAAAATGCAATAATTTGGTTTGCTTTGCTTTACAGCATATCATCCTCAATGGGTTATTTAATGCCGACAAGATTTTTATTGCTGGTAATATTTTTTTATCTATCTATCTCAGGATATATTGGTTTGGTTTGCTTTGTTTTACAGCATATCATCCTCAATGGGTTATTTAATGCTGACAAGATTTTTATTGCTGGTAATATTTTTTTATCTATCTATCTCAGGATATATTGGTTTGGTTTGCTTTGTTTTACAGCATATCATCCGCAATGGGTTATTTAATGCCGACAAGATTTTTATTGCTGGTAATATTTTTTTATCTATCTATCTCAGGATATATTGGTTTGGTTTGCTTTGTTTTACAGCATATCATCCGCAATGGGTTATTTAATGCCGACAAGATTTTTATTGCTGGTAATATTTTTTTATCTATCTATCTCAGGATATATTGGTTTGGTTTGCTTTGTTTTACAGCATATCATCCGCAATGGGTTATTTAATGCCGACAAGATTTTTATTGCTGGTAATATTTTTTTATCTATCTATCTCAGGATATATTGGTTTGGTTTGCTTTGTTTTACAGCATATCATCCTCAATGGGTTATTTAATGCTGACAAGATTTTTATTGCTGGTAATATTTTTTTATCTATCTATCTCAGGATATATTGGTTTGGTTTGCTTTGTTTTACAGCATATCATCCTCAATGCGTTATTTAATGCCGACAAGATTTTTATTGCTGGTAATATTTTTTTATCTATCTATCTCAGGATATATTGGTTTGGTTTGCATTGTTTAAAAACATATCATCCGCAATGCGTTATTTAATGCCGACAAGATTTTTATTGCTGGTAATATTTTTTATCTATCTATCTATCTCAGGATATATTGGTTTGGTTTGGTTTGCTTTACAGCATATCATCCTCAATGCGTTATTCAATGCCTACAAGATTTTTATTGCTGGTAATATTTTTTATCTATCTCAGGATATATTCGTTTGGTTTGCTTTGTTTTATGGCATATCATCCTCAATGGGTTATTTAATGCTGACAAGATTTTTATTGCTGGTAATATTTTTTTATCTATCTATCTCAGGATATATTGGTTTGGTTTGCTTTGTTTTACAGCATATCATCCGCAATGGGTTATTTAATGCCGACAAGATTTTTATTGCTGGTAATATTTTTTTATCTATCTATCTCAGGATATATTGGTTTGGTTTGCTTTGTTTTACAGCATATCATCCTCAATGCGTTATTTAATGCCGACAAGATTTTTATTGCTGGTAATATTTTTTTATCTATCTATCTCAGGATATATTGGTTTGGTTTGCATTGTTTAAAAACATATCATCCGCAATGCGTTATTTAATGCCGACAAGATTTTTATTGCTGGTAATATTTTTTATCTATCTATCTATCTCAGGATATATTGGTTTGGTTTGGTTTGCTTTACAGCATATCATCCTCAATGCGTTATTCAATGCCTACAAGATTTTTATTGCTGGTAATATTTTTTATCTATCTCAGGATATATTCGTTTGGTTTGCTTTGTTTTATGGCATATCATCCTCAATGGGTTATTTAATGCTGACAAGATTTTTATTGCTGGTAATATTTTTTTATCTATCTATCTCAGGATATATTGGTTTGGTTTGCTTTGTTTTACAGCATATCATCCGCAATGGGTTATTTAATGCCGACAAGATTTTTATTGCTGGTAATATTTTTTTATCTATCTATCTCAGGATATATTGGTTTGGTTTGCTTTGTTTTACAGCATATCATCCGCAATGGGTTATTTAATGCCGACAAGATTTTTATTGCTGGTAATATTTTTTTATCTATCTATCTCAGGATATATTGGTTTGGTTTGCTTTGTTTTACAGCATATCATCCGCAATGGGTTATTTAATGCCGACAAGATTTTTATTGCTGGTAATATTTTTTTATCTATCTATCTCAGGATATATTGGTTTGGTTTGCTTTGTTTTACAGCATATCATCCGCAATGGGTTATTTAATGCCGACAAGATTTTTATTGCTGGTAATATTTTTTTATCTATCTATCTCAGGATATATTGGTTTGGTTTGCTTTGTTTTACAGCATATCATCCTCAATGCGTTATTTAATGCCGACAAGATTTTTATTGCTGGTAATATTTTTTTATCTATCTATCTCAGGATATATTGGTTTGGTTTGCATTGTTTAAAAACATATCATCCGCAATGCGTTATTTAATGCCGACAAGATTTTTATTGCTGGTAATATTTTTTATCTATCTATCTCAGGATATATTGGTTTGGTTTGGTTTGCTTTACAGCATATCATCCTCAATGCGTTATTCAATGCCTACAAGATTTTTATTGCTGGTAATATTTTTTATCTATCTCAGGATATATTCGTTTGGTTTGCTTTGTTTTATGGCATATCATCCTCAATGGGTTATTTAATGCTGACAAGATTTTTATTGCTGGTAATATTTTTTTATCTATCTATCTCAGGATATATTGGTTTGGTTTGCTTTGTTTTACAGCATATCATCCGCAATGGGTTATTTAATGCCGACAAGATTTTTATTGCTGGTAATATTTTTTTATCTATCTATCTCAGGATATATTGGTTTGGTTTGCTTTGTTTTACAGCATATCATCCTCAATGCGTTATTTAATGCCGACAAGATTTTTATTGCTGGTAATATTTTTTTATCTATCTATCTCAGGATATATTGGTTTGGTTTGCATTGTTTAAAAACATATCATCCGCAATGCGTTATTTAATGCCGACAAGATTTTTATTGCTGGTAATATTTTTTATCTATCTATCTATCTCAGGATATATTGGTTTGGTTTGCTTTACAGCATATCATCCTCAATGCGTTATTCAATGCCTACAAGATTTTTATTGCTGGTAATATTTTTTATCTATCTCAGGATATATTCGTTTGGTTTGCTTTGTTTTATGGCATATCATCCTCAATGGGTTATTTAATGCTGACAAGATTTTTATTGCTGGTAATATTTTTTTATCTATCTATCTCAGGATATATTGGTTTGGTTTGCTTTGTTTTACAGCATATCATCCGCAATGGGTTATTTAATGCCGACAAGATTTTTATTGCTGGTAATATTTGCTGCCTTGTTTGAGGTGATACTGAATAAAAAGAAAAAAGAAAAAAAAAAAGAAGATGGACATTACAGAAGATGTTAATTTCTGTCAACCTTTGTTTCAAGCATCAGTGTCCTTTTTAGTCAAGAGAGGACATGCTGGCCATTCTCATTAAGTTTTAAATAGATAAATAAAAATTTTAATCAACCTGTAGAATGTTGATAAGCTGTAAAAAAAAACAAATCTATCAATCATCCATCTTTTTTTATTCATACTTTCATACAAATGTATTAAGTTACTTTTCCTCCTACTGCTCATGTTTTTCAATATTTTCTGTAGATATTAAAACCTTTAAGCCTTCTTTAGTCATTATGGTTGGTCCTTTCTATCATTTCAGAATATAACTTAGTCCTAGTATGCTTTATCTTTAGAAGAGTCAGATCAGACTAAGAATGCATTATTAGTGTTATATCTGGACTGGTGTCAACCAATCGCTGACCGGTCTGTTTCTGTATCCATTTCCTTAAACTTATCTCGTAGACTGCTCTCTAATTCTGCTTCTCTTGCTTTAAAAATGTTAGTCGTGAAGAAATGTTTCATCGTTGAGATTGTTTTTTTAGTACACATTCTTTTGAAGAAGTACTTTTATGAAGGCCAGATGGTTTGAAGAAAAAAGTTGTTACATCTGTATATCTTTTTAGGCTAAGCATTTAAAAGCCACAAAAATTGTTAAGAATCCGTTTAAAGTTAATGGAGAATTATCTTTTTATATATATACTAACCAAGGAGAGATGAGGTCTCAAGTACTAGTAAGAACTCGAACTGGGTGCTTGTGTGAGCCTATTTTTCCAAATAAATAGAACTCAAGTCAACAGAGGAGAGAGAAGACATCTTGATAGAAAGGGGACAAATTGACCTCAAGGAAGAGACAGTTGAGAAGGCAAAAGTTACCAACGAGCTGCAGAGAGCCTTGTAGATCACAAATGAAAATTCTCCTGAAGTTGAACAACAAAAAACAAAAAGAATTTAAAGAAATTTTCTCAAACATGAACAGTGTTAATTTAAAAGAGACTTTTCTAAATTTATTATAATGTCCCAGAGATGCTAGTGGAGAAAGTAAAAGTAAGTGTTTTCATTTTTTCTGAAAGGTAGTTGTACCTTTGCTTTTCTGCCTTCTTGATTTGTTTTCTCTTTTTGTCATTTAATCCTTGTGTCTTTTCCCAAACTGTAAATGCTTTTTCATCCATTTTTCAATGGTAATCTTTTTCAAAATATCAGAAATTTGTTTTCCTACCTTAATAGGTGCACAAAAGGAAATTTTGGTGCAAATTTTGTATTTGTACCTTTTTTTGTCTTTACTTGTGGAATAAATATTTTCCATTAAATTTTTATGCAGTAGTTGAGACTTATTTTATTATTTGCACCTATTTTGATCTCAAGGAGAAGAGAAGCATATGTTCTCTTTTCCTTTTCTATTCCTACTAACCTACAAAGTTCTTGTGTTTGGTTTGGTTTGTTTTGTGGCATATCAATGTCAATGGGTTATTTAATGCTGACAAGATTTTTATTGCTGGTAATTTTTTTTTTTTCAAAAATATATTGCTGGTAATATCTGCAAAAATAATTTCGTTTTCTAACATATGTTACTATGTGAGAAAACGAAATTATTTTTGCACCAACCTAATATATTGCTGGTAATATCTTTTTTTCAAAAAATATATTGCTGGTAATATCTTTTTTTCAAAAATATATTGCTGGTAATAATTTTTTCTTCAAAAATTTATTGCAGTAATTTAAAAAAAAACAAACAAAAAAAACATATTGCTAGTATTAAACC
Source organism: Acanthosepion lycidas (assembly GCA_963932145.1). Lineage (NCBI taxonomy): Eukaryota > Metazoa > Mollusca > Cephalopoda > Sepiida > Sepiidae > Acanthosepion > Acanthosepion lycidas. Next base: position 31,220,847 of record OZ010607.1, on the reverse strand, counting down.
CTATTTTAACACTTTCATAGTGTTTTTACCCCAGTTTGGGTGTTAACTATTTGCCTATAGCTGGGACCCTAACAGGTGCTACCACCCCAGGTCAGGGTAGATCTGAGAACACCAACAATTCAGAGGTGGTTGCACGCTCCTCAAAACCACCTGATCAGAGGCCTCGCTGTTGGATGGAGTTTATCATCTTACCCCGGACGCAGATGTAATTTATCGTCATACCTAGAATGATCTTGTGTTTGGCACAAGAATTTAGATTTGGTAGGGATATAAAATTTTTATAGATGGCCAAGAACTATTCTTTCTTGGAGCGAAATTCAGCCAGAGCATCTTCATTCCACTTTATTAAACATTCATTAAATTTCTTCCTACCCTTAATAAATTAATGCATCACACATTCTAGGACAAAGAGGTTCGCTTCAATAAAAACAGGGGTGGTTGGAATAACTATGTCCCGGGTAGGTTTTCTAAATGGAATAAACTTCCTGGTCCGTCTAATTGTGACTCAAAGGTAGACAGAGCCACTCGGAATCTGTCCACATTCTTACTGGTTTTCCAACCATTAGCTCAATAGTAAACCAACAAAGTTGAATGTACTTCAATGCAAAATCGATAGCACTCGTTATTAAATGACCGACCACATTTTAACTCTGAAGAAAGCAAAACAAACATCTTTACTTTATGCTTCGTAATAAGGGAAATAACTTGTTACTAACACGAGAATACTTTTAGAGTTATCTCCCTTGCATCATTAAATTACTTTAAAATTAAACTGTTTTATCGTATTTTTTCCATGAATTCAAATTCCGAATTATACATAAGACTAAGATGTAAAAATAAATTATTAACTGTGTTCTAAATTTACTTGATTTCTGTGGTTTTGAGATGAATTGCTAATATTCAATGCACTTTGATGAGTTCAAGCAAATGTTTGATAAAATCAGTGAAACTACACCTTCTTGCAGATATATGACAACCTTGAAAGAAAATAACAAAAATAAAAAATTCATTTGACTAAACAAAGATATTTGAATAAATTTCTTAACAGGAAGGATTAAATAAATTTCTTAATAGGAAGGATTAAAAAAATCTGGAAAAAATGTTCAAAAAATACTTTAGTCTTTCCACTTTTTTAACGTGCTAAGTGGACATACCTAAAAAAGCATTCATATCTCCTTCCAACAAAAGGCAGTGAAATTATAATTATGGATATACACGCATATCAACAAAAAATAAAATTCCTTCTTGAAGACAACAATATTTACGAAAAAATTAATTTATAATTGAGGGTGGTGCTCAGTGATGCACTGTCCTCATCGCCAATTTCAGGTTTTGTATCATATCGGCTCAAACAGCAACCCCGACTCCATAAGGGTCAAGCCACCTCCTCGATAGCGTCATGCTGTATGCACCTCCACACTGCCATGCAAAGAAAAATTCAGATATGGCTAGGAGTCCGACCATTCTTTTTGACATAAGTCAATTAACATCAGCCAATGAAATAAAGCCCCCACCCCTCCTACTGTTGTCTTTTTTACTTCATCTGGTTTCAATTTGAGTTACTTCCCCTGGAATCCATAAGATAAACTGGTCTCTTTCTTGTAAAGTTTAATGTTTTAATCCAATGTTTTATACATTTTAAATACTAATCCTATAACGATACTAACTCTTTAACTAAACCTGCACACATACCAAATGCAAATCTATCCTATACCAGCACTTACGCTTCCCCAAAACGAGAGACAAAGATTTAAATATGTAACCAAGAAATTATTTAAAAAAATGAAGACAGTTCCTAGTTAAAGCTTATCAAATGTCACACCCAAAAACACCCCTACTCTACAGATTACCAAAAATATACGAGTACCATCAGGCAACACATTAATAAGCAGCATAAGGATCATAGCAACATCAGACAGCTAGTCACAAACAAAAGCAAAATAGTAGCCAAATCTAATAATAAAAACAGACTTAGGATCCTTGAAGCAATACTAATGTAACAGAAACAACCGTCTATCAATAAAAAATATTATAAGTTAAGAAGCAACAACATCAGAAATATATAAACACACACACACACACACGTTGGCTATGTCACATCACTCACTAGTTCTAGGGATGTCACCATTTGTCTCTATCCTGATGATGACTAAAGAAAGTCAAAAGCTCAGACCATATTTCTTCAGACATTAACTTTGGACAATTTCTGACGAGATTTCCTCCTCATCTGAGAAGGATTGTACATAATTTGCAAAAAGCAAATACTAAAATTAATTGACACAAAATATCTGTTGTCTTTAATAATATTTGCTTTAAAGAACATTTGGTGCCTAAATACAGAGAACATTTTATATATATATATATATATATAGTGAATCGAGTCACTGTCAGTCACTGGGCGTGTTTCTAAAAATAAATACGCTAAAAATCCACCTGCTTCCCTGCCGTGCACCGACGGCTTAGTGGTAGAATCTCCGGCCGATACCAATTCAGTCGGGTTTCGATCCGAGCTAGAGGCAACCGGATGTCTAGACACACTGATGAGCTGTGGATGATGTTATATATATATATATATATATATATATATATATATATATATATATATATATATAGATAAGTTGTAGCCTCTGTCTGTTATCAAACTCCTCCTAGGGTTTTCGAGATAGACCAACATAAATAAATAAATTTTGAAACTGTATGTATGTATCAATTTTACTTGAATGCACCTACTATCTGGTAGCACTGTATTTTGATACACGGCATTAACACTCGCTATATGATCAACTAGAAATGCTGGAAATCCACACCTTCATAAAACTGCATAAATTGCATGTTTCTTCTCCTAATTTCCATTTCAAAACAATTTCAAATTTTCTGTGAAAGGTGTTTACTAGACATACCTGATAATACATTTTATGGTGTTAACTAACCTACCATACTTTTTGGTTTGATATGACTATTATATTTTTATATATTAATAAACTATGAAAATAAAATAGTCTTTCATTAAGAATGAAGAGAGAAAACTTTATAAAAAAAACACAAGAAAGTCAAAATATAAATAACATTTATCTTGTGAGAAAAACTGAGACAAAAAGATGTTCAATTATGCTGATTCCCAACAAACAAATATGGCCGATATATCAAAAACCTTTTGCAAACAATTATCAGCACTTGCCGATTTTCTGTTTTTTTATCTATTGTGCTGAGTGATTTTGCAATCTTGCCATTTCAAAAGACTTTTTTTAAGCAGAGTAAAATTTTCTGAAAATGTCTTCTTGTGTATAATCTGATTGCAGCTTTTTCCTTTAATTTGTTTCAAATTTCTCAAGAAAATATGGTAAATTTGCAGCAGTTTCTTTCTGACTGTGAGATATTTATGTAGTTTAGTTTGCATTTTGTGAATGGCAATTTTTATACATTTCACCACAACAAAATATTGGTTCTAGTAAGTTTATATTTCTATATATTAATAAACTATAAAAATAAAAAAAAAATCATCTTTCATTAAGAATGAAGTGAGAAAACTTTACGAAAAACAAGGAAATCAAAACATAAACAAAATTTATCTTGTGAACAAAACAGACACAAAAGACATTAAGTTAATTCAATGATTCCCAAAGAACAAATATGGCCGATATATCAAAAACCTTTTGGAAACAATTCTTATCAACACCTGCCTGCTTTGTGTTTTATTATCTATTGTACTAACCGAGTGCATTTGCAATCTTGCTATTTCAAATAAGAGGTTTTTTAAAGTGAGTAAAATTTCTGAAAATGTGTACTTGTTTATAATATGATCTCTATTTTAGCCTTTAATTTTCATTAGAAATTTCTCAAAAAAATATGATAACTTGATTTTCAATGGTCTTTGAGATATATTAATTTAACTGCACTAACATTGCATATTCAGATTTTTCAAGAATTTGGCCAGGATTCCAGGAATTTGACAATTGAAATCTCTTAAGGGCTAACAGGGTTAAATTTTTAAATTTCTTTTACCTTGCAGCCTGAATATGCTTGTATTTAATTAAAAATACTTCTGTGAATTTCTCTTTCTCTGGATAATTTCCTATTCCACGTAGTTCATCAATTTCACCATGGATACTAAATATCGGAGCCAAATCTTCACCATGATTTATTGGCACTCCTTGAATAAGCAGATATTTAGACTCTGAAGACACAGTGTAGACCTAAAAAAAAAAAAAAGAACTTCACTAAATAAAAATATTTAAGCGAAAATATAAACACTAGACCTTAAAATAGATACACAAGGTAAGTCAGGAAAACAAACAACTATCTAATATTAATGAAAAAAATAGCCTACCTGAGGAAATAGCAACTTATTCTACCTCCAAATATGCATTCCACTTTTTTGAAATAATCAACAAAGTCAACTTTTGAAATCAATATCAGTAGCCTCTTTGCATTCTCCATTATATCAACTATGATCAGAAATATCCTTTTTTTTTAACAGCAAGTTTAGATATGGAAAAAAAAAAAAAATTCCAAGAAGGTAAATCCAAATAGTCGAAAACCTGACAGGCTTAGATAAAGCAATTGAAAACTTGCACAATAATGCAACTGTACAACACTACACAAGCTTATTCAATAACATATCACTTTGTTGTTCATGCATGTCCATTAAGGTCCTTTCTGACAGACTACCAAATAACTTCAAGGCTGCACAACCAATTCTTGAGAAATTCAAAATGGACATGTACTTTGAGGACAGATTATTTTATTCATATACATACACAAAATTGACATTAAATAATTTTTTTCACAATACAAAGCATAAATATATCTTGAAGAAGTGGAGACATTGAAATTAACTGTCGAAAGAAAAAGGTGAGCCAATTCCTTTTAAGCAACTAGCCAGCTTTTTGATCAATTCCCACCAAAAAGGATCAATGATAAGTTTAAAAAATTAGAGAATAAAACAGAATTTCCAATAAAAACAATTTAAAAAATGCATAAATCAAAATATATTAGAAAAAATGTAAATGGCTTATTTGACATTTCTAATCCGATTAGATGCCCTTAAAATATACGCATGATATTTCTAATCCGATTAGACACCCTTAAAATATTTGCATGATATTTCTAATCCGATTAGACACCCTTAAAATATTTGCATGATATTTCTAATTAGATTAGATGCCCTTGAAGACATATCTAATCAGATATGATTAGATGTGATTAAAAGACATTTCTATTCTGACTAGATGTCCGTAAAAGACATTTCTAATCAGACTAGATGTCCTTAAAAGATTTGGATGATATTTCTAATTAGATTAGATGTCTTTAAAAGATATTTCTAATGTTACAGACAATTACCAAAGCACAAAGTTTAAAAAGAAAAGATAAAAAAAGCAATTCGCTGTCTAGAAGACGCCAGGTTCACCACTTCATAGTGGACGGATTATTTGCAGGGGTCAAATACACAAATTCAGAACACTAACCAATAGTAACAAATGACAAAATACCAATATACAAATTAACAAGATTTAATTATAACTAGACAATGCATGAAAACATTTAGGCAAGAGAATGCATGGAAAGATGTATACGATACATTTTTTGTGTGGAAAGATGTATGCATTATTTTGTAAGGGTAAAAGTTGAAACAAAAATGAAGCTTCAGTTCTTTTTCTGAAATAAAATATGATTTTCTCTTTTCTCTCTCTCTCTCTCTCTCTGACGTTTCTCTTTTTTTTGACTTTCAAATCAGTTTCTTCATTCTATTAGCAGTGTCCTTTGATCTCCTCTTCTTTCTTCTTCGTTAGTCGGTTGTGAAGGTTCATTCAGTTATGGAGAATCAGTACTATTAGTTTGGTGCAAAAATAATGACGTTTTTGACGTTAAAAAAATACGTCAAAAACCGTCATTATTTTTGCACCAACCTAATATGCAAGTCATATATTTAGCTGTGCAGAATTCATAGTTTCATCAGGCATGGAAACAATTTTCTTTGAGAAAATTTGGGAAAACAATTGAGACATTGCTCTACCTATGAAACCATTTAGTTCATGCCACATTGATTGACAAACTCCTACAACAAAAAAATTCTTAAATTCCCATATTAGTAAAAAACGCTCACACTTAAATTTTCAAAAGTTCAATCTTAGCATTGCAACTGCATGCTCCATAAGTCTGTATCTACAGTGTAACCCGGATATAAGAGAGATTTTCTCTGGTCCCAAATTAGAGCCTGTGTTAATGTATATAAATTAGACCAAACCCGGATATAAGAGAAACCCGGATATAAGAGAGATTTTCTCTGGTCCCAAATTAGAGCCTGTGTTAATGTATATAAATTAGACCAAACCCGGATATAAGAGACGACAACTTTCTTATATCCGGGTTACACTGTATTATCAATAACACACTTCAAAAAAAAAAAAAAAAAAAAAAAAAAAAGCCCAAACATATTTCAATTTGCATTATATTAGGTTGGTGCAAAAATAATGTCGTTTTTTGACTTCAAAAGAAAAACGACATTATTTTTGCACCAACCTAATATTTTTTTCGTCTCAGATGTTACATGAATTTTACCAAAAAGAAAATAGTTTACATGCCTTTTTTTTTTTAATTTAAAAAAACAAAACAAAAAAAACAAGGATCATAACATTCATCAAGTGGTTAGTAGATTAATGCATTTTTAAAATTTAGTTAGTGAAGTGAATTCACCATTTTATCTCATTAACTTTATTAATACTTTTTGTATGAATGATTCATTGTAATATAAATTAAACTGCACCACACACACATATATATATATATATATAGAAAAAGTTGCAAATTAAAAAAATTATGTTTTATTCTATGAAAGTATTTATTTATTTATATATATATATATATATATATAGAGAGAGAGAGAGAGAAAAAGTTGCAAATTAAAAAAATTATGTTTTATTCTATGAAAGTATTTATTTATTTATATATATATATATAGAAAAAGTTGCAAATTAAAAAAATTATGTTTTATTCTATGAATGTATTTATTTATTTATATATATATATATATATATATATATATATATATATATATATATATATAGAAAAAGTTGCAAATTAAAAAAATTATGTTTTATTCTATGAATGTATTTATATATATATATATATATATATATATATATATATATATTTCAAATTGTCCTCAATCTTTCATCAGAAATAACTGTTTGTTACAAATAAATTAAAATTACTGTTTGTTAGCATTATATATATATATATATATATATATATATATATATATTATATATAAACACAAGTTGGTCATTGATTCACCCTTTGTCAGGTCTTGTTTTTCGTCCTGTGGTGTTAACATGCCACACTCCTCACTAGCAGAAAATCTAGCTGGGGAAGTGGTTTAGATGCCAATCAACCATCCATATGGCAAGATGTACTGGGTTGCATGTTACCAGTAGCAGGCCTAAGACTGACCTGAGAAAAAAGAAACTGCAAATATCAATCAAAAACCCTGAAATTATCTTAAACTACCTTAAAAGTTGCACCCAGTGCAGACTTTTAAGTGAGCTCCTGAGGGGCGCCTCCGGTCCAGCTTAGAAAACACTAATGATAATTTTGAAGGAATAACTTTGAATTCCTCAATTCACTCCATGGGACTTCAAAGCTTCATTTTAACTCTGATTCTGGCTGAATGTCTGATTTGGACCAAAATTACAATTCATGCCAAAATTTGACTTCTTCAAATCACAAACTCCATAATTCTTCAACTGAGTCGAGTTCTTCAAATCACAAACTCCATAATTCTTCAACGGAGTCGAGTTCTTCAAATCACAAACTCCATAATTCTTCAACTGAGTCGAGTTCTTCAAATCACAAACTCCGTGCATCTTCAACTGAGTCGAGTTCTTCAAATCACAAACTCCGTGCATCTTCAACTGAGTCGAGTTCTTCAAATCACAAACTCCGTGCATCTTCAACTGAGTCGAGTTCTTCAAATCACAAACTCCGTGCATCTTCAATTGAGTCGAGTTCTTCAAATCACAAACTCCGTGCATCTTCAACTGAGTCGAGTTCTTCAAATCACAAACTTCGTGCATCTTCAACTGAGTCGAGTTCTTCAAATCACAAACTATGTGCATCTTCAACTGAGTAGAGTTCTTCAAATCACAAATGCCGTGCATCTTCAACTGGGTTGAGTTCTTCAAATCAAAAACTCCATAGAACTTCAATTGAGTTGAGTTCTACAAATCTCAAATTTTGCGAAACTTCAAAACTTCACATCACAAAACCTCTCAATTTAACTCAGATTCCTTGGCATTTTGAAAAAAATAAAATTGATTTTCACAAATTTTTGGAAGTAAATTTCAAACAAAAATTTTTAAATTCACAAAGTTTTTGTGTTACTTTAAACTCAATACAAATTGAAAACTTAAAATCACTAATTTTTTTTGCGTTATTTTAAAATTTGAATTTTTAAATGTTGCCTTCTCATTCAGACACAAATCCCAATGCTGGATGTTCAGGCACCAGATGATGGGCAGATTTTCAATCTCTAAATCATCCTAATTCCAAAATAGTATATGTCTATGTAGAACTATTCTGGCCCGAGTTAGAAGGATTTCATACATATGAATGGACAGACAGATTTTGCCATTTATTTATTTTTTTAAATATACTTTAACCAATTCAAGGCTCAAGAGCCACTCAAAATATAGGGTTACAGTCAAAAGAAGGGCTACAGTGGTAAAGAAGAACAAGGTGTGTGATACGGTAAGAAATGAAGATGTAAATCAAGGTTGGAAAGCCACTCAAGGTAGAGGGTTACAGTCAAAATAGTAAAGAAGAAAAAGGTATGTGATATTAATGGAAGAGAATGTGGTAAGAAATGAAGATTATTATGAGTATTTTTAGAGGAATGATATATGAACAGAACAAAAAAAAAAAAAAATCAAAAGATTTGTCATTAAAAATTCAGCTCTTCTTTTACAATGCAACAAAAACAATTCATTTCCTGACAACATAGACTTTTTATTAAGAAAATGTTTTATTGTTTATGACAACTGACAATGTTTCATGTAATCGTTGGACTGGAGTCAGGCACCAAAACTCAAAAGGTTATGACTTATGAGACACTATTTAGTGGTCGGCAATTGTTGATTAATTTGTATGTTTTTTATGTCTTATCAATTTTTTGAAGCGGAAACATATTTTGGATTGTAAGAATAATTATATTATTGTAGGAATCTCCACTAAATTTTCAATACCTAAGGTTTAAAATGAATTTTAAAAAATGAAAAAGCATTCTTGAAGCTTTCCTTTTAGCTTTAAATGAAAGCTAAATAATTAAATTTACTATTTCCAGTAAGTAAAATACTCTGGTGTATTTCAAAGAGAAATTATCTTGATTGGAATTTTAACATTTTGGCCACTTTCAGAAAATCAATAAATATTGGCCATTTTAACAGATTTGTAAACAAATGTTAATTCTCAGTTTTAAAAATATTCCAAAAATAAAATATAATCTTGTGACATGTTATTTAAGGAAAATTGGCAAATTTAAAGTTTAATTAAATTTAATTTAATTTAATTTGAAACAAATATTACTTATATCATAAAACATAGTATACAAGCATTTCTTAACCACTGGGTCTTGTTTTCCTGGTGTGTTAAAGATTGATTGGCAGCCTAATGTGTTAAAAACTAAGTATGGTTGACCAGAAATTGACATAAATTTACAAAATCTACATTAACGCTTTGTTTTTGGTTTTTCACTACCTTGTAATATTTTTAAATTAACGTATTATCAGAAATTATCTAATGTTTTATTAAATTTTAGTTACTTATATATTTATCTATAGCCTTACATTTTTATCAAAATAACTCCCACAAAAAAGAATAAACTTAAAAATGTAAAAAGTAAAAAACTACTAACAAAAAAAAAAAATTACTTAATTGAAATTTGCTTTTTAACACCCGCGCTAAATATCTCTTAAAATTTTCCCAAATCGTCATAATTCAATGTAAATGTACATGCTGAACTAGAATTAACAATTAAATTATGAAAAAACCTACCGTTTTGGAGTTATCGACAAGAAAAAAAATCGGACTTCTTGTTGGCCATTCGTCCACCATTACCGACATAATGTACAGTAATTTAGTGCAGGATACATATATCGACGAAAGCAGAAATTTTGGCCTATTTACTTCTTTTACAGACTTTCGGTGCAAAAAATCACTACGCACTACCGTAGGTTTCTTCATAATTTAATTGTTAATTCTAGTTCAGCATATACATTTACACGGAATTATGACGATTTGGGAAAATTTTAAAAGATATTTAGCATTTCATTGAAGTAATTTTTTGTTTAGGTTAAGTTATTAAATAAGATAAGAAGATTAAGAACCTAAGAAACGAAACTCAGACAAAAAAAAAAAAGTATTGAATAAAAAAATAAATATTACATAATTGCTGAAAAAAAATGTTAATATTTTAAAAATTACTAGTTAAAACCCCAAAAAATTCGTTCGCTTACATTTCGTAAAATTATATCAATTTTGGAGCAAAATTTTTGGTCATCCTTAGTAGCTGTCATCACCTCGTAACTTCTCAATAACATCGATAACGTGAATAAAGACATGAAAAAATTCAGACACATCGTTAAGAAATGTTTGGATACAGTTTTTTTATGCTATAAGTAAGTAATGTTTGTTTCAAATCAAATTAATTTAACTTTAAATTTTCTAATTTTACTCAAATAATGTGTCAAAAATATATAATTTATTTTAGGAAGAAGTTTAAAATCGAAAATTTTTTTGTTTACAAATTTCTTAAAATTTAAGAAAATGGCCGCTTTTAATAAATTTTTAAAAAATCGAGCACATATTTGATATTCCAATCTATATAATTTCAATCTGAAATACACCAGAATTATTTTACTTGCTGGAAATAATAAATTTAATCCTTTAGCTTTCAATTAAAGCTAAAATAAAATCTTTAAGAATACTTTTTCATTTTTAAAAATTCATTTAAACCTTAGGTATCGAAAAATTGAACGGAGGTAAAACTTTCAATAAAACAAATTTTGAGACTGCGATTTATTAATTTAGGTACAACTTTTTTTGCTAAAAACAGTATGAAAAAACGCCCCAAACTTAATATAAACAAAGTTTTATTGTCCAAATTTGTTAGGAAAGACCAAAGTATGTTTTTATATTTTTTTAATTTTTTACTCCTTAACATGTTCGAAATTTTCGTGATTTTTTTATGTCAGCGGTGTAAAAGAGTTGGTAATGGATATTTTCAAACATATTTTCTGGTAAAATAAAAATAACACAATTTGGAAAGTCTTGCAAAAATCAAATAATAGTCGGATTTTAATGGGACTTTCAGGACTTATTCACAAATGAATAAAAAAAATTGTTTTTAAAATTATTATTTTTAAGAAAATCTTGGCAAAAATTATTTGTTTTTTTACATCTTCTCTAAAACCCCTACTTAATTAATTTCGTGACATTTTCAAGAATTTCAAATACATACAAAAATGTTTTTACTCAATTTTTTTCCCAAATTCGCTAAAATAAAAACTGCAATAAAAATAATTATTTATCTAATTAAATAATTATTTTTATTGCAGTTTTTATTTTACGATTTGGAGCAGATTTTAATTGCTTTTAAGGACATTTAGTCTGAAAACAAAAAAAAATTTTCGATGAATAATGAATTTTTGCAAGAATTCTTTGCATTTTTCTTTTTAATTTATAAAATTTCAAAAATGTTTTAAAAATTCTTCGAAACATTGTCAAAGTTAGGTTATTAAGTGAAGACTATATTTACTAAGTGAAAATTGAAAACCTTAATACAAATCATCACACCAAAAATTATTAAAATTATTTTTTTTAAAAATTGTGTCTCTAAAATGTTCTTTTTTTCCCTAAGTATTGTTTTTCATAGGTAACATTATTGTTAAAAGGGCACATTTTCAAGGGTTGTCCCCCTTACATTTTTGGCTGTGGGCAACTGTTTCATTTAATTTGTGAGGATGGTTAAAAAGGCAACTGAAAAGAAAAAACGACCATTTTCAGGGCCAGAAAATATTATGAAAAGACTTAAGTGTTATGTATCCTAGCATTTTTTTTTTCATACAATTGTTTGAAGCACTTAAATAAAATAAGTGTGAAATTACCTAAGTAATAATAAAATTAAAAATTTAATAAATAAAATAACTTTAACATTTCATAACCATCAGGATAAAGTATAAAATGAAAAAATAAGATTGTAAAAATATAAATTAATAATAAATGCAATAAAATTTCAAATTACTGAGTTACTAGGCAATGATAGAGGTACTATTTCTCAATTATTGAATTAAAAAGTTAATAACAGATAATATAATAATTAATAAATTTGTTTATTATATTATCTCAGTTATTGAATTTCTAATTTAATAGGATAATTAATAAAATGCCATATGAAATTTTAAGAAATTTTTATATTTTAAATTTTATTTTCAGAAATCATCTTCAAACGTAAGGTTACCTAGTAAAAAACATTCAATAAAATATTACATAATTGCTTAAAATATTTTGTTAATTTTGAAAAATTTACCTGGTAGTTAAAAAAGAAAAACAAACCATTTTTACTTAGAATTCATAAATTTGTCAGTTTTACTTTTCATCCACCATACTTATCTTTGTCAATATATCGATGAACACGTGAGAATAAGAAGACCCGGTGGTTAAGAAATGCTTGTATACAACAATTTATGCTATAAGTAAGTTAAAGTAATATTTGTTTCATAACAGAGTAATTTACCTTTAAATTTGCTAATTTTCCGCAAATAACGTTTCCGACATATTTTAGTTTTGCAAAATTTTTAAAACTGGGAATTAACTTTTGTTTATGGCCGTTTCGATTGTTTTTTTAAAAACATGAATTGACTAAAAATTAATCTAATTTCTATTTGAAATTCACCACAGTATTTTGCTTTCTGCAATTAGAAAATTTAATACTTTAGCTTTCAATTAAAGCTAAAATGAAAGCCTCAAGAAAGATTTTTCATTTATGAAAATTCATTTACCTTATATACCGAATTATTGGAGACCTAGGTACCTTCACTTGTTCGGTGAAAAAACAGCATTGCTCATTAGCATTATTAGAAAAGACCACAAACTTAATAAAAACAAAGTTTTATCGTAAAAATGTTTAAGAGGAAAGACCAAAGTATCTTTTGTTTTGATCCTTTCTAGCACGTTCAAAATGTAAGTTATTTTTTTTTTTACGACTAGTTTTTTTAGCGCGTTTTTTTTTTTCAGGTGAAAAATACATTGATTTGAAAATTCTTGCAAAAATCAAATAATTGTCGGATTTTAATGAAACTTTCAGGATTTATTCACAAAAAAAGTATTTTTTAAATTTTTTAAAGAAATCTTGGCAGAAAATATTTTAATTTATTTATGTTACCCCCCACATTAACTTTTCATGATTGAAATTTCGATAAATTGCTGCATTCCATTCTAACAACTTTTTTTTTTTAAAAAAAAAAAAAAAAAAATAACAATGGTTTTACTTTTTTCCAAATACAAAACAAGTCCTAACTAATTTATAGCTGGAATGGAAATGTATTCATTTAGTTTTTACTTTTTCTCAATGGTATTTGCGTGGAAATGAATGTTTGTAGAAGTAATGATTACTTAGCCGATTGGAATTTTTAAAAATCCAACACAAAAAATAATTACCCGAAGCATTTATTTTTAAAGATTTTAAGTTTTCGACTACATAAAATCCATTTTTTTACGAAATTATGGTAATTTGATTTTTTTTCAAAGAGAAAGAAACAACTTGCAAAAAATATTAACAAGGCAAAGTAAACAAACTACACTTGCCTTGTTTTACGTGTGGTTCAGAGATTTCATTTCAATTCATTTACTAATTGTATTGTATTATCTTACTATTATATTATTCTACGTATGAATTGTCATACGTAAAATAATCACTTTGCCATTTCTTTAATCAAACTGTTTAAATTTTCGTGTTTGTTTTTGCTAACAACCAAGAAGAGCATGGGTTCGATTTTTTTTAAAAATTAACAAGAAACCCATTTTGCCCCTACACACTTTTTTAAACTAAAGTGACTTACTATTTCTTCCTTTTCAACCATGCTATTCACTTTTTAGTTAAAGTCATACAGAAATTATTAGCATAAGACTGAGATTTTTTATATATTGTTATCATAAACAAAGAATAATTTAAATAAAATAGACATCGAAAAATTAATTTTTGAATCGAAAATGAAAATAACAAAAAGAAAGTAAACTGATACCAAGTACGGAATGCCATATTAATAAAATCTTTATTAATGTACAAACTGATTTTTAGGCATTATTGATATAACTGTCACTTTATTACCTTGACAGCTTTAGGCTCTCGTCCTTCTCGGTACGACGGTCGAGTTGTACAGAACTCTTGTTTCACGTGGTGAAGCGGAATCGACGCCATAGTTTTGTAAACAACTGCTCACCTCGAGTTGACCAGTATTTCACAGGTCCTCATAAGGATAATACTACTTTTTTGTGAAAAACAATGTAGAGATAAATAAAATGCAAATTAAATATTTTATTTATTTCTACATACCAAAATTAAAACATTATTCAACCCCAAAATGTCTATTTCTTTACTTTTAATGGTTAATATTTTATTGAATTTCCCTTGAAAACATTTAGTTTACCAAATAACAAAAACCACATTGCTCAAACACTTCCACACTAAAAAAAAATAAATATAAAAAAAACTGTTTAGCACATGTAACTAGAATGGAAAATAATGTCATAATTAAGATTCTGACTTACCACCCAACTTGGAACAAAAGTTTAGGAAAGAAACTTCCATCTATACTATTTTAAGACTATTTTAAGAGAGAGATTTGTAGGAAAAATTATATATTAAGGACATTATAATCTGAAGAAAAAATTTTTTTCAATGAATAATGAATCTTTACAAGAACTGTTTGCATTTTTCTTAATTTATAAAGTTTCAAAAATATTTTAAAAATTCTTCCAAACATTGTCAAAGTTGGGCTATTAAGTTATTAAGTGATGACTTGTTGTGGGTTGAATGACCTTGAATCAACCCATACTATTTTTTTTTACTTTACAAATGTGCTAACAAGGAATAAGCAAAAAAAGAAGAATAACATTCAAGAAGAAAAGTTGCATAAGTAAATGGAATTTATATATGCATAACAAATTGTACAGACAGTAATTCAGTTGTGTTTGAAATTTACTTGTCCTTGGAATTTTGAGTGAGGAAAATGTTCCTGTTGATAAACTGTGATGTGTATTAAAAAGTGTGTGAGTTTGGAGAACTTTAGTAAGATGTACTGTTACTTGTAAGAGAATTAAACAGTTTGTTACTCATAATGTTATGTGTTTCTATAGTTGAAAGAACAATGTTTAAATATAGCAGGAGTTATTTACCTTGAACTGCTTAAGGTGAGTTCAAAGAAACTAGTTGAATGGGGAAAATTGTAGTCTTTGCTTGAAAATCGAGAAGTTGTATTTGGTACTAAAAATGTAGGTTTTAGTTTAATATCTCCGAGATGAAAATCAGCATAAATATATCAAAGTATTAGGTTGGTGCAAAAATAATGACGTAATAATAAACCTAATATCTTGTAGCTCAAAGAGAAATGACATTGGTTGAGATGAATTGAGTCAGTGTATTCTGGGAAGCTGAGATTATGTTGATAAGAAACTTTTAGCTTCAGAATATGTGACGTAAAATTTCTAACTGGTAAAAAATTGATAAGAGTCGAAAGTTGTATTCTCTCGGATGGCATGCTGTTTGCTGATGAAAATCTCGCTGTTAGAAGTTGATAAGTTTTTGTGTCCTTGTAATTGAAGGAGTGAATAGATGTGCGTACGTTTGTGTGTGTGTGCGTGCGTGTCATGACATTTCATAGCGTTTCCCCTAAGGGACAAAAATGCAATTTCTCCACAGAACTTAAATCGCTTACAGGTGAGAGAAAACAAGAGGAAGAGTTGAATATGTGTCCAAGTATTTACAAGTAATGTGAATCACGTGATAGGCTCATGAACACGTAACCAGAATTTGGTGGTAAATTGACATTGAACACTTGTGCGTAGACATTATAATGTTTTTTACATATATTAGCCAATCAGGAATCGGAGAATTATTCAAGGTTTGTGTGATCCACTTTGGTGTTTAGTTTGTACCAAATAACACAATCAAGTGGCAACAGAATGCTAAAGGCTATATTTACTAAGTAAAAATTGAAAAGTTTAATGCAAATCATCACACCAGAAATTTTTAAAATGATTAAAAAAGTTTTTGTGTGTCTAAATGTTCTTTAAGTATGGTGTTTCATATGTGACATTATTGTTAAAAGGTCATGTTTATCAAGGGTTGTTCCCCTTATGGATAAACATTTTCGGCTGTGAGAAATTGTTTCATTTAACTTCTGAGAACAGTTGAAGAGGCAACTGAAAAAAAACAAAATATTCCAAAAAGTCTTATAACTGTTATACATGGTAACAATTTTTTTTTTATATATATATTGTTTGGGGTATTGGATAATGCTTAAATAAAATAAGTGCGCAATTGCCTAAGTAATAACAAAATTTTATGTACTTTAAAAAAATAAAAATAAAAACCTGTTTGGCATATGTAACTAGAATGGAAAATAATGACATAATTAAGATTTTGACTTACCACCCAACTTGAAACAAAAGTTTAGGAAGGATACTTCCATCTATACTAGAAAGATTTATGACTGTGAAATTGAGAAGACTATATTCCTGAAAGACTATTTTAAGAGAGAGATTTGTAAGAAATTCAGTAGTAAATTCAGTCATCCAGTTTTTTTTATATATTATTTATATTACAAATCAGAATCTCTGAATTCCAAACAATAATAAAATAAAAATAAAGAAAACATGAGTTTGCCTGTTAAATAAATTGTTTGTATTTGCAAACATATGTGCATGAATTTGAAAGAGTTAAAAAGTATTAAAAGCAGTCTTTAGTTGAATTAAAGTCTTTGGATAGTCAGTACACAGAAAAATCTGTAGTTTAGAAATGACTTTTAAATAGTTGGTTGTTACTTAGTTTCTATTAACAAATAGAAGTCTTTACAAAAAAAGAAAAGAAAGAAAGAAATCTTATGTCTCCACTTGAAATTTCTCTCTGCCCTCTACCATCATTGTATGCCACCTTTTAAAATGGGTGGTCATCCTCATATGCAAATGACAGATGTTCATAAAAAATCTCAATATCACGCATGCACCTTTGACCTCTTGTAAATGGTGGTTTGGCAGGCAGAAACCTCAGATGCTTTGGATCAGGTAAACGCATATATCTATTGTCAACAGCAATAAGCTTTTATCATTAGCAAAGATTCACTGATTGTCATTGTTGTTATTGTTGTCGGAGAAATTTCATTTGAAATTGCCAACCGGCCATCCATGCTGTTGTAGCTGATTTGTTTGAAGTAGCAGACATTTTTTAAACACATGCTGGGAGTTGAGACAGTCACTTCTCTGATCTGTGAAAGTTGAAATCTGTTGATTTTTATAAGAAATTTTTCCCAAAAGTAGATTTGAGAAAAATTGGGTTTTAGTTTTCTTTGATTGGTCAAATATTTCTCATGATGACGTTAATTTTTAATCAATAGACATCTTAATTTAAATGATGTGTGTTGTATTCTAGAATCTTTTTGTTTGTAATATTGTCTGTTATTGGGTAGAAAATTGATGTGTTTTAATATGGTATATATGTGTGTATGTATAATTGTGTTGGAAATAGGGTTTATTTCTTATAAATTCTAACCTTATAATTTTTAACTGTTTGGTCAATGAATGCTGAATGTTTTCTATATGAAAACTATTGTATTGTATTGTATTGTATTGTATTGTATTGTATTGTATTGTATTGTATTGTATTGTTCTATGACACATGATTAGTAATCAACTTCTGCCTGTCTCTTAATTTACTGTAGACTTTATATCTCTTCTACTTAACATATGCAAATAGGTACAGTCCTATTTACCAATCAACTACAAAAGCATTAATTTCACCATTACTATTATTATTACTATTACCATTGCTGTTACCAATGGCTATATTGAGAGTTATAGGAATAGCAATATTGAGAGTTATAGGAATAGAGAAAAAATATTGCTTGACCAAAAACATCATTCAATTTATTGCATTAAAATAAAGATTTTTTTTAAATTAACTTTATAATTGTTGGGACATTATTATTATTATAAATAAATAAGAATAAAATATAGAATAATAATAATGAAAATTATAAATAAAATAAAACAATATTTAAACTTTTTTAAAATTAAATTAAATAAAAATAAAGATAATAAAAATACTTCCAGCATGCAACAAACAGTGTTCCTGTCGGAAATACAGACATCCTGCCAAAAGATGTTAAATTCAATCTCTGCACCACAAACCTTGGTACAGGCAACACACGTCTGACTTCACTCTGTGATATGGTGTGTAATAATATGAAGTAATTTCTTTCTCTCATTATATGTACCATAAAACAATTGTTACCTAAAAAATACAGACAAGAAAAATATAAATAAATTGTATGAAATTAACATACAATTTACGATGTTTTCCTGTTATTTCTGTGTTTTATTTCCTGTCAAGTATGCTTTTATCACTGTGAGCACAAAGCTAATTTTTGCTGATATAATGTAAGTGAAACCCCATACTATACAACATATTTACCATTTTGTTCTATTCCCAAATCTTTCAGTCAACTTCTTGATTTCATTCTCCCAGAAAACTTTTACTTTCTCGGCAAACAACTGTACTATATGTATTTTACAATTTTGCAGTGAATTGAATTTTTTTTTTATTAAAACAATTTTTTTATCACATTATTTTTGGTGGGTGCTTATATTTGAGTAGACACTCAGTTTATTTATTAAATGGTAGATTTATTTGTTAAAGAAATCTTATTAAAGATAAATTTACACTCTCTGATAGGAATTGAATTTGTGTCCCTCTGGGCAAAGAGAGCTATCATTAAATTTGATAGGCTCTGACCAACTCAGCTACAGAGAACTAATTTGTCAGACAAGGCTGAAGTGTATCTTTAAGTGAAACTTCTCTCATCATCAATCTCCCGAAAGTTTTTGTATTTGTACAATTACATATCCAAACATAAACAAAGCAAATTTTCCATCAGGTTAATAAAAATCCATTACTTTCTCTAAAAGTGGGTGGTGGGGGTAACATATGTAAAAACAAATATTTTTACCAAGATTTTCTAAAGAAAAATTTCAAATATAATTTCATTCATTTGTAAATAAGTCCTGAAAGTTTCATTAAAATCTGACGATTATTTGATTTTTGCAAGAATTTCCAAATCAATATGATTTTCACCTAGTAAAAACATGCAAAAACACTAATAAATATTACCTCAACTGCTGATATAAAAAAAAACAAGATTTTTAACCAAAATTTCAAACATACTAGAAATGATTAAAAAATTTAATAAAATAATAAAATAATACTTTGGTTTTTCCGCTTAATAATAACATAAACATGATAAAACTTTGTTTTTAAGTTTGAGGTCTTTTTTCATCATACTATGCTGTTTTTTCAGCAATCTTTTAAAATTCATTTTCAATGAGATAACTCTTAGAAAATATTGTCAAATAAAACTATATTTACTAATCATATATTGGAAAGTTTATTATAATCTGACGACCCTGAATATTTTTAAAAGAATTTTGATTTGTTTTTGTATGTGTGATTACATGCACAATTTCTGAAGTATGGATGTACAAACTGATAAATCTAGCATTTAAAGATTTTAAGGGTTATAGCAAAAAAATAAACCCTCAAACTTTATATTTAACTATGAACACATTCATCTGTCAATTGGATGTTAATAAATCGATTAACATGTCAGAAAAAAAGACCCCAGAGTTAGGAAATGTTTGTATACAACATTTTATACTATAAGTAATATTTGTCTCAGATTAATTTAATTTTAGATTTGTTAATTTTCCTCAAATAATGTTTCAGAAATAGATATTTTATTTCTGCAAGATTTTTAAAACTGAGAATTAACTTTTGTTTACAAATGTGTCAAAAATGACCGTTTTGATTGATTTTAATTAAAAAAAAAAATCAATTCCGATCAATATCATTTCTGTTTGAAATAGATCACAGAGTATTTTGCTTACTGAAAATAGTAAGTTTTAAATCCTTTAGCTTTCAATTAAAGCTAAAATGAAAACTTCAAGAAAGTTGTTTGCATTTTTTTAAATTCATTTTTAACCTTATGTATACCAAATTAGTGGAGGTACCTAAATATAATGTAGTGAGTTTATGCTACAACAGCACATACAGATGATTGGCTGTAGTGGATATATGTAACAGCAACAGCAGAGTAGTATTCTGCATTAGCTGTTTGGCCGTTCTGAAGATGGTCAGTCATGAAAACACTATTCTTTTCCTAAAAACCATGGCCATGACCTTTCTTGCTGAGATTGATCTTGAACTTTTTCATCTGTGGATAACCTAAGAGTCACTACTATATGAGCTACTGTTTGGTCTTCACATCACAGTAGTACATAATAGAGACCAATCATTTAAAAAAAAAATCATCACTACATAACTTCAAATGCTATAAAATTAACTTGAAATTGTCCATTTAATATCATTTCTCATCTATGCGGCCCTGTGGGTGATGAATTATTTACCACCCTACAATTTTCCTACAGGTGAAACACTGCAAGCCTATCAATGCTCTATCGCTATTTCCATGGAAAGTGTTCATACAAACTACATTCCTTACTTCCACTAGATCTAACCATCACAGCTATGACCTGCTATGCCACACACATTGTAGCAAACCACCCTCATTTCCTTTATATTGCACTGGTGAGATTTAATACCACTTGAACAGATTCTTCCCATGAACTGCTACTTTGTAGAACACACTCCCAAGAGGATGCTTCCCTGATCACTACAATCTTAACCCCTTCAAGTATAGGGTTAACTGTTATTTTCCCCAGATATCTGCATAAACAGTGATCCTTAGCTCTTACTCTTGATAGGATGCTGGGCCTTGTACAAATTTCTGGTTGGTATTCAAACATTTTAGCCCCAACTTAACTGATGGCTTCTGCAGTCCTGGATTATTACACCTTATCTGCTAGGGGACATCTTCTAACATACACTAGGTGGCATTGTATAAAGCATGTTAAAAGAAAAAAGCACAAACTCTCTCTCTCTCTTTTTTTTTAATATTTAATCACGGGATGTTGTATGGGAATGATGTATATCTTTTCCCTTCCAGGTGACTTCTTTGTCCCCAGTGAATCATGTGTCACATGCAACACAATACTATTACTACACTGTCTCCTGTTCAAGAAGTGAGTGTGCAGGTGGTGTAATTAATAGTTGCTCACAGTGAGAAATCAGAGAGCCGAGTTCAAATTCCAGTTGTGTCCATTACATTCACTTATGCGCAAATACCCTTGGGGAGGTATAAATCTATCAGAGACACTACTTGGTTTCAGTGAGAAAATGAAAGCAAGAAGGGAAGATAGACGTGTTTGCATCTCCTAACGATACCTCATAAATAATCGACTATTCCATTTTGATTGAGTGGAAAAGACGTTTCAGAGATGCCACTTGGTTTCAATGAAAAAATGAAAGTAAAAAAGAAAGAAAGAAGGGAAAATAAAAGTAATTAACATCTGTATCAATGAAATGGAAAAGTTGTCAATTTTAAATCTTTTCATTTGTACCCACTTCTTAAAATAACGACCAGCATTCATACTTATGATTGTTATTGCAATATTTTATTAAAGTTGCTAAGATCAAATATTTAACAATGTGATAGGGGAATTTCAATGGCTGTTTTAATCTCATAGAACTTTCCATGATACCACTTAGATCCATACATAACCTAGAGACATGCTAAGTTCTAGGGGATGTTTGTTTATTTGTTTAAAAGCATATCAACTCCTTATGGATCATTTAATACTGAGATTTTCTTTTCAGAGCATGAGTAATTTTTTTTCTTTTTACAAAAATCTGTTGCTGGTAATTTATTTTTTAAATCTATACTTCCATTTTCTTGATCCAAGTTTGGAGGTTCACTATTTGCTCATAGTTGGGACTTTAACAGGTACTACCACAATGGGTCAGGGCAGAGCTGGGAACAACAGCAATTAAGAGGTGGTTCCATGCTCCTCAAAACTTGCCAGTCAGAGGCCTTGTTGCCAGATGTTTTGTCTGAATGGTGTTCTTCTGAGCAATGATGATATCTGCTTTTGCTTTCTGAAATTATTCTACTCCAGTCTGAGATTTGATAAAATACTGAAACCAATGACCGAAACCAAGAAGGATCTTGGACACATATCTAAGAAATTACTTTTTTAATATGTATTTATTCAGTCTTTTTCCCCAAGATTTTGAACCATATATATATATATATATATATATATATATACACTGCGTGCCAAATTATTATCGAGATAACTTTTTTCTAATATTTCAAAAACCGTATAATCAATTCACACAAAATTTTCACACAATGTTGGCAACACTGATCTGCACAAACACTGAAATTTTCGTACTGATCTGCCCAATGTAAACAAACTGGCACCATAATTTGGCATGCAGTGTATATATATATATATCTTCGCATGTCGAATTGAGTCACTGTTGGTCACTGGGCGTGTTTCCTAAAATAAATACGCCATAAATCCACCTTCATCCCAACCGTGCACCGACGGCTTAGTGGTAGAATATCCGCCTGATACCAATTCAGTCAGGTTTCGATCCTAGCTAGAGGCAACCGGATGTCTAGCCGCACTGATGAGCTGTGATACAGCGAAACAGTCTGTCTGTGGATGACATTATATATATATATATATATATATATATATATATATATACACTGCGTGCCAAATTATGAGATAACTTTTTATATATATATATATATACTGCGTCCCAAATTATGAGATAACTTTATATATATATATATATATATACTGCGTCCCAAATTATGAGATAACTTTATATATATATATATATATATATACTGCGTCCCAAATTATGAGATAACTTTATATATATATATATATATATATATATATATACTGCGTGCCAAATTATCGAGATAAATTTTTATATATATATATAACTTTTTTTATATATATATAATATCCAA
The DNA here is from genome assembly GCA_963932145.1 of Acanthosepion lycidas. Taxonomy (NCBI): domain Eukaryota; kingdom Metazoa; phylum Mollusca; class Cephalopoda; order Sepiida; family Sepiidae; genus Acanthosepion; species Acanthosepion lycidas. Next base: position 31,197,637 of record OZ010607.1, on the reverse strand, counting down.
TGTTGATAGAACAATTCAGAGTTTCATGCAATTCTTGCAATCTTCAGGTGCAAGGTTTAGAGTTCTGAAAATATATTTCTACACTTTCATAGTCCTTTGACCCCAGTTTTGCGGTTAACTATTTTCCCATACCTGGGATCTTAACAGCTGCTACCACCCCTGGGAACAACAGTAACTAAGAGGTGGTTCTGTGCTCCTCAAAAACACCTGATCAGAGTTCTTGCTGCTGGTTGTAGTTCATGATCTAGGGGATGTTAAGTGTTAAAGATTCCTCATTATATATTTTTTATCTGATCTCATATAATAAATATTTTTTCAGATCAATTTCCCTTTTTTATTTTAAATACACATTTTTTTTTTACTGTACTTATTTTCTGGAATGAAACTACAAACCTTTTAAACATATATTTATATAGACGTTTTAAAAGTTAATATTTTAAAAAAAAATAAGCTTTCTTATTGATTTTGAAAATTAACCACAGTAATGATTTTAGACAAATGATACAGATCAGTTCAATAGTATTATTATAGTTTGAAGTCAATAAGACAAAGCTTCTGTTTACTTTTCAGTACCAGCAAAAATTGAGAGAGTCTTAAACCGCCAACCTCAAGCCTATATATATGAGCTCCCTTATCAGATTCTCAACTCTTTCTGTCCCATTGACCTCTATACTTTGCCCTCTCTTCCAACATATACAAATAAAGGAATTAAAATAAATCAGAAGTTTCAAGAGGAGGGAAATAAGTGACAACCCTAGTTATGTCCACAACCTTGTGGACTCTTGCAGCCCTTTGTATATATTAATAACTTCCTGTACGATAGCCATTGTGTTGCAGGCAATATTGGCCTGCAAACAGATATTGAATGATTGAAAATAACAAGATGAAGACTTGAGTAAAAAATATATTGCTAAATTTATTTTCATTAAAGAAAATACATCAACAAAAAAAAGGTTACAGTGCACTAGGCAAAAAATATCTTGGCATGTTCATGTAGAGGATGAAAAGAATGTTGTCCTGTGTAGGACAGTTTTGGTAGTCACTGGAGAGCATTGTCCTGAAAAGGACAGTTTTGGTTGTCACTGAAAAGAACAGCTTTGTAGTTGCTGGAGAGCATTGCCTTGAAAATAACAGTTTTGTAGTCACTGGATGAAGATGGCTGTAGCAGTAACTGATGTCGAGCTGAAGATTATAATGGCTGGCTGAAGCCATGGGCCAACTGCTCAAACAGATACTAAACTTTGATCCTAGTCATCTGGCCATGGAATCTTATTTATTTTGAAATGTTACATTTTATGTGGCAAAAGGCCAAAAGTGGGATTGGGGAAAGGCTGGCCATCACTATCCTACACCTTGCTAATCTGGTTCACGATCCATTCATCCATTACAATTTACTCAAACACCACAAGAACTCATCCATCGCCATTCAATCCAACACATACCATAATACTGCATAGTCACAGGGATCCTACTAAAATACCAATGAAAATATATACAATTGTTTTTTTGTTTTTTTTTCATCAGGCCATGGGTAAATGGCTACAGAATCATATTTGTCATTGCTTTGAGGCCTCTTTATATCCTGAATCAGTCTTGCAACAACACTGGTTAAACTTTTTCTTTCAGTTGTTTTTGAAAAATGTGGGAGTGCTAACAGGGTACATCAATTGAATAAAAATGTGAAACTATCCTTCTTTCTCTCATTTTTTATCTCTTTGGAACCCCAGACAAAACCATTTGCTCATAGATGATAAAAAAGAACAATATTCTTTATCTCCAATTGAGTCAAAACTTAATAAAAATCCTACAGTTTATTTGTCTCATCTTCAGAACAAAGGCAGCAAATCATTTTGCTTTTCTATTTTTTTTACCTAAGAAGTTAAAAATAAGCAAATATCCTGACGTGCCAAAAGTTGTGGATTAGCTGTATTAGGAAAATCTATGATAAAATTTTTTTTTGTATGACACACTTTGTCCTTTAGGACTTCATCAGACTAAAGTGATGTTAATATTTACACATACATTTTTTTTCTAATCAGTATCAACCCTTCAAGGCAGTAAAGCCACTAAGACACAAGGGGTTACAGGATGTGGAAGAATTAGGAACAGAAACATTAATAATGAGCAAGAAGAGGAGAGAGTAATCAGAAGGACAGTAGATAATGATTGACATAGCATTTAAATTTTTGCAGATTAAAGTTGGCCTGAAAGCATGGCACTAGAAGGGAGTTCATCAAGCAAGAAGTGCGAGAAAAGAAACTGTTCACATAGAATTTATGGTTACATCTAGCTAACTTAATTGTAAATTGATGAGATCTCAATGCCAGTCTAGTACTGCGCTTAAATTCAAAAAGTTTAGAATCATAGTGAAGGGCTCCTCTGAACAATTACTATGAAAGTATTTATGAAAGAGAGGGGAGACAGAAAATTAAAAATTTTTTAAAATATTTTTTGGGATATATAGTCTATCCGATTTAATTTATTTTATTTTATTTTTTTTGTTTATGTTTTTATCATTTATGAAATATCCCACATTGGGATAATAGAAGATCTGTCAAGAAAAGTGAAATGTAAGAACCTGATCATAAATATACTGTGGATGATCTAGTGATTAAAGCACTTTCTATATATGTTTGTGTAAAGGTAATGATAGGTGGCACCACCGGATCTTAACAGTTTGAATATCAGCTAAGGTGCTCATGGCAAGAGAACATGAACTAGAGGAGTTTGAATGGGACATGATAATAAGTGTTAAACAGAAAAGACATTCTATTTTGGAAGTTTGGGGGATATTTAACATCCCTTGATCTACAGTGTTGTGTGTTTTAGGAACACCTAAGAGAAAGTATTACTTCCCACCATGGACAAGTGCAGTGGTCAACCATAGGCCCTTAAGGATCATGACCAGAGGTGTCTTGTTAGAAATGTCAGTGGTAACAGACACTGACTTTAAATCACATCCATGTTCAATGAAGACAGTTGTCGGGTTAACCCCTCCTAATTTTTGAAACTGCTACTAGGGGATGCTCTCCGGACTATAAATACTCTGCGATAATATTTTGTAGACTCTTCTTACCTTATCCGCTTACTCATCAACGTAAACGCATGAACAAACCACACATACACAACACGCATACATATGCACATTCATCCACTTCACATACATTGAACCCAAACAGTTTTCACATTCTTTTGTGATGTAATGGAATAACCTGTCCATAAGTGACTACTCTATAGGTAGTAACTACCTATAAGTATCTGTAAGCCAACGGACTACAGAGTCTAGCTGGGATCTGTTGAGTGGGACTCAGACTAATGCAAGAACTACTGACCTTCCAGTAGTAGCACTCACTACTGGGATGACTTTCAACGACCTTGTGCACAACTGTTACCTTTATTCTTATTGTACTGGTTTTTACAATAACCCTTCATTTATTTTATCACCATGTTTTTCAAGTATATATTTCTATTAGCATGGAATATAACATTTTGCTACACACATCATTATCTTTGTCACTTGTATACCTTTCTTGCTAATACATTATCATTTGTTTGTACATGTACTGGTTCTTGTGGTTTCTTTGCCTTTCTTCACATGGACTCACATGCTGAGTCCACCATTTTTTCTCAGGAAACAGCATATTATTCCCAATTTCAAACACTAATGTTGCTAATGTTGGGAAATGCATAACTAGCCTGCAACACAGTACCAAATATATCTAACAAATCCATTCAATACTCATTAGTTTCTATGAGATGTGGGAGCAGAAGACTCACCAGGGTGGCCCTATAAGTATCATAGCAGCAGACACAGTAACTTACTTGGGCTTTTGGCCTCACTAATTGAACACTTGAGAACTGAAAGCATGTCCAATAATTCATGGTTCCAGTTGTTACAGGCTGATAGTTAGGGTTCAAATATGGCACAGATACTGTGAACCCATGAATCTCAGTTGTGATCAAATCACTGTAAAAGTTGGTGGTGGCTCCATAATTACATGAGTTGTTTTCATGTGTTGTGTTGGATTTGCTGGTCTGCCTAAATATGTCATTGACTAGTGACCACTATATTGCAGTATTTCATGACTATTTTCACTCATTTCTGGATTCTATGCACCTCAAAAAAATTATTCAATAAGGACTCATATCATCAGTTGCCCCTGTTGCCAAAAATTGGTCTGGAAAGAATTCTGGAAACTTTCAAAAAATAGTGATGCCACCATGTCCACTTGAACACAAGCCCAATCAAGAATTTATAGGACATAATGGAGAAGTATATTTACATGCAAAATCCTGCATCTACAGATATTGGATATTATATGGACAATTATCAAGCCATCATAGCTCAACATCTCTCCAAAGGACTTCTGGCTACTTATGGAATCGATGCTATATCATGTTGCTACATTTTACCAAGGGATCCTACAGAGAATTACTCTATCCTATGACTTTTGGCATGTCAGTTTAAAATCCTGAAAGTAATTTTAAGAGATAAACTGAATATATTTATGTATTTTAATACTGTTTGACTGGTACACATTTTGTGATTTGCCACAAATTTGAACAAAACCATAATTCTTAAATTCTTTACAAATTTTACCCAGGTATTTGTTTCAGTTTTGGATGATACAAAGTAGTACCAAGACTAATCAAGAATTATTTTAAAAAATGTACACAACTTTCAAGAATTATTTTAAAAAATGTACACAACTTTGGAAAGAAACTGTGGATCATTTCAAACTTGTTCTCTCAAAAAAAAGTATAAGAAATGTTTATACTGTTTGTGGTGATGACAAAAATAGTTGTCTCCCCTCCAAAGTACTCTACTATATAAGTAATGAACAAGCCTCATTTATGGGTAGTGGTCAAATTTCATTGAATACAAGCTTAAAGATTTGTTTGTTTTTCCTTATGCTGTTTTTAACTGGCTTTCAGAGTTATGTTTTACTCTTGGACAGAATATTCTTCAGTGTGATTTTTTATTAATTCCTTTAGCTTGAAAAATTTAAGTTATTGTGAAACCTTTTTAAAAAGCTTACACAAAATATAAATAATGTCAAAATGGTACTTTAAACACACAATATTTTTTGCCATTATGCTTCAGGAATTAATAGACAAGCTTTATTGGAATGTCCTTTGACAGTCTTGTTATTATTCAAAAATATCAATCCTCCAATATGGCAGTGAATGCTGGACAATTTCTTCACGGATGTAGAGAACAATTACAGCAATAGATATGTGGTTCTACAGAAGGATGATGAGAATACCATAGACAGAGTATGTGAGCAATGAGGAATTTTTAAGAAAAAAGGAGACAAAAAGGGCACTTATACTTAGAATCAGAAAGAGAGTTGAAATTTCTTGGACACATAATGAGTAAGGAGGGTTTGGAAAATTTGACAAACACTGGACATACTGAAGACAAAAGAGACGGGGGAAGGCAGTGAGTAACCTACTAAACGAGTTTGCGTAAATGCATAGCAGAACAGGGTAGTAAGAAGACAAGTGTTACTAAGAAATACAGAGGAGAGCTATGATTACCCACATCCTGAATAGGAGATGGCACATAAAATAAGATCCTAATTGTTGTTGCTTTAATCAGTACATTTAAGCCAGTCCACTCTTTGGGTGAGCTTCTTATGAGAGCCAACAGCCAAAGTATATATATATATATATATATATATATATATATATATATATATATATATATATATATCAAGCCTAGAATGACAACCTTTCTAGAGATGGTGTCTCCATAAAAACACTGTGAATGTCTGAGTTGGGTGTCAGAAAAGGTTTTTGGCCTTGTAAAAACTTGCCTCAAATCATTGTGAAAAAAAATCCGTCAGGCAGGACCCCGCTTGCTTTGTGCAAGATTAATCCCAGTCCTACCTGAGCAAAAAACATAGATATTTATGTATTTTTGAAATTTATTTACAATGTTTTCATGAGTATGTTTACTGTTCATCTTCAGTTGATAATTATATGGGAATTGGAAATGATTTGGGTTTTTGATATTTTTTTATTTGATTTATACAACATTTCTATATAACTATCTCTGGATGGTGCAAGAAAGATAGTTTTATTCACTTAAAACTACAATGAAATCACATGTTATAGACAGACATTTTTGTAATTTTTAAAAAAATTTTGAATATTTTTTTTCATAAAATGGTAAATAATAAATCTTTATAAAAGTTAAATAATTTTTTTATAATCTTGTAAATAAGCATTGCCAAGGGAGTGAATGTAATTAAAATAATAGTGGTGTCAATGGAAAAATTGTCCTTTTGAAACAGATTTTTTTTGCAGGCACGGAGGTCCATGTTTGCTACAAGCTTCTCCTGGTAAGCATTTGAAATCAGCCATATTGAAATAACAAATAAGCAATTTCTAAAAGCCAGATCCACATATGTGGTTTGACATGGAAATTCAAACTTGAATTGCAAAGCTCTTTTGAGCAGAAACAAATATGCCATATTTTTGTGACTGCAGGAATTTGGGAAATATTGCTGCAGCCATCACGAAGATTGATTCCAATGGTCTCAAAATATTGTTCTGATCTTTTTGTCAGACATCTCCGATCTGATTTGGCTCGATCTGTAACTAACAAAAATATTACAGACAAAAATGAATATATTGTCTAAAAATTACTATATTTATAGCAGAAGAGTACTCAATATCAGAGATAGAACATTTGTAGATGTAGACAGTGTGGACATCAGAATCAACACTGCATGTGGACTGGCAGTTTCATGTCTCAAGCAATGTTCAGACAATTAAAAAGAATAACTAAATTGCTAAGAATTAATCACCATCAATTTATTTTTAACTGTCAAAGTATTTCAAATGTAATAAATTCTAAATTAAAAATCTTTTTTTAAACAGAACCAATAGTTCACTTATATTTTCACGGTCTGAAACTCAATTGAAGTGTGAAATTAATATTTATGATGCAGTGCTGATTGCTATGTCCACGCTCTGTGTGTGTGTGTGTGTGTATGTGTGTGTGTGCATGTGTATAGATAGATAGAAATGAACAAACAGATAAATACAGTCAATAAATTAGTAGAGGATCACATTTATCTAAGCCACTGACCCTGATAAGCAGTGTATCCACAAGACATTGAAGGCGATCGAAAGATAAGTCAATTGACCTTTTATTAATTTATTGACTATTCTTATTCTAGTTCTCTATTGAGCACTTTTTGACAAAAAATCTGCTCATTTTGAAATATGTTAAATTTCAGTAATTTTATGTATTTTGATAAGTGTTACGGATTTGTATCATATATATATATATATATATATATATATATATATATATAGTTTTCTCTCAAAGTATTGGAACATCAAGGCCAATTCCTTTGTTTTTGTTGTTCACTGAAGACATTTGGGCTTAATTTCAAAAGAATATGAGACAAGAGTTTAAAATTCCAGCTTCTATTTCCTGGTATTTACATTTAGATGTGATAAACAACTTAGGATACACCATCTTTTGTGTGAGCCCATCCATTTTTCAAGTGAACAAAACTATCGGAACATGTTACTGAGAGGTGTTACTTGTTGCCCAGGTGTTGCCTTTTAGATTAAATACATCTGAATGAGTACTCTTGGTTTTAGACCTGTAAAGACTGCATTTCTTGTTAAAAAGCTTATGCATATATATATATATATATATATATATATATATATATATATACACAAGATATTGCACATTGAGTGCTGGTGTTAATAAAATAGTGCTTGATGAAATATAGCAGAGCTATTAAGTAGATATTAATAAATATACATATCTCAGCACCTGAACATTGTGCTGTGCATGAAACTCCAAATCATGTTACCGGTGAGGAATATTATGGATATTTATTTATATATATATATATATATATATATATATATATATATATATACACATTATGAAATGGACAAAGTGGTAAATGGACAGGCCGGTAAATGTTTTTTAATACTTAAATATTTATATCTATAAAAAGAATGTATAAACATAAAAATGTCTTAAAATAATTGTCGGACTTTGTCCATTTCATAATGTGTGATGTCATTTGTTTACATTTGATACGCCATGAGCAGATATGAATGTACATGAGAGATTCATAGAAGATTGAAGTTCAAATACAGTAAATTCGACCTTGCTAACCGAATGCTCCTCTGTGGCCAAATCGGTTAAGGCACGTCAAGCTAAATGACGGTTCTTTATATGATACAGGTTCAAATCCTGTCGGAGGACGAATATTTTCTGTGAAAATTTCTCAGACATTCAGGCCGGTAAATGTTGTTTAATACTGTTTATTATAAACAGAGCATTTACTTAAATATTTGTATCTATAAAAAGAATGTATAAACATAAAAATGTCTTAATATATATATATATATATATATATATATATATATATATATAAATTCAAAAGACTTATCTTCTGATGTTTCTAGACACACTGCTTGTCAGGATAGATTTAATGGATTTATTAACATTTATCATATTTATATTTAATTTACTACAAGAAGAATGCTTATCATTGATGCCAAACAAATTACAAACCTGTTTTATACTAAAAAATGTTATAATATGATAATGCTTTAAGTGTTAAATATAACATAATAATGTTTAAATGTTAAAAATGTTATAACATGATGATATTTAATATGAAATTGTTTGAGTTTATATTTCTATAATTTAACCATTATAAAAGTGAAAAATCTTATTATTAAAAATTAAATTATTATTAAAATCATTATTATTATGTATAATTAGATAAAACATTGAATATTAAAGCAATGAAGGTATTTGTGCCACAACTTATGACTTTTCATTGAAACTAACAATATGAAAAATACGCATTTTTTGCAGTTTTCATGTATTTTATATAAACTACTGTCAAGAAACAAAGAAATTTTAACAAACAAAAAATGAGGTTTTGCAAGAATTCCAAATTTTTAAAATAACTTGTTTACCATTACCATCAAAAACATAATGGCAATATTTAAGTAATTTTATAATTGCTTTGGTTATATTTTCTGCAGCGAAATGTTAGTTTATATCTTTACAATTAATTCTTTTGCTGCATGTAAGGAGGATTTCTGTTTTTCAAATCATTCAACTAAAAATATCAAAAGAAATCAGATACAAAGCAAAGGAAATAACTATCACTCACACTATTTACATTGTTCGGATTGTTGCTCTCATCTTTGTTGTATGCTCCGCCCTTCTTCAGGTGACTCTAATTTCAAACCTACCCCTTTATTTTGTCCACCAGGGTAGATTGTTTTAGTTCCACGTGCCATGTCTCTTCTGGATATCTTTTTTGTTTTTGTCCACCTCTGCTGTAACCAGGTATTGAACTCACAAAGTAATCCAGTGACTTGACCCAACAGTTGCAAATTCAATACCTGGCTACAGCAAAGATGAACAAAAACTTGGAGAATTGAGTTAAAGGGAAATAACTGAAACTGAGTTATCCAGAAGAGACATGGCACGTGGAACTAGAACAATCTACCCTGGTGGTTGAAGTAAAGGGTTCCGTTTGAAATTCCAATTACCTGAAGAACGCTGGGGCATACAACAGCCGAAACATTGTGAATATGACAACAAAGATGGGGACAACAGTCCGAACAATGTAAATAATGTAAATACTTTATAATACCTCATCTCAGAAATATTGACAAATTCTGAAGAAGGCCGGAGTGTACAATAGTTGAAATGTGAATATGACAGCATAGATGAGGACAACAGTCTGAACAATGTAAATAGTGTGAGTAGTTACACTACGTCATCTCAGAAATATAAACATGAAACTGATGGAGTTCAGCATACATATATTGGCCTGTTGACCAAGTGCATGAGTTGAGCTAGCTTGGATATTAAGCTCCCCACTCTTTGGTTCAATTTGGAATCCCCTGGGTACTTGATGTACCTGACACTGGGAAAATAGATTAGCCTTCTGGACACACAAATGAACAATTTATGTCCCTTTAATACATTCTGGTTTTTGTTATTACAATGGGCGCTTACTTAAAATAGACACTCCATTTTTACTTATTTATTAAACACTGTGTAATACGTCTATTGACTTGTGCACTAAATAAAAAAGTCTAAAGAAAATGTCAGATTAAAAATAAATCCATTAATTTTGCTTTTAACTATATGTAATGTTATCATTTATAAATATCTAATGTTATTATTTATTCTAAAATGACCTTGAAAATTGACAAATTTTTTAATCATTTTTTGTTACCTAAAAAAATATAACTATAACACAATTTTACATATTACACTCAATAAATTAAACAAGATACTGTATCTGAAATTCTTTCAAATAGTTTATTTAATATATAATAAATTCTATGCCAACAATTTTTTCCTTTGTGCTTGTCACTTTTGGAATTCTCTTCCGGCTTCTTGCTTCCCAGTCAACTTTGATCTTCAAAAATTTAAATGCAATGTCAATCATTATCTTCTGTCTTCTTGTTCTTTTATTGTTTTCTCTCTTTAATACATCCTGGATAAGATGATAAACTACATCTGCGTCCTGGGTATGTCGATAAACTACGTCCAACAACAAGGCCTCAGATAATGTTTTCAGAACAATAATGTTGCCAGCTATACGTTTTTTGGAAACAATAATGTTGCCAGCTATACGTTTTTGAAACAATAATGTTGCCAGCTATATGTTTTTGGAAAAAATAATGTTGCCAGCTATACGTTTTGCGTCCTGGGTATGACGATAAACTACATCTGCATCCTGGGTATGATGATAAACTACGTCCAACAACAAGGCCTCAGATAATGTTTTCGGAACAATAATGTTACCAGCTATATGTTTTACGTCCTGGGTATGACTATAAACTACATCCGCGTCCTGTGTATGATGATAAACTACGTCCAACAACAAGGCTTCAGATAATGTTTTCAGAAAAATAATGTTGCCAGCTATACGTTTTTTGGAAAGAATAATGTTGCCAGCTATGTGTTTAATAGTACTGTATATTTAATATATGTATATGTATAGGTATATATATATATATATATCTTAATTTGGCATTAAATGACCCACAGTGGTTGACATGCCATAAAACCCAACCAACCAATCTCTTTAATAATATTTCTCTCATATTCTCTAGCACTCAGTAACCCCCTTATGTCTTAGTGACTTTATTGCCTTGCTTGGGATGAAATGATTAAAAAAAAACATAATTACTGTATTTGATGACACACAGGCATATTAGACACACCTCATTCCAGTATGAAAAAAAAAAGGTTTTTATCATGCAATGTTTAAAACACACTATCATTGCATTACAAAATATTATAAAAGCACTTTAATAAAAGCAAGCAACATTACTGTATATACAAAGTAAGTTAGTGGAACTCACAAACATCAAAAATCACAATATAAATGCACCAACCCCTTCACCAGTTATTCTTCTTTGACTGCTTCTTATGAGGGATATATTTCTCTGGGTTTAATGCTATATTTCTTAGATTAGTGTTTTACCATTACTGGAATTGCTTTACTGTACCATTTCTTTCCTCTTTAGTTTCCTGTTGGTTAATCATAAATATAAAAGAATAACTTAAAACCACAAACAATTTTGGATGAACAAAATGGTGCATATATTTTTTTAATCATTTCAATCTCAAGCAAGGTAACAAAGCCACTAAAATGCAAAGGATCACTGAGAAAAATATAGTATTAAGGAGAGAAGACAATAAAAGAACAAGAATTAAGAAGACAGAGGATAACAATTGACATTGCATTTAAATTTTTGAAGATCAAAGTTGGCTGGAAAGCATGAAGGTGAAAGAGAGTTCCACAAACAAGAAAAGGGACAGAAGAAACTGTTAGCATAGAACTTACAGTTTAATAACTGAGAAGTAGGAATGGACATAAATATTTTTTATATAACAATGTCACTAGTATCATTGACATAAATATGAGTAAAAAAAAATGAGTGAAGCAAGAATTTCATTGTTTCATTTGGCAAAAATCAGAATCTCAATTTGTTCATGAAGATTATTCTATATTTATCATGTAAATTGGGCAATATTAATTGGTTCAACATTTTTGATAACTGGTAAACAAAACCAGAAACTTATGATATAGTAATTGTAATTGAATGTAAGACTGAAGTTTGTGTGTCTTCATGTAACCCTGAAGATAACCAGGTTGGTAATTGATAACTGTTTTCTTGAGTTTAAGTTTATTTTTAATCATTTCACCCCAAGCAAGGCAGTAAAGCCACTAAAACATAAGGGGTTAATGAGTGTAAAAGAATAAGAAAAAAGAGAAACATTATTAAGGAGCAAGGAAGGTATAGTCTTGTGAACAGTCTTTTTTTTTTTTTAATTATTTCACCTAAAGCATGCCAATGACACAACGAAGATGCAAGAAATTACTGTGAAAGAATATGAAAAAAAGAGAAACATTATTAAGGAAAGAGAACAATAAAAGAACAGAAATTAAGAAAACAGAATATAACAATTGACATTGCATTTAAATTTTTGAAGATCAAAGTTGACTTGGAAGCAAGAAGCCAGAAGAGAGTTCCACAAGCAAGAAATGTAATAAAAAAAAAAACTTTTAGCATAGAACTTGTTATATAATAATCTATTTGAAGGCTTTTAGTGTATTTAGCATTACTGGTATTATTTTTCTCTTTCATCTCTTTCATCTGTAGTTTCCTGTTGGTTAATGATATGAGTACATTGAGGCAGATGTATGATGGACCTGTTGCTACTGGCAAACATCACCAGTACCTTGTGATGATAAACAGTACCAATAATAATAACAACAATAATAATAATAATGGGTACTTCTCACAATTTGCATAGATTTCTCTCCATCCAATGGCCTGCTGCTGCTAAATCTCATGCCATATAGGTGATGATCCCACAAGAGCCACCTTGTTCCTTCAGCATCACATTAATCTGCTGTAGGTTCTGGCTGATGGTATCCTTCCAGTGGCTGTGCAAACTGAGATTCAAATTGGTAGATGGCTCTGGTAGGATGTTCATCAGGTTGTCCTTGATGATCCCGAGGGTGCAGAGGTTGAAGCCATGGATATGGGAGGCAAGGGTTTGATGAGAGATCATATCATGGCACCATACAGTAGCACAGAGAGGACAGTAGCATTGTAAATTCATATCTTGGTATGTCGAGGGATTTTGCAACGTCCCCATAGTAGTCTCCAATGGTATGTCATGATACCAGCAGACAGATCATTTCTTCTGTTGATCTCCATTAGAAGATTGCCAGTATTTTGTTCTGAGCCCAAATATACAAAGGATGTGGTGAACTTGACAGGGTCACTGCCAATGATGATGGGTGGTGGATAGAGGCCATCTCCAACATACATCAGCTTGGTCTTTGACCAGTTGACATGCAGCCTAAGCCTTGTTCCCTCACTGAACATGCAGAGTGTCCCCTCTCCAACCTGACCAACAGAACAGCACTGTGTCATCAGTGTAGTCCAGGTCAGTTAGGTTGTAGTTCCCAAGCTGAACACCAGGGGAGCCGTCACACATTGAATCCATGAGGTGGTCAATGAACACAATTACATTTTTCTAACTTCATGACATCTCATTTGTTTGCATCTTCTGATGCAAAAAGCTTGAGGTCTTTTGAAGTCACTGATTGAGACTTTATGGCAACACACACAATACAAAGGAAAGACAAATAATAATAATAATAATGTCATTTGATAAAGATTATTATTAGGTTGGTGCAAAAATAATGTCGTTTTCTCACATAGTAACATATGTGAGAAAACGACATTATTTTTGCACCAACCTAATATTATGGAGTTGGGCTATGTCGAGATAACCATTTGAGCTAAAATTATAGTCTATGGTGGGTGGTGAGCATTACAAATAAAATTTGCCAATATAAGGTCTTAACATTTTATTTGAGATGCAAAGTGATTTAGCCATTGTTTTTGGTAAAAGCAGTGTCTTTGTTATATACCGTACCTATGAATACTAATACCTTGTTATATACCATACCTATGAACACTAATACCTTCTTATATACTGTACCTATGAACACTAATACCTTGTTATATACTGTACCTATGATCACTAATACTTTGTTATATACCGTACCTATGAACACTAATGTGTATGTCCCAATCCTCATAAATACATTGGACACTATTGTAAGTGGGGGTAATATGCTGTCTAAGTAGTCCACTGCTAGAAGTGGTTTACCTACTTCATGCTGCTGGTGAGTATTGTATTTTGCTGATTTTATAAAGATTACCATTTCATTTCCAACCTCCATTTTGGTTATTCCTCATTCAGTAACCCTTCCTGGGTTACAACAGTCTTATATGCCATCAAATATGGTAATACATTTTTGGGAAAATCCATCTTGCTCATTTGTAAATCTACCATTTGTCTGTACATTGAATATTGCTGCCATAGCTGGTCTGTTGCTCCTACTATATATCTCAAAAATTCTTGACAAAATCCAAAGAAGGGTCTGCAATGTAATCAATCCTAACCTTGCATTTCAACATCAGTCACTTTCTCACTGCCATAACATGCCTTCTTTCTGTCCTTCCTATAAATATTTCCATGACAATTGTTCTGATGGGCTTTCCTCTTTGGTGTCTTGACTGTGTGAATTTAAGCATACTAATAGATTGGCAACTAGATCTCATTATGTAATCATAACTTCTATTCAAATAGTTTCTTGCCACACACTTATCACCTGTGGAACTCTCTTCTGGTTTCTTGCTTCCCTACCACCTATAATCTTCAAAAATCTAAATGCAATGTCAATTGCCATCTTTTGTCTTCCAGAAACCTGTTCTTTTATTGCCTTTTCTCCACACTAAAGTCTCATCATTCTCTTTCATTTCCAGTAACTCCTTGTAACTTAGTGGCTTTATTACCTTGCTTTGGGGTGAAATGATAAAAAAAAAAAAATTATAAACTCCCACGAGTTTATCCAAAGAAAATTTTAACCATAAAAGTATGTTTCAACATTTAGTATTATACTTGTAAATATCATTCAAAGAAATCAGATAGCCACATTACATTGAAACACCAGTTCCTGCACAGTCACTGAAGTTAAGCAACATGGAGCTTGGTCAGTACCTAAATGGGCAACTGCTTAGGAATACCAAATCCTGTAAGCTTGAATGTGTAGTTGGTGTAACAGATAATGGCTCAGAATTGTGAATTGGAGAGCTGAGTTCCAATTCTCATTTGGTTCTTTATATTCATGCAAATACCCAAGGGAAAGATATGAATCCACCTCATCTCTCTTCAGCTATGAGTTAATTAGTAAGACATATTACTAAACCATTATTATCTAAAAAAAAAAAAAATCTTACAATCTAAAAATATTTTATGGCTTTAAATAACTTGCAAAAGTTTGATAAGCTGTAAAATTCCGAGAAATTAGAACTTTCAATACCTTCCCCTTGTGTAGTCAAAAGGCAAGTTGAACATCCATTTTGAATCATATAACTGTCATAAGTCGTGTTGAGTCGATATGGACAGCCATTGCAAACATAACATCTGAAGCTGACAGCTGCAATGAATATTGAAAAAAAAAAATTATTATGAACTTGATGTTTTTGTTTTTAGTTATAATCATAACTGATATCTATTCAATTTTAACAATCAAATAATGAACACATGACTGTAAAGTCTTCCTACGTTGATGTGTTGTATTTTATCAATTTAATTCAATCTTCTTTTATGAACCATGTCCCTGTAATGATTCTCTACTACATCCTATTCATTCTAGCTCTTAAAAATATTTGTTTTTTTACTATCCTTCCCAGTTTCTGTTCCAGCATCCATTTACTCAAGATCATTAGGTAGGTTACTTACTGTTTCCCCTCTGCGCTTTTTGTCTTCAGTATGTCCTGAGAGTGTCATATTCTCCAAACCCTCTTTCCTCATTATGTGTTCTAGAAATTTTAACTCTCTTGTTCTAATGGTAAGTACAAGTGTACAAGCACTTTTTGCTTCCAATTTCCTCAAAGGTTTCTCATTGCCCACATTATCTGTCTGATTGTCTCATTATCCCTCTGTAGAACAATATGTCTGTTGTCTCAAGTCTCCTGCTGCTATATAGAAAGATTGATACTACAAACTGTTCAATATTTTTTTTATTTATTTGTTTCTCATAAAATTTCCTGTTTCACTTTCTCTCAAATCATATCCACCTGGTATCACAGTATTTTAATGTATTGTGACCATTTTGCTTAAAGTTAAAATTTTCTTGATATCAGATGAAAATTTGGAAATTTTTCAATATATTTCAATGAAATTTTCACTTTCCAATATTACAGTTTTAATTAAAGTTTTCATATATGTAAAGAAATAGGTGTCAGTTTAAACTGATGTTGGGAGGATATGAGTTAAAGTTGGTATTTTCTTAATTTCAGATGAAAACTTGGAAATTTTACAACATATTTCAATGAAATTTTCCCTTTCCAAAATTACAGTTTATAATTTAATACAGATATCTGAGAAAAAAAGAAGGTGTCAATTTGATCTGACACCAGAAGGACAAGGGTCAAACACAGGGCACACAAATGGGGATCAGTGTCTGAATTTTGATCTGAAACATTTCACTGTATAATGCTTGTGTAGTATCTGTTTCACCTCAGATCATGTAGAATAGATATTGTGCTCAACATCCTTCAGAGAAGTCAGGTGTAGGGTTGACCTTAGGGATGAATTCCTAGGTGGAGATGGCAATTGACCTAATACTAGCAGTGACTTGAAAAGGTAACCACCTGTTGGCCATTGGACAGGTAAATATACCCCCCCATTGGCAAATAGGCAATCTCTCAGATATTACAGGTGAAAATGTAAGATCCAAGTTCATAGGAGATGTCTTAGGCCACAGAGATGCACATACACACACACACTGGGGCACCTCGGCGCGGTGCAATGGTTAGCAAGCTTGTCTCGCTAAAACAGTTATGAGTGAATAGTGAGTTCGATCCTCACTGGGTGCCCCATACTTTCGGCCTTGTGCCACATTTGAGCTACACTTGGAAAATCACCACACACACACACACACACTGACCAATGAGAACAAGAAGTTGTCGGAGTTAGCTCCTCCTTGGCTCCTTAAACCGGAAGAAAACAGGTCATTTCAACCTTGACCTTTCAGTTGTGCTCCCTATACGCTGTTAATTACGAGGTAGAGACTAGCAAGTTACCTTTTCAGTTTAGTTATATTACGAACCTAATTGTAATATACTTCTAGGCATTTTTAGGTCTTGGTTTTCTTTTAGCTAAGCTCTACTCATTTTTTAGATAGACTTTACTGTGTTATCCTACCAATTCTCTTGCTAGTCTCCCTTACCACAAGACAATGACTTCTCGCTAAATTTAGGGTCGGCGACTGAAACCATCGTTACACAGGACCCTGGTCTCCGTGGCCAGGATGTCGATCACTGGGCTGTGTATTAAGTTACGCTCCCATTTCTTTTTGTCTGTTAACTTGACGATAGTTGGAAACTTTGCTTTCTCTCTCTACTTCGCTTCTTACTTCTGGCTCCTTGCCAATTCTCGGCATTCTGTCACTACTAGCTGCTAGCTGCCTGCATGTCATCCCTAACCTTTCCCGTACACTACGTTTGTAATTATTACGGGAGGCTACTAATATCGGACTCGACCGGCAGACACGCAACGCCTGCACTGGACCTTTGACATGCCCGAACAACATCGCAATGCCAGCTCCTCTTTCCTTCCCAACACGTCAAGTTGGCATCCCGGCAACAACCAACATCAACCTCAAACTACAATGACCAGCATCAATTACCTGCAATGACCAACATCAACTTCAACTGCAACGACCAACAGCGATCACCTGTAACAACCAACCTCGACCATCAATGCCTGCACCGGAACATCTGCATCTCTACCGTTCCGACCACCATTATTTCTTTATTACTTTTCTAGAATAAATTAGCTTATATCTTATATATCCTCGTTCTGTCGTCTATGTTGTTTCACCTTGTCAGATTTAACGTCTTCGAAAATGTTAGCGGGCCTCTTGTGACCTCATCACCCTTTTGTGATACGGGGGCGCTCAAGGGGTCCGCTACCAACTACTGGAGTGAAATAAAATGTAAATGTTAAATATGAAAGATTCATTCTTGTATATTTTCAGTTAGTATAATTACACTTAGCATGATTAATGACTGCTGTCAATTGAAATTTATAAACTCTTTCTCCTAAAACATTTTTTCAGGAAAATAGGTTTCTCAAATCCATCAGCTGTTATTGCTCTTTCCAGAAATAGATGTAAAATTTGTATACGATAAAATTCAAATTGATGATAAATTTAAGGAAATCACCATTATTAACTCCCCAGTTGGACTGCTTAGATGGACTTGTATGCTTTATGGGGGGAAAACAGCAAGTGCCATTTTTCAGAAAGCAATAGTAAAGATTCTAAGAGTGGGCATAAAAAATTCTGATAATATATCAAGATGATATATGTTTGAATGCAACCAATGAAGAAGAATTAAGTCCTAAGAAGGCATTTCAAATTATTTAAAATGCGTTTTTGGGATTTTTTTTTAGAAAGTCCACTGTGGTACCTAGCTTTCATTAATTTAATTCACAAAGTCTATTTTAAGAAAAATAATGACACTTCTGGGGGAGTCATATGAAAGCTTAAACACCCTCATAAGTAAAAGGAAGAAGGTTGCCTTTCTAAAAAAAAAAAAAATCAAAATCACCATCGAAAATATTGAGGATGAATTAGTAACAATTTCAGTTTCAGAGCAGGCCATCACTATAGTGTTTTAGTGTTACTAGCTTATAAAGTTTAACGCAAGGATAAAAAAAAAAGAAGAGAAATAAGAAAGGAGGGAATGTTGTGTTATCTCAATAAAAGTAAATATGGATCTTTTCTGTTTTAGTGTTAATTCACCTCCTCAAAATAAAAAGAATTTATATTTACTAATATTCACATCAAATTCTCCAAGAGCAAGTACCTTCCATTGCATTTCCTTTGGGTTTTTGCGATCGCCCAAATGTGGATGATTCGGGAGCGTTAAGTGTAGTGGGGTCTACATTCGCGCTTACACCGATAAACAAGCTAACTAAAAACAGATTTTTTTCCCCTTTATTTTTAATTATAAAAAATTAATTATTCCTTGTAAGTACCTCGAATATCATCCACATTTATGAAAATGCGAATATAATTCCTTGATTTTTGGTAATTTTTCAATTTTCATTCTGCGAGTTGGAGTTGTTGCGAAGCAAGCTTAACAAATTTTGATTTAAAATTTATAATTTAAAACTAAAAGTGTCAAAAATTTAACAAAAAACACTTTGATTTAAAAATTTCTTAGGATGAATGAATTAATTAATTAATATTTGCGATTTCAAAGTAACTTAGGTACTTCCATAAAAACGTGTTACCTAACGTTTTTAAAATTAATTTATTTTTAATAATGAAAAACTTTCTTGAAGCTTTTATTTTATTTTTACTAAAAAATTTTTAGTTTTAATTTCAAGCTGTGAGATTAAATTTAATATTTCCAATAAATAAAAAAATGCTATGCTGCAATTCAAAACTAAAGTTTAACGCGCGAATTATGGTCCCTGTTTTATGGCCCCGATTCTATACATTTTTTACCAGTATTTAAAACTAAGCATAAAACGTCAATGACTTTAATTTTTATTTTAAAAAAAATTGTAGCTGTGAAGGGAAGTGTTGTTTTGAAAGATTCGAAAAAAAATATAATCGATCAATTAATTTGGATAATTGTTCTCATCATCAAACGCCTAGATATTTTAATAAAAATATCTAATTAAAAATAAGGTAGAGGCGTTTGACTGTGAATGACTATTAATTAAACTTTATCTTACCAGAAGAAACGATGCCTAAAAAGACAACACACATAAAAAGGATACTGTTAGTGTTCATTTTCATTTTTCATTCATGTCCATAATTTATATTTTTAAAAACTGTGCGTTAGCGTCGTAAATTGTTACCATAGCAACACTTCCGGAAGTGCTAAGCGCCATTAGCAGTCCCACCCTCATAACTCAACTGTAACTATTTGGTTATGTAGATAACAACTGCGCTTTATATCTGTAGCCTTATACCAAAATTAAGCTACGATTTTTAACCTTATACCAAAACTAAGCTACGATTTTTAATATCAAGATGGATACAAAATCGTAGTGCAATATAGTTAGAAAAAGAAAACACATAGATCATTTATCACTACGACTGGAACAGCTAACTAACCAAAATGAAACACGAAATTCCGATGAATTGTTAATTATGGCTCCATTGTTTTTTGTTTTTTTTTATCATTTCACCCCCAAGCAAAGCAATAAAGCCACTAAAACGCTAGGGGTTATTGGGTGTTAGAGAATGTGAGAAAAATATACTAAGGAGAAGAGGACAAGAATTAAAAAGACAGAAAATAATCAGTGATATTGCATTTTTAAATTTTTGAATATCAAAGCTGACAAGAGAAGGAAAAAAACAGAAAGAGAGTTCCACAAACGAAAAGTTTAACAGAAGAAACTGTTAGCATAGAACTTACAGTTACATTTTTAGCCATTTCAACTGTAAAATCATGAGACCTCGCTGCCAATCTAGTACTGTTATCTATTCATCATAACAAGCATAGATAAAGTATACAACTTGAAAAAATATTTAAATACAAATATTATTGACGTTATCATCAACAACAACAACATAATTGCTCGAGATGGAACCAAAGTGCCTGCTTTCTATTATAGGATATTTTATAAGGTAAAAAAACCTACAAAAAAGGATATCGTAGTACAAACAAATGTTTGGGTGTAAGGTTGATAAGGCCAAAGCACATGATAAAGACGGATGACACCAGCCAAGTTTTAAAAGAGAAATACGTTAAATTTATTTAACACACAAAATGAAAAGAATTACACAAATTAAATGCTTTGTGTGCCAATAATAGTCAATAATGTGTCTATACAAACAGAAAATATATAATGCAAATAAAAGTATATGATGCAAAAAAAATATGCCTTTTTTACATTAAAGTATATAAAAAATTTTCCAGTTACAATAAAGGATATACTACAAACAAAATATGCTGTTTTACAGTTGGATTGACCTTTGTGATCGCCCCAAATGTGGGCAACTCTGGTGCGCTATTTCAAAGTGTGACTGTTTATGTTTACACTCACCCCAATAAACAACCCCAAAACAGATTTTTCTTTTTTTAAATTGCAAAAATTCCTAACGCTAACCCATTCCAAAAATTTTATAAAACTTTGATTTAAAATTTATAATTTCAAAAGAATGCAAAAAATTTAATAAAAGACAAACTAACTTTGATTTAAAATTTATAATTTCTTGGTAGGGGAATTAATATTTGCAATAAGTAACTTTACATTATTTGGGGTGAATTAACAGAAAAGATCCAAGATAGACATGGGTGGTAATAAAATCACAGGAAAAAGTTACAATTTTGGCTACGAAAAAAAAACGTAATTTATTTATAGTGGCTGGTAAAGAGATCTATTTCTGTCAGTTAATACATGAGTTTATGTGTCCGCTTTGTTTACAACAGAAATTCATAAATCAATTCAACGTTTTAAAGACGTTTTCTAATAATGCTATGGTCACATATTCAATATATTTCATAGGGAGTCCTAATATCATATAAGACCCAATTTTATGTGAGGAAAGCCTTATAAATGGATGTTTTTAAAGTTTGTGCCAAAACATAAACAAACCATGGTATACAAAATTAGAATAAAGCCTTAAAAACGTTTTTTAACAATGTGACAGTCACATATTTTTTAGGGAGTCCTTGTATCCCATAAGACCTGACTTTATCAGAAAAAGTCTCAAATTGATATCAAAATTTGAATTAAGTGTTTCTTGAATTCTCAATTCACATATGAAACTAGGATTTTTGGGGTTTGCCAACCCAGGTTTTATATTTAACAACAACACATCTTTTAAATGAAACATACAAAAGGTTATTTTCTGAAGGAAATGTAGAAGCAGAATGTTGAAATAACATTTAGATATTCTTTTCAGAGATATAAAATAACAATAAAGTGTTCAATTTTCCTTGCAGTGAAATTTGTTTTATCAAGTAATAAAGTGTTTGTAGTGCATTGTGAAATGTGTGGACAGACTTACTTTATAACATTCAGAAAGACTTAGTCAGCAGCTGCTGGTTAATCCCTTCTATTGTGTGCATGGACAAGGCCTTAGTCAGCTGCTGGTTGTTGTCTCTTCAATTGTGAGCATCTGTGTGTGTAGATCAAACTGGTCTCCGAAATTATTTAGAACCTTGAGAAGCAGTAGGCTTCTATTTTTATAACCATAAAGGAGATCAAAATCTAATTTCACATAGAGGTGTAAACTTTTTGAATGCAAAGTTTTCATTAGTTAGAAAATAATTTCACACTGGCTCATGAAAATATTTTTTTCAAAATTGCAAGACTGGTGAAATTATTATTTTTTAAACAGTTCAAAACTAACATGTTATAGATCTACAACTACATCCAGCAAGTATTTTGGTGGTATTTACCCTAGCAATGAATGTTTATCTGAGAAACTTTCTGATGGAATTTTATTGGTTGAAAAATACATATGTAGGATTTAATTCCTCTAGGATAAAACACTTAAGAGGTTGGAACTTTTTGTCCACTGTGTGGTAACCTTGTTCTATTTCTTTATTTCCTGTGACTTTTTTTTTACCTGTGACTTTTTACCTGGATTCTTACACCCAGTGAGCTGAAGTTACACATTTTCATCATGAATTCTTTGGCGTATACAAGCAGTCCCAAAGTGCCAAAGACTATGCTTTAGTTTAGATTTAGTGTACCTTACAGTTTACACTTTGATATGTCCCAGAAAGAGATCTATTTGTTCGAAGTAGCAAAGTGGTTTTGGACTACTGTAACCGAGTAGGACAAACTAGCAGGTAACTGTAATGGACTGGTCCTCATCGTAGTGGTAGGCAATATGCGTAGCCAATAGGCATAGTCTTGTACCTCCACATCAGTCTGTATTTATGGCTGATACCAGCCAATCATATTACTGTGAGGGGGAACCCAGGTGTAAGCATATTCATTACATCACACTTTTACAATCATCTGCAAGTGTCCAGTTTTGACACTGACCCTAATTTTCTCCACCTACTTTGGAATTTCAGTACTTATTGTGCCCAGAGAACAGACAAACAATCTCTACTTTTTGTAGTTGTTGTTGTTGTTAGAAAAAGAACATCAACAACAATGATGATGATGATGATAATGGGGTCGAGGCAAATAACTAGGTACCACCAAAATGGATGCATTTTCCCCCAAAATGAAAGCAAAAAAAAAGAAAAAAATGCTACCCATTGTTTTAAAAAAAATCAAGAAATTACCTGATTTAAATGAAATTTTCAGTACTTAATCACTAATGAATGAATTGTATACAATATATAGGTTATTTTATGAGAAAAACTTTGTGGAAATATATTGAAGGGGCCAGTTTCACACACTTCTTTTTTGCTTTCTCTTTTAATTTGGAGCGAGGCTGTTTGCATTTTGTTTTTTGTTTTTTAGTTATATAAAGAAAAATACGTGAAGATGTTATTTCAGTAAAAAAAAAAAAAAATTATGGAAATAAAATTGTGAACATAGTGAAAATTCATCTTGAACCTTGCCAAAAATAATTCACTAAAGTCAAAAAAATTTGTCTAAGAGTTGGTACTTGCATAAAACATTTTTTTTGCCCAATCTGAAAGATTGGACAAAAAAAAATCAAAAAAATGTACACTTCATATTTTTTTAAATTACTTGTAATTTTGCAGTACAATTTTCCTGTTTGTAACAATAGTTTTTTTTTTTAATTAAATAAAGTATAAAAAAGAAATTAATTAAAAAGGAATAAAAAAATGTAAACATTAATGTCATTTTTGAGTATCAATCTTTTATTATTTTTAATTTTAATTTTTTTTATTTTAGCAACTGTCAGATTATTTTTTGTATGGATGTTTTAAAAAGAAATAATTCTGAATTACAACCTTTGACTACTCTTCAGGTAAGAAAATAAATTTAAAAAAATAAATGCAATTAATTAAACATAATTTCACTAGTTTTTAATTAATTTCTTTTTTACTTCTAATGTAATATAAAAAATAAAATTATTCATTCTACTAAGTTTAATAAAAGCATATAGAATAAAAATTGTATTCTTAAACTATTGATTATATGATAATTTATTTTTAAACATAAATTAAATACTAATTTCTTGATTATTGCACTGCTGGTATTCCATATTTCTTTAATTTATTTTTTTAAATTTCTCACACCCTTTTAAATCAGGGATGATAGTGTTGGTATTCATCTACCCAGGTTTTTGTTTTTATCTGAGTGACAGGATTACAAATATTTGACAAAAACAACACATCTTTTAAATGAAACATAAAAAGGTTATTTTCTAAAGAAAAGTAGAAGCCGAACATCAGTTGAAATAACATTTAGATATTCTTTCAGAAATATACAACAGCAATAAAATGTTAAATTTTCCTTGCAGTGAAGTTTGTTTTATAAAGTAATTAAGCATAGAGTGCTTTGTGAAATGTGTGAACAGACTTGATGGTGAGCCTAATGTGTTTGTAAGTTCATAGGCAAAGTCTTAGTAGCTGATTGCTGGTTAATCTCTTCTATTGTGTGTGTGAACAAGGCCTTAATCAGCAGCTGTTGGCTGTTGTGTCTTCCATTGTATGTGGGTGTGTATGTGTGTGTACACATATGTAGATGAAACTGGCCTCTGAAATTGTTATGAGTCTTGAGAAGTATGCTTCTATTTTTATATCCATAAAGGGGATTTAAAATAGAGATGTAAACTTTTTGAATACAAGGTATCCATTGGTTAGAAAATAATTTCACCCTGGCTTACAAAAATCTTTTTCTTGAATTTGCAGGGGTGGTGAAGGAAGTTATTGCTATTTTCTAAATGGCCCAAAAATAACCCATGGTAGGGCTTCAACTATGTCCACAAATATTTTGGCAGTATTTGCCCTTGTAATGATTGTTTATTAAATAAATTTTTTCTGATGGGATTTTATTGGTTGAAAAAAAATATAAGATTTAATTACTATAAGATAGAATTAAAGTCTGTGTTGTTCACCTATGACATCATAGATTACTTTGTGTATATAAACATTATTTTTATTATGTTTTAATTGAAAAGTAAGTTATTTTTTTTACAAAATCTAGTTAATTAATCTTTAAATTTATCAATTTACTTTGAAGCACATTTCTAGGGTAAATATCAAATTTTTAAGAAATTTTTAAATTTGTTGTTTACATATTTCATCTATGATGGCAATTCAATGAGTGACAAGTGAATGTACCAATATTTTAAAAATGCCTCAGAACTTTATTTATATACAAAAATTTATTTTTGTTATAATATGGATTGGCTTTAGGCTACTATCTTTCAAATAAATTCAAAATTTAACTTCAAAGAAGACATTTAAATTATTTGGATTTTGTCAAAAACCTCACAATATGGACCAGATATGGCAGCAATATTAAATGTATAGACAAGTTGTAGATTTATAAATGTGCATGATGGATTCTGGTGAGAAGAATTATCTGGCATGACACAGTGAACCAACTTTTCTAGTAGCAGACTTTGCAGCTATTCAATATAATCATTACATTTCATGCCAGTGGAAAATGTGATACCAAGAAGGTACAATAAATTACTTTCCTGGAGGTTAGAATCAGCCATGCTAATGAAAGTCAAAAATAGTTCTTTATGATGACTAAGAGATAGTAGTTTCATTTTGGAGGTGTTAAAATTTTAAAGCCATTTCTTGCTCCATTTAACCACTGATATGAGGTAATTTTCAAGATCAGCTGCCAGTTTTACTTTATTGGTCGAATATTCAGCTGCCACTTTTACTTTTTCTCCCAATGCATTCTTTTTATTTTAGCTTGCTAAAAACTAGTCCATACCCAGTACCCATTAAGTTACATATAAAGTAGCATTGAAAAAAACACCAAAATTTAGCTCCATGAAAAAAGAAAAAACTGACGATAAAATTTCTGCTGTGTTTGTGATTAAATGAAAGACTTTAGAAAAAACGAAACAAAACAGGATATTGAGTTTAAATAATTATCAAAATATTATGACATAATATATTATATATTATTATAAAAAAAAAATTAATCCAAAGTTGCCTTGATACTCATTATTCTTTAATTATGAAATTAAGAACAAACAAAATTAAAAATTAAAATAACCTTCTAAATTTTTGTATAGAATTGTAAGTAAATAAATATAAATCTTTACAAATTGTACGTTTTTAAATTTATGGCAGCTGAACTATTTTGTTCTAATTCTTCATTTTTCGGTACTATATGTTTTGTGCTTAATAATAAATTTAAAAAATGACAAATCCCGACTTGACACAACAATATATTTGCTCGTTTTGCCTGCTACAAAGCTACATTGACATAATTCTCGAAATGAAAGCGTAAAACCTGACAGATACGCAGAGTTACTTCCCTTCAATGTCAACTCTCCTCTAAAAACAAACACTTTCTATCTCTTTCGTGTTGTATTTGTCATAGCCATGTTGTTGTGATTTTCAATATTACTCAAGTATCAAATATGGGAAACCTGAAATATTTATTTTATTTTTGTCTGGTGGCTGTTGTCCTAACAGTTGTGACGGTGAGTATATTGAATTTATTTTTGAGATTATATTTAAGTTGTTTAAAAAGAAAGTATATAAATAAAGTCCCAGATTAAGTGGGAGTTGACATTTTTTTTTGTTTTGGATGACGGTCGGCTAGTAGCACCTGACGCTTGTTTTTTTTTGTATTATTCACAAATAAACTATTGTTTTATTTTGTATTCATTACCTATTTTTTTTCCTCTTTTTGTTCTAGTATAAACGTTAATGGGTTTTTTTTTCCCCCAGTATTTATTCATCGATGGTGATACATTTTTGTTTATAGTTTTTTTTTCTAGTTTAAAAATCGTCAGGGAAGAAAAAAAATATTGAATATTTTTGTTTGAATGTTATTTTTAAATTTAAAATTTTTTTTTTTTCAATTTGACTTTTTCTTCTTTCCTATCTGTCTTTTTACCTTGACCCGTTATTACTTATTGTAATGTTTCTCTTTGTTATTTTAATTTAAAAAAAAAAAAAAAAAATGGTTGTGCACGACTTTTTTTTACGTTTGAAATTTTTTAAAATTATTTTCTTAAAGTTTCTTTCCTTATTCCTTTTTTATTTATTTAACGGTATATAATAATCTTATTAGCAATACTGAGTTTGCAATTATATCTACTTATGATTTCAAAGTAAAAAAAACATGTTTTTTAAAACGGTAAAACCTGTCAGTTTTATCATCAATAAAAATTATTATCGTCATTGATTTTTTTTTTTTTTTTTTTTTTTTTTTTTTAAATGTTTCGAAATGTTTTGTTTTGAATACCATCTCGTAGTGCTGGCTTAAAATTAAAAAAAGTTTGTCTGAATTCAGGACGGGAAGTTATTTTTTAGTCAAATTCAAATAATAATGTCTTCATCCTTGTTATCATTCAAAATGTTTCGGCTGTCGTATCCTTCCGGCCTTCTTCAGGTATTTGTCGATCTAGGTAACCTTCAGTGAATTTCGAACTGAATTTATTCGGATAGACAGACACACACATGACGCAAGCCGGAGGGCGCAACAAACAAGAAATGAAAAAAACGTGTTACAAAAAAAAGTTATTTGAACAAAATTTAGGTACCTCCAAAAAAGAAAATCCCACAACAAACGATACCTAATGTTTATAAATCACATTTCAATTTACTTTTTAATGCGTAAAGCCCCCCCCCACCCCCAGAACAAACCGCTACTTTCTCGCTAAAAAAGAGGGATGAAAAATGAAGAAAAACTGCCTAAACTTGATGAGAAACAAAGTTCTTTTTTTTTTTTTTTTTTATCGTCAAAAATAACAGGAAAGATCAACAAAGCATTTTTTTATTAATTTTTTTTTAAATCATTTTTCTAGCACATTCTAAATTTTGGTTAAAAATCTTGTTTTTTTTTTGTTTTCTTACGTCAGTGGTGACCCAAAGATTACTATGGGAAATTTAATTAAATGTCTTTTTTTTTTTTTTTTTTTTTTTTTTTTCGGTAAAAAAAGCACAGTTTTAAATTAAAACTAAAAATTTAATAAAAACATTTATATCCTGTCAGGATGTGGGCATCATGACTTTTCACAACTTCCTGTTTCTTGTTGCTCTAAACTCTTTACCACTCTTCTTTATCCTCATTCTGCCAGTCTGTTATTCAGTAATTACTACTGTGAGTGTTAAATTTTCTAAACCCTCTTTCCTCTTAGTGTGTCCTAGAAATTGCAAGTCTTTCTAACAGTGGAGACGAGGTAGTGTAATCTCTAAAGTCACTCTATAGTGAGCCTGCACTTTTCAATGTTAACTTTGATACTTCTGCATTCAGAATAAATGTTCTATCTCATCATTGGAGAAGTGCTTAGTTTATATATTTTCTGGAAAGGGCTCCAAAACAATGATCATCATCATAGCTGTTCCGTTTTTTTTTTGTTTTTTTTTGTTGTTGTTGTTGAAGCAGGACCAGAATTGATCTTGGGCAAAGCAAAGTTAGTCCTACCTGACAGAGGATCTCCGTCTACCTCTTCACATACACCTAAATATCCTGAAACTTTGTATTATGAGACAAGGCTTTTACAAGGCAGGATGTTCTTCCTGGCATCTAACTCACATTCATTGTAGTTCAAGTACACAGAGTACTTTATTGAGATACTATGTCTAGGGAGGTTTCCCTTTGAGGTTTGAGACTCCATCCTGTCTTTATCTCTCTCTCTCTATTATATATATATATATATATATATATATATATATATATAATTTTCTATCCACATATACATATATAATATATATACACGCACACATATATGTTGGGCATTGGCTCCTATACAAAGCTCATTCAACCTTTGACAAGTTTTGTTTTTTGTCCTGTGGGGGTGACATGCCACTCTCCTAACCAGCAGAAAAGCTATAAGGGGAGCTGGTTTAGATGTCAACCACCTCTTCATGCAGCAGGTTGTACTGGGTTATATGTTACCAGTAGCCAGCTTAAGCCTGACCTGACTTGTGCATAAATAGGATGTCATCTCTCACTCATATAACAGTCTAACTTGTTAGCTTAAAGTGATTTTAATCTAAATTAAATATTGGTAAAAAAAAAAAAAGAAAGTGCTTACCAAGTCACTCATTCTATCTAATGATTATAATACTATGTAGATTTCTCCTTATTGAAACAATCCAACAGCTGCTTATAATTACATATGTTATCTATATTCTTCCCTCATGCACACAAAAAGGAAAGTCATTTCAACCATTTCATACATGTATTAAGGGTTCCTTATTAGAGTAAAATTATACATTTATTATTTTTAAAACATAACAATAACTTGATTTCTGTTTTAATTTCTGGTATGAGGAGTTATTATTTACATGTGGCCTATTATCCTCATCTTTGTTATCATAACATTTTGGTTTTAGTGCTCTCTGACCTTCATCAGGCATATGTCGATCTGGGTAAACTACAGGGAATTCTGAAGTGAACCCTTTATTTAATCTACAAGGGTAGATTGTTCTGTTACCATTACCCATTTCTAGGGACATATGTCTAGTTCTTGTTTTAGTACTACATTATTACTGCTCACCTCTTTTGCACTGAGTTCAAGTATACATTTTCTGGCCCAGGGATTGAACTCCCAATTACTATGTCACCAAATTTATGAACTAACACTTTGAACCACTTGACTATAGTCCTGTAGTAAAGAATACCATGGGTTTAGATCATGACTTTCTGATAGACAAGGATAGTTATGCTGAAAACTGATATTTGATGCTTGGCATATAGTGCCAAATGAAGATAATGATCAATTTAATGTGTGAAATGAACTTGGTACATTTTAAATATCTTCCTGAGAACAATTTTCTTATATTTTTCAGATTTACATTGTTTCAATTTATGGGAACTTATACTAAAAAAGAGAAATATTGTATTGTGCATTTTTTTTTTTTTTTTTTTTTTTTTTTTTTTTTTTTGCTAGTGTTATTCAGTCAGGCAAAATATGTCAAAAATTTGTTAATTTGATTAAATTTTTTATTATAGATCCCCCAAATCCACATGATACTATTTTTTAAAAAATAGTTTATTTTAACAATTTTCCAATAACTTCCCTAGCAAAAAAAAAAAAAAGTAGAAAAACCAGCTATCTAAAACTGACCATCTAAAAATGAATGTTTAAGCAGGTGTGAGTTTTTATTAACAAACAATAACAACTTTACAAATACTTGGAATCAGGTCAAAGACCAGTTCTGAAAGACTGTTTTAAGACAAGATAATAGCATATATCACTTGAGGGAATATTCCCAAAATGTGTACTTTATATATATATAATATATATATATAATATTATATATATATAATATTATATTATATATAATATATATTATATTATATATTTTATATATATTATATATTATTATATATAATATATATTATATTATATTATATATAATATATGTTATATATATATTATAATATATATATATATATATATATATATATATATATATATATATATATAACTGATAATTTAAGCTGCTACTTAACATCAGGAAGAGAGGTTGGTGCAAAAATAATGACGTTTTTGATGTATTTTTTAACGTCAAAAAATATAATGAGGAAAAGGGGTTTGAAAAATTTGATACTCACATGACATATTGAAGGCAAGAGGGACAGAGGGAAGCACTGCATAACTTATTGAGCAAACTTGAATAAATGGATGATGGAACAAGGTTTTTAAGAGCTACAAAGGATAGGAAATTGTGGAGAACCATGATTGCCAATGTCATGAAAGGACCTGGCACATATAACAAAAGAAAAAATGAGAAGAAAGCTCCTTTTTAAAAAAAAAAAAAAAAAAATGAATAGTATTGGGTTTTCAAATGTAGTCACTATGTTTAGCTGGAACTGGACTTGGTAATCCTGGACAGTAGTCATTTCTGATATCCAACCAATTTATAAATTAACTAGCTTAAAAGCTGCATTCCAAATAGCTTAGGAAACAGAAATATTAATTTTGAAGAAATAACTTTGAATTCCACAATTCACTCTTTCAAAACCACACTTTAACTATGATTTGGGCTTTGTCCAATTCTGTCTGATTTGAGCTGAAATTCCAATTCAGGCTGAAAATTGATTTTTTCCAAATCACAAACTCCATGGAACTTCAATTAAGTTGAGTTCTTCAAATCCTGAACTCTGCAGAACTTCAAAAGTTCAGGTCTCAAAACCTCCCAGCTTAACTCTGATTCCTTGGCATTTTGAAGAAATAAAATCAATTTCCTCAATTCACAAAGTTTTGGGGATATTTTAAACTGAATTTAAAACAAAAATGTTTAAATTCATAAAGGTTTTGTGTTACTTGAAACTCAATATAAATTGAAAACTTTTAAAATCACTAATTTTTTTCAGTTATTTTAAAATTTGAATTTTTAACTGTTCCTTCCTCATCTGGACACAAATCCCAATGCTTGATGTTCAAGCACCAGATGAAAGGCAGATTTTCAATCCCAGGATTATCCTGATTCCAAAAATGTATATGTCTGTGTGGCATGAATTAGAGGGGTTTCAGAAACATGGACGAGCAGACATAATTTGCTGTTTATTTATTTAAACAGAAGATTGCAGTATAAAAGATTTATATTCATAGTCTCTTGCCTAACCATATATTTTTTTATGCTGCATCTTTTTAATATAAATTGTGGCTTATCCATGATGTTACAATTTATTATTCAGAATCTATATATAATTTGTTAGGATACTTTTGTTATTGTGGTTAGATTTTAATACAAGTCTTGCATTACTTGTCAAAGATTAAGATATCAACAAGATATACAGTGAGACTGACCTTTTTAGACTGGTAAGTCAATTTCTTTCCTTGTAATGAATATATTTAGGTTTCTATTATTTCATAATTACTTTGGAATATTACTTGAACTACCGTAGGCCAGTTTTATTAAAACCAAATCAGATTATCGCAGGTCTTCGTAGATCATCAGCATACCATTTTGGCTTCCTCCGTCACAGTTCGAGAGGGTTGACTTAATGATATTCATCTTTCCAGTCGATGTGGCAGGTTGTACTGGATTATATAGTACATATGATAAAGTTGGATTTCTGTGAACTCCCATAGCAGAGGTACCCAATATTGCTTGGGAATTAATTTTCTCTTCTATGTATTGTTAGGCTAATGTTTATTATCCACATACTAAAAACTACCAGTAATGGTGAGATTAGCCGTTTGCGTACAGAAAACATTAGGCATTCATTGACTGAACAATGTTTCCATCAGTTGGTATTTATAAAATCTTTCTTTTATTTTTTTAAACAGTTTTTTGGGAAAATTAGACTTCTCAAGTCCACTGACTGTTATAGCTCTTTCTAATATTGATGGACATTTCCTTTCAAACTTTTTTGTTTTTGGCAGCATAAAAACTAACATTTTCATTATATTTTTATTTTCACTTCTGGTTACATGTGCTATCCATTTTTGTTGCTATTCAAATGGTGTGGTTTTTGTCATTTGGTAAAGCTCTTTCTGCTTCTGTAGCACCAATGTTATCAGGTTTGATGAAGGATTTAAAGGATTTATTCATTTGAAGCCATTTTTAACCATTGATCAGAGAAAATATGGAAAATATGCTGTCGAATACAGTAATATACAAGTAGAAAATGTTTTAAAAAAAAACAAATGAGAATTTTTTTTTTTTTTTTTTTTTTTTTTGTATCACCCCATGCAAGGCAGTAAAGCCACTAAGGCACAAGGGGTTACAGGGTGTGGAAGAATTCGGAACAAAAACATTAATAATGAGTGGGAAAAGGAAAGAGTATTCAGGAGAACAGTAGATAGCAATTGACATTGCATTTAAGTTTTTGCAGATTAAATAATTTTATTTTAACAGAAAAAAAAATGAATGTATTTGACATTAGTAATATGGTTAATTATGACACTTTATGAATAAAACAAAATCTTAAGAGACCAATACAATATATTTATTTTAAATCGATTATTATAATAAATCTCGGAACATTTGTTAATATTATATTCACATCATTAAGTTATAGACTTGCAATATTCTTACTTTAATGTTTAATCAGGACAATGGCTGATAATAGTAACCAAAAGCAAGGTTGCTAGATATTGCTACAAGTAGTTCTGTTTGAAAGTCCAGTAATACTTGACTCTTTTGTATCTAGAATTTAGGAATTTAAGAGCAGTACTAGTATTTTTTTTTTTTTTTAATCATTTCTCCCATAGCAAGAATGTGTGTTATGGTGTGATGGATATTGGCTCATGAATGAGAACTCAGAGAGTTGAGTTCGAATCCCACTCGAGTTCATTATATTCTCTTACACACAAATACCCTTGGGCAAGGTAGGAATCCATCTCTTCTCCTAGGTTTGGGTAGAATAGCAGGACAGACTGGGTTCTTTAGCCCTGGTTGGCAACCAGTCTACCGTAGAAAGAAATGACAACCTACTGCGGGGAAAAATCTTCTTTCTCGTTGGTCATGTATCTTTTGATACATTGCCCAAGCATGTATCACTATTGGCACTTGACTGACTAAATAGATTGGCAGCAAGGTCTCA
Organism: Acanthosepion lycidas; assembly: GCA_963932145.1. NCBI lineage: Eukaryota > Metazoa > Mollusca > Cephalopoda > Sepiida > Sepiidae > Acanthosepion > Acanthosepion lycidas. The sequence continues at coordinate 31,163,898 of OZ010607.1, read as the reverse complement.
TTATTTTAAAGTTAAAATAGTTAGATGCAACCATAAATTCTATGCTAACAGTTTCTTCTCTCATACTTGTTTGTGGAACTCTCTTTTGGCCTCTTAATTTCCAGTCAACTTTGATCTTCAAAAATTTGAATGAAATGTTAATTGTTATCTTCTGTTTTCTTAATTTCTGTTCTTGTATTTCTCTCTCCTTAATATTTTCTTTTTCTCATATTCTCTTTACACTCAGTAACCCCTTATGTCTTAGTGGCTTTCTTGTCTGTCTTTGGGAGAAATGATAAAAAAAATACTAAATTTTGAATTTACTTCTCATTGGAAACCAAAGTTTATCAAGCTTAAAAAAAATTTGCATAAAAGTTGCCAGTATCAAAGTTCAAAATTTAGTAGTATTCAATTTTCAAAAACCAACCCATTTTTGGCAATCCTGACCAAAAGAAATTAAACTACATTTGACAGAAAAACAACTGATAAACAATAAATGAAGGAATATTTAAGTAAACTTATATGTACCATGTCCTTTCAGGACATTGGCAATAATGGCTCTCTACAATTTCCTGTCCCTCTTGCCTTCAATCTGTCCTGTGAGTATCTAATTTTCCAAGCCCTCTTTCCTCATTAAGTACCTTAAAAAATTCAGCTTTCACTTTTTGATGTTAAGTGTTCTTTTTGTTTCTCTTTTCTCTAAAACTTTGTTGCTCACATGTTTGGTCCATGGTATTTTCAGCATTCTTTTGTAGAACCACAATTTTCTTGATTCAAGTCTCTTCTTCATCTGTGAAAAGATTGTCTGGCATTCACTGCCATAATCTAGTTATTCAGAAAACATTATGCAGCCAAATATATTTTCCGATCAATAATATTAGTGACAAGATCCTTAGATTCAATATACAAAAAGAAATAAGTCACTGACTTTTGTCCAATTAGACATTGATGTCTGCCTACATTAGATCTTTTTCATGTTGATAACCTATGTTTTGAATCAGATTTTCCTTGTGCAAACTTCAGCATCAATGTAAACCTTTTTTTTACTTTTCTCTTGTAATCGAAACATCACTAAATACTGAAAGCAACATAACTCTTCATTCTTCAATTTAATAAATAAAAAAATAAATGAAGCAGTTTTGATGTTAGAATAAGTATACACTGATTCGAACAGTTTTTCAAGAATTCTCAGCCTAAAACCAAGATATGCAAAAAAGCAGAGAATGGAGAAAAAATGCATTGATTTCTTGTCGACCATATCAGCTACTTTGTGAGTGTCATTTGCAGCCATCATCGATCGATACTATGGCAATTAACTTGAGATTTGCATTTATATAGGTTGAGCTGCATTTGACAGCCATCTACTTGTTGTTCGTGATGCTGATAATAATGGTTTGTATAAAGACGGAGAGGACAACGACAGGTTCTGTACTTGAAGCAAGCAGCCAAACCAACCCATTGTCCCACATGTCTTTCACTGGGCTGATATTTCTGTTTTTCATGTGCTTTCAATGCACCAAAGAATCCTGCTCATTCATCTTCACAGCTCCGCTTTCTTAGCATCCTCCTCTTCCTTCTAATTGACGTGTGATCTTCAGAATATTTACCTGCTCTCTTTATTCCGAATTCTGAAGGTTGTCTGCTCTGCTGACTCTGTTCTCCAAGAGAAGTCCTTTAAAAGACATTTTCAACATCACACCCACAATGGATGTGACAACATCACTCTCTAAATAGATTCAAAACTATTTCTAAGCTTTTTTTTTTTCTTTCTTCAACAGGGGGGGGGGAACATAAACAATAGTAACAGAACTTAAATTCTTTTTATTTTTTAGTTTCAAGTTTTGTAATCCAACCTTCCTTTAATGCAAGTAACATTTAATGAAAACTTTTTATTCATATTGTTTTTGTGTTTTCATTAATTCATGTTACTTAAGGGATATGATAGGTGTATAATAAATTGGTCGGTGTTTTACTGAACTGTAACTTCTTTTATGTAGCGTCTCCCTTCAGGACGTAGTTGATCATGGTCCTCCAAATCTTTCTGTCCCTTGTAACTCTTGATAAGTTCATAAAGTATGTCACTCGCTGCTTTCCTCTCTCCCTCTTTTTCTCTATCCTGTGAGTATCAGGTTTTTCAAGCACCTCTTCCTCATTATATGCACCAGAAGTTTCAAAAGTCTCTTCCTGATGTTAAGTACAAGTTTCCTTTTTGTTTCCATTTTCTTCGAAACCGTGTTACTCACATGTTCAGTCCATGGTATCCTCAGCATCTTTCTGTAGCATCACATTTCTGTTGCTTCAAGTCACTTCTTCATCTTTAAGGAGATTGTCCAGCATTCGCTGCCTTACAGGAGGGCAAATATTATATAACAGTTCTCTTTGTTTCTAATAAACTTTTGTGTCTCTTAATACTCTGCTTAGCTTTTGGAATAGATCTTTGGCCATCTTAATAAATTTTTAGATATCATTATTGCACTTTCTGTCCTTTACATAATCTAAAACAGTTTTTTCTTTTATTATAAGGGAACAATTTTTTGTACATGATTTATTTGATCTATTGTGAAACCTTTTCATCCAATCATTTGCAGTGAATATTCTTCATCCATTGTTGATGATTATTATAGTTTTTGCTGATTCTTTTTATTTCTTTTAACTGTGAATTTTCTTTTAGAACAAAGGGGCTTCCATATACACTGATTGTATAACATAGTTATCAAAAACAATTTGAAGATTCTAAAAATACAGTAGCTTACTGTTAGTATTTTTTTACCTTCTTAAATTATTAAAACACCATTTATTATATATAAAAAAAAATTCAGTTGTTTGCAAGGAAGATAAATATAAAAAAGGGAGATTTTTAAAATATTTTAATTTTTCAAATTAAAAAAAAAATGTATCTTTTAGAAGTTAATATCTAATGTTTTCATTTTGCATACTATAAGTCTACAATATTTTAACATATGAAACGTTTTTCTTGCAATTTAAAATTTTTCAAATTCAGGGCATTAACATGACCTCCAGAGGTCAATTATGAATTCTGACATCAAATACTAATTTTATAATAGCCAACTTAAGCAATAAAACAATTTATGAATTGATTTATAGCTTTAACAGCAATCTTTTGTTTTCACATTATCACTGCAAATAAAGTTTTTGTTGACATGATATAACTCATCGTCAGCACCATAATCAAAACTGTCAATGACATATTAATCTCATGACGGGCAGTCAGTGTGTTAACCCTCAGCAGGTTCATTTAAGAAAAGAAATTGATTTAAATTCTTCAGTTATTATTTTAAATGTGTAAGCTTTAATTTACAATAGATATTTTAGGGACAAAATAAAAGGTGGTATTTACTTACATAAAAATAAGTATTTCTACTAACTTTTTCATAAGTAACTTCAGTAATCAATTAATACATAACATTTTATTCAAATCCATTTAGTTTTGATTTTTAGTAGTTTAAATTCAAATGTAGATTTAACAAAAAATGCCAATTAAACTTTTTTGTCATTTTCCCCTGCTATTTACCTGGAACTCCTTGATAAGATCCAAAAAATGAATCAGCAATATTATCGGTCCTGATCTGGCAGCTTGGCTTCAGTCACTTGCCTACCGTTTTAAGGTTGGATCTCTGTGCCTTTTTTTATAAATACTCTTATGGCAATTGTTTGGATGAGCTCTTCACTATGGTACCTAAACTGTATAAGTTGAAGCACAATACTAGATTGGCAGTTAGATCTCATCACTCTACAGTTGAGCTCACTAGATGTAGCTGTAACTTCTATGCTAACAGTTACTTCTTGCACTTGTCACTTGTGGAACTCCCTCTTGGTTCTATGCTTTCCAACCAACTTTAAACTGCAAAAATTTAATGTGATGTCAACTGCTATCTACTGTCCTCTTGATTGCTCTTTTCTTTCTTTACTAATTTTTCTGTTTCTAATTCCTCCATACCCTGTAACCCCTTGCATGTTAGTGGCTGTACTGCCTTGCTTGGGGTGATAATTTAAAAAAATAAAAAAATTTGATTTTACTCTGTATTTCCAGTTACATGAATAAACTATATATAAAAAAAAAAAAAAATTTGATATTAGATTTTTATTTTCTAGTTCTTTTTTAGGATTTTTTTTTCTGTTTATTCACCCTAAGATATTAATTTACCCCCAAATAAAGTGAATATTTACTAAAATTCAGACTAAATTCTCTCTGAGCAAGTTCTTTCCATTGCACTCCGGTTGGGTTGACCTTTCCAACTGCCCTAAATGTAGGCTATTCATGTGTACTGTTTCTAAGTGTGGGGTCTCTGTTTGTGTTCACCCCCAATAAACAAGCCAAAAGCTTTTTCTTTTTCTTAAATTGAAAAAATTCCTCATAAGTACCTTCAATATCATCCATACTTATGAAACGTGAATAACTCCCTAAATTTTGGTAATTTTTCATTCTGAGGGTTGGTGGTGTTGTGAGGCAAGCTAAGTAAATTTTGATTTATAATTTCAAAAGAGTGCCAAAAATTTAATATAAAAACAAACTTTTAATTTAAAATTTATAATTTTTTGGCGAATTAATATTTGAAATAAGATTTTAATAAATAAAAACAAAATAAATGAAGCAATTTTGATGTTAGAATAAGTGTACACTGATTCGAACATTTTTTCAAGAATTCTCAGCCTAAAACCAAGATATGCGAAAAAGCAGAGAATGGAGAAAAAATGCATTGATTTCTTGTCTCACTTAGTGTTAGTGGCTGTACTGGCTTGTTTGGGGTGATAATTTAAAAAAAAAAAAAAAAAAAAAAAAAAGAATTTGATTTTACTCTGTATTTCCAGTTCTTTGGAGTGAAATGATGAGACAATATTTTCATGAACTAGTGATTACTCATTAAAAAAAATTAAGTTGAATATTCATAAGTGTGTGTGTGCACGCGCGCGCACACACATGCACACACACGCACGCACGCATACACACACACACATAATATATTTTTTTTATATATATATATATATATATATATATTAGGTTGGTGCAAAAATAATGACGTAATAATGTTGTTTTTTGGCGTATTTTTTAACGTCAAAAAACGACATCCTTACGTCATTATTTTTGCACCAACCTAATATATTTATTATCTGGTGTGAATTAACAGAAAAGATCCCTTTTTTAATGATAGGTTCAGTCATGAAATTTATATTTGATTGAATAGTCTTTTTTTTTTTTTTTTTTTTTTCTTAAGGGATGTCTGTTTTTTATTTTATTAATTATTTTTTTGACAATCTGTGATCCCCATAACCTATGATAGCAAATAATTTGACTTGGCTCAATATCCATGCAGGTCAGACCATAATTTTGCAACCGCCTGTCTTATTTAAACCTGATGGTATGAAATAATAGCAAAATATCAGTGGAAATTTAAATTGTCATTGCTTTAGAATTCAATTGTTTGCTTTATTTACATAATCCTCAAATGTCATACCATTAGAAATATGCCGACTTGTTCACTGCTTTCTCTTTTAACTACTCTTCCCCAATCTATTTTCTCTTTTTGTTTGTTGAGAACAAAAGCTATACTTGGTTCTGCACTTCAGCATGAAGACAATTCAGAAGTATTCAGGTAGAATAATGTTTTTGAAGCTTGTAACTTCCTTAAGTCAATCTAGTTACTTGAGAAGATGTTGCTTTATACATTTGTTCATTGTACCAGGAGTTTTATATCTATTGATCCACTGCAAACAAGGGCTAAAAGAATAAAATGGAACAAAGCAGACTCTTAGGGAAAAAAAAATGTGTGCAGGGTAATTTATATGTGAATAAGTATACAGAGATGGCCATGGAAAATAAATTTAATAATAAAATTCATTAATAAATGCTATTCATTTTGAGGTTCTTGACAAAATCCAAAGAAGGACCTGCAATGTTATCAATCCTGACTTGGCATCTCGACGTCAGTCACTTTGCCACCAACATGGTATGGCTACACTTTGTCTTTTCTACAAATATTTTCATAGCAACTGCTCTAACAAGACTTTTTCCCTGATACCCTGACTACATGAATTTAAGTGTGCTACTAGACTGTCATCTAGGTCCCACCTGTTTACTGTTGAAATAGCTAAATGCAACTGCTACTTTTACTCCAACAGTTTCTTTTCTCACTCTCGTCTGTGGATCTCCCTTCCATTTATTTGCTTCTAAGTACAATCTTCAAAAATTTAAATGCAATGTAAATTGCCTTCTTCTATCTTGAATCTCATTCATCTTTTGTCCTTTCCTCTATCCTTCCTGTACTGAGTCTTTTCTCTCACTTTCACTCCCTGAAACCCCTGTGTACTAGTGGCATTCCCACCTTGCTTGGAGTGAAATGATTAAAAAATAAAATAAAAATAAAAACACAGAAGAAAAATAGTTTACTATAAACTATCAGCTGTATTCTCAGATCAATGATTAAAAATGGCTTTGAGCAAACGGTATATGAAGGTCTTAGCAAGGATCACACTTCTTCAAACCTTGTAAACTGGTGCTGCAGAATCACAAAGAACTGTGCTAAATAATGGCAATAATTAAAATAGCAAATGTAATTGTAAGTCGAAATAACATAATCAAGATGTCGATCTTTCACACCTACTTCAAATAAAAGGTTAAGAAGGAAGCTCCCATTAATACTTGAAAGAGTGATAACAGTGCACATAAGAAACCTATTTTCATAAAAAATTATTTTACAAGATCTTTATAAATTTCAACTGGAGGTAGCACTGGCTACTTGGTCAATGAATGTCAAATGTTTTTTTTATAAGAAAATAGTTAATATTAGCATTTCCATTGTTTTAAAAATACTCTGGTTAAAGGCAAGTGTGTAAAATATTGATGGTGCAAAATGACTAACAATAACTACTATTGTCTTAAGATATTTTATGGTTAGGAATTTAGGTTGAGTTTGCTCATTTTCCTTTACTGGTAATATAATTGTTATATAAGCAATTAAAACTAAAAAGATATAAGATGGAAGAGAAGGCGCTACATAGTGACTCGAGAGACCAACAAAGATTTGTGCAGAAAATCCTCCTCTCTCCAACTTCATTGGGGTCTGTTATATCATAGAAATATTTTCATGAACTAGTGATTACCCATTAAAAAAAATTAAGTTGAATATTCATAAGTGTGTGTGTGTGTGTGTGTGTGTGTGCAAACACACACACACACACATATATATTATATTATATATATTATATATATATATATATATATATATATATTATTTATATATATATATATATATATATTATTTATATATATATATATATATATATATATATATTATTTATATATATATATATATATATATATTATTTATATATATTATTTATATATATATATATTATTTATATATATATATATATTATTTATATATATATATATATTATTTATATATATATATATATTATTTATATATATATATATATATTATTTATATTATTTATATATATATATATATATTATTTATATTATTTATATATATATATATATATTATTTATATATATATATATATATTATTTATATTATTTATATATATATATATATATTATTTATATATATATATATATATTATTTATATTATTTATATATATATATATATATTATTTATATATATATATATATATATATATATATATTATTTATATATATATATATATATATTATTTATATATATATATATATATATTATTTATATATATATATATATATATTATTTATATATATATATATATATATTATTTATATATATATATATATATATTATTTATATATATATATATATATTATTTATATATATATATATATATTATTTATATATATATATATATATTATTTATATATATATATATATATTATTTATATATATATATATATATTATTTATATATATATATATATATTATTTATATATATATATATATATTATTTATATATATATATATTATTTATATATATATATATTATTTATATATATATATATATATTATTTATATATATATATATATATTATTTATATATATATATATATATTATTTATATATATATATATATATATATTATTTATATATATATATATTATTTATATATATATATATATATTATTTATATATATATATATATATTATTTATATATATATATATATATTATTTATATTATTTATATATATATATATATATTATTTATATTATTTATATTATATATATATATATATATATATATATATTATTTATATTATTTATATATATATATATATATATATTATTTATTTATATATATTATATATATATATTACATATCTGTGTGTTTAGACCTGTTGGCTTTTGTTTATCTTGCAATATGAAAGTGTGAGTAATGTTCTCTTCAGGATGCAGGAATATGGAAGCTGTGGAACTGCCCAGACTATCCAAATACATGGCTTTACATTTGGGGCTGGTTGGCTGCAGGAGTTTGCAGTCATCTGCCTTTGGGGCTACACCTCGGGTTTCCTGCTTGGATTTACTTCCATATCCTTTTATACATACATTATATATGTTCCAAAGGTTATCATGGCTTTTGGTGATAGTGGGGACAAGCTACCATTGTCTATAAAATTCTTCTATAGCCTACATCTCAAATAGCATCTGACAACTAAGACCAGCTCCGAGTCTGAGAATGGTCGAAGGTGGACAACTGGCACTTCCTAACAGGTTGCTTTAGATGGAGTTTGACAACATAGGACAGCAGCCCATTTAAGGGAAGGAAAATCCTGTTTATTAACATCTGCTGCCTTGTAGTCATATTTTTTAGACTAATAATGGACTTAGTGATGATGTATGTATCTAAAGACATGCAATATACATTGAATCTGGATATTACTTTTGATTCAGCCTGTCTGTTTGGCAGTTTCTAAATGATCCATTTCTCAAAATTGATTTCAGATCAGTCATGGTTATCTGTTTTGTCAAATTTGTATTTGAAACTATTAGATCATTGCTAAAGTTTGTGCATGATTAGAAAATTAAAAACAAATTTTACAAGCTTACAAAAAAAAAAAATCATTTATTTGTCAAGTACATAGTCTCCATTGTTTTCAACAACAGTCCCTCATCATACTACAAGCTTGTTGTTGCCATTTTCATAGAAACTGTTTTTTTGCTGGAAGAAAGTTGTGAGATAGTTTTAGGTTAACTGGACAAACTTTTTGTCCTTTAAATTGTTTCTGTAGAGACCAGAACAAATAAAAATCTAAAGGAGCCAAATCAGGAGAAAATGAGTGCTGGAGGGTGGATCCCATTTCAACTCTTTAAACTTCTGCAAGGTCTGTTTTGCAACATGTGGTCTTGCATTGTCATGGTGGAAAATGACACCTTTCCAATTTGCCAAAATTGTCCATTTTTCTTGAATAGCTACATTGAGATTGGTGAGTTGGCTGCACTACTTCTTTGCAGTTATTATTTTGCTGGCTAGAAGCAGCTCAAAGTGGATTATCCCTCTGCAATTCCACCAAACAAACAGTAACACTTTCATTAGATGCAAGCCCACTTCAATCACAGTTTCTGCACAGTCACAAGCTTGTTTTCAACTCTACATCAAATGTTATCACACACAACACATTTTTCATCACCTGTGACAATTCTGCCCAAGAATGGCTCCTTTTTGTGGTGTAACGGCAAAGAAATTGCTACAGAAACATTATTAAGCTTGTTCTGTTCTGTCAGAGAATGTGGCACCCATGTGCTGAGTTTAGAAACTAACCAAAGTCTCTTCAAATAGTGGAAGGCAGTTAAAATATAATTTTTTAACTCTTAGCAATCTCTTCCATTGAAATCTTTGGTTTATTCTCCATGATGTCAGAAGGTCGCTGGAGTGTGGTTGATCATTTAGTTTAAAATCACTGACAAAATCTGCCAAACCACTTTTGACCATCTGAAGAGTTGGAAAATGATCAAAATAAACCTTCTGATTGTTTTTTTTGTCACAGATCTGATGCTTACTTCTTTCTGAAATTCATAGAACATAATATGGCAAAAAATGCAACTTTTCATCCTCCATTTTCTAAGGCATTTGTTTGTGAACAAAACATCGACATTCTGACTCCCAACTGAATGATACAAAGTTTCAATCAAACACACCTGTGTCAAGTTGCAGTCATTTTATATTGACATTGAAAATCAGGCACAAAATTTTGCACTGATCTGATATATATATATACAGTAGTTGAGTTGATCACTTATCAGAAATGTCTTGAACTTGTCTTTACCTACATTTGTATTAAAAATATATCTTCTTTTTTTTCCTCTTTGGTACTTATAGGCTCAGTATGAAGATTATCGATGCAAATGTGTGTGCCCTTCACAGACTGTTGTTAATGCTTCAGAAACAGGCAGGAAAGTTTACATCAGAAAGGTCAATCCTAATCAATGGTAAGTAAACGAAAAAAAAATATTTATTTTTTTTTTTTTCCCAACAAAAACATTTAGATATCTACAAGATTTAAACTTGTATATGAATCTATAATCTGAGAAAATTTGGTTCCATTGTAATTTAATCTCCTCAATGAAAATGTAAATTTTGTGTTTTAACTTCAAATTATTTGTGTTATAAGCTAACTAGCACTGTCACCTACAATCTTGAAAATTCAAATGCAATGCCAATCATCATCTTCTGTCTTTCTAAATCCTATTCTTTTATTGTCTTTTGTCTTTGCTAAAAACTTCTCATTCTTTTTCACTGTCAGTAACCCTTTACAGCCTAGTGGCATTATCAGCTTGCTTGAGGGGAAATAATAAAAAATCATGTTGTACAGTCATCTCTGTTGTAATGGTAGAAATATGACAACACCACTCCAGTATTTAGTGGTTGATGACCCACATTTTATTGATGAATACCATTTTATTCAACCATAGAATTGAGAGAGGTCAAATAAGAATATTTACATTGTTTGGACTATCATCCTCATCTTTGCCATATTTATCACAATGCTCCGGCCTTCTTCAGGTGGTTGGAATGTCGAACTGAACCCTTTATTTCGCTCGCTGGGGTAGACTTCTAGTTCCACGTGCCATTTCTAATGGATATCAGTTATCAGCTGTTAATTCACCTCTGCAAGTTCTCCAGGTATTGAACTCACACTCTTTGGCTCCTGTCACTAGATCTAACTAACACCTTTATCCACTGTGCCAGGTGTCAGACAAATAAGACTGTTTTCATATTTTAAATTATCTGACTACAGTACAAGATGAAGTCTCCCCCGTGTTGAAGCACTGGGTCCTCTAAAAGCAAAAGAAGAAAACCTGTGCACAAAAATGTTGCGAATCAACATTTAATGATTTTTTTTTTTTTTTTTTTTATGAATTCTCTAGTTACATTGAAATATTTTCATTTTTTTTATAAACCATAAAAAAATGAAACGACTTTTCCGCAAAAACATTTAAATATTTATAAGAGTTAAACTTGTATATGTATCTATAGTCTGAAAAAAATTGGTTCCATTGTAATTTAATCTCCACAAGGAAAATATAAATTGTGTTTTAACTTCAAAGTCCAACAGACATTTGTAAGCTTAAATTTTTTTTCACACTTCCATAGTGTGGATGTACTTATGTCATTACAAAATTTACATTGCCTGTTGTCATTGAACACGTTTTCAAGACACTTTGAAATGTTGGTCTCTATCATTCGTGTTATAAGTTAACTAGCATTTAGTGCTATTTTCACACCAGCATTGGCATGTAGTAACATATAATACAGTCTATTTCCTGACATAATTTTATTTTGTGTTCAGGGTATTTAGCTTTGTCCATACTGCAGAGTATCTTATTGCAACTAAAATGGAAGCATCCATGAGAATTCACTTTTTTTTTTTTTTTTTTTTTTTTTTTTCCTAACTGAAGTTCATCCAATAGAAAGCTGAAGAGCCACTCATGGTAGATGGTTACTGTGTGGAACCTAGCAAAGAACAAGCATTAGGAGTATAGAGCTGAAGTAGACTTTAGAAGGAACCAGAAACCCAACCCTAAACAGGAAACAAGGGATAAACTTCTATTCTTGTTCAAAAAATTGGGAAGGAGTGTGAACTGGACAATAGGTGAACCTATTTACTATTATTTTCCAGAAAATATCAATTTCCTATTTTTTTTTTTTTCCAAAACAGGCCAGCACTATCAGGAAACAATGTAGTAGTTACAAGGTTAAACAGTGGCAAAGTCTTTTTGGACTGGTAGTGTTTAGTATGACCATGAAAGGTAAAAATGAAAAGGTTAGAAGTAATTTGTTTTACTTCCAGGTAATCATGTTCTAACATTCAAATGAGAGCCACCTCCTCATTCAAAATGGCCGCTTTATATAGTTACAAAACAAAAACCATAATTTTTGTTGTTAACAAGGAACTAACACCTATTGTTGACATTTTTTTTTTTTTTTTTTTTTTAAATACAAGATTTCATAATCCTGATTTGATTATTTCTAATAATTTGGTGCTAGATGCGTCATGTTTGGCTAGGTTGTCATAAATTTGACATGAAGTATCAATCTAATTAATACTGGAGATTTCTATTCTTATGCTTAATACATGCAATGTCCACTCACAGGTTTAATAGCAGAACATTAGATATGGAATGGATAGTGAAAGAGATGTACACTTGATGCTTGGACTATCAAATGCAGTATTAACAGGTTTTATAATTGCCAGTGATCACTGTTGTAATGGTAAGAGTACAACACCACTCCAGTATTTAGTGGTTGATGAGCCACATTTTATTCAGGCATGAGATTGAGAGAGGTCAAATAAGATAGTTTTCATATTTTAAATTATCTGACTCCCTCTGTGTTGAAACACTGGGGTCCTCAAAAAGCAGAAAAAGAGAAACTGCACAAAAATGTTTAGGGAAACATTTGCTGTTTGTTTTTGTTTGTTTGTTTTGTGCATTCTCTGGCTAAATCTACATCAGCACTTGGCAGCATGTTCTTAGTCATGTGATTTTACATTAATCATGTCCTTTGATTCAAATTATTATTAGGATAGATAAGGATTTTTTTTTCTCTCACTCTTTCCTCAACACCCAATTTTGGTGAATATTAAAATCTTTTTTGCATTCATACTTGATGTATGAAGGAAAATAAAAAGCAATGACTCGAACGATGAAAAAATATTATTTTATTTGTCCTGATCACATTCCTAAATGAAATGTGTTTTGGAAATTAAATGCTTATGGGGCGTGGTGAAAAGCAACCATAGTTGTTTCCCCTTTGAACTACTAAACTATAAAAGAAATGATTGAACCTGGGCAGTAGTCAAATTGCATTGAATAAAGCTTCACTGTGAGGTTAAATTTTTCTCCGTTTTTCTTAACAGGGAAAATTTTCTATCTTTGAAATAAATTATTTCTTATCAATTTATTCCATTTTGATATTGGTTTAGTTGTTAAATAGTGTTATATACTCTCAGATTCTGTTATGTAAGTTATTGTTTTTGCAATAAAATCAGTATTAATCAATTGATGTTGGTAAAATTTTCAGGATATATTTATATGAACAATATACCATGAGGTTCATACAAGGGGTTACTGTGAGTGAAAGAGAATGAGGAGTCTTTAGGAGGAGGAACTGGAAACCCAATCATAAACAGGAAATAAGCCTCTACTCCCATTCAAAAAAACACGGAAGAAGTGTGAACCGGATGTTAAGTGAACGTATCTACTAACCTATTTAATTGTCAGGTTTCATTACACAATTTTTAAAAACATAAGCAACTTGTTTATAAGTAATTCGATTCAAATTTGAGTAAATATTAAGCAGTGCTTATGTCAGTGTGGTTTCAACAACTAAAAAAAAAAAAAAAATCAAAAGAAAAACATGAAATTAAACAAAGAGTAAATGTATTTTTATACTATATTGAAGAATTCTACAAATTCTACTAGTTCAGTTACATTGAAAGATCTTTATTTTTTCTAAACCATAAAAAATCTAAACAACTAAAAATGAAGTAATCCAAGTACTGGTCAAAATCCTAAATTGCTTATAAAAACAATTGTGCATCCAAGCTAATTACAACAAATTTTTATTTATAAATAAATCTAAAAGACATAGGCCATTCAAACATATTTTTTAATAACACTATCCCATATACTTGAATAAATGATTTTAGACTCCTTGACATTTTATAACCTTCATTTATCTTTCAATCACTGATTTTTTTTTTTTTTTTTTTTTTTTTTTTTTTTTTAACTTTTCTACTGTTTTGACTTTAGCATTACGTGTGACAGTTTTTAATGCTTCTCTCTTAAGAATTGATCATGTATTTTCTATTGAAATAATATTTAAAAAGTTTGGGAGTTATTCCATTAATTTGCTGCCTTTGAAACCTTTTTTGGCAAGATGGGCAATCATCATCTTTGCAGAATATGTAAAAGCATTGTTTTGCATGAATACATAATACACTTCATCTTAAAGCCTATTGGTTGTAACCTGTACTACTAAGAAAAAGAATATCATGTCCAAGAAATTATAATAATTTTCTGCATTTATCAATATCATCAACTTTGAAGTTTATAAATTTACTACCTACAATACTACTATCTATCCTATTTGTGGTCTTCTAAATTGTGTTGGCTGTTTTTATGAAGGATACAACTGCAAGCCTGCTGATCAGGTTATTCAATCTAGTTCTACATTTATCACAAAAAGATTAGTAAAATAAGTTTACCTTTTTGCATAACTTGTTTCATTTGTGATGTTTAATAGGCTTTTTTTATTTTTACTTCTATATTTTATATATTTGACTGTAATATATTAAGGTGAGGATGATACTAGATATAGCAGTAGTTATGAGATTGTAGGATACCATCAACAATGATGATGCTAGATGTATTGTGCAATTATTTGAAATGAACCCTATTTCCAACACAAGTTACATGCCCACATACATGCCATATTAAAACATGCCCAAACTTTATTTTCTACTTAATAACAGATAATATTTACAAACATGTCAAAAAGATTCCACAGTACATGCATACAATATTTAAATCAGTGTTTATTGGTTAGAAATTAACATCATCTGAAATGTTTGACCAAACCCTATTTTTCTCAAGTCTACTCTTTGGAAAAATGTCTTTTAAAAAGCCACAAATTTTGACTTTTAGCAGCAGAAGTATGACTCTCCAAGCTGCTAAAGCACAAGAGAAGATGTGGCTACATAGCCCCCTCCCCCAAGCATGGGCTGAAAAGGAATATGTCAGTAAATTCAAATGGATCACCTCCAACAGCAACAGTTTGGATGGACAGTGAATCTTCACTGATGATCAGTTTTTTCTAAACCACACTTTTTTCTGTGGAATAATTATCCAAAGACTTTTGTGTTATAAACTAACTAGTGCTTAGTGCTATTTCCTCAATGACATATAGTAACATACAATACAACCCCTTTTGTCATTGATTTTTATTAGGTTGGTGTAAAAATAATATCGGTTTTTGACGTATTTTTAACGTCAAAAACCGACATTATTTTTGCACCAACTTAATATTGTGTGTTCGTGCTGTTTAACTTAGTCTGCAGTGCAGATTATCTGATTGAAACTAAAATGGCGATAGTGTTTAAAAATTGTCACCACTGTCTTGATAGATTTATTTCCATTAAATGACTATTTTTGCCAAAGTGGGTTACTTGCATAGCCAGGCAACAATGCAATAGTGAAAGTGTTAAACGTAACTTACTAAATTTCAATAATTGTTAAACTAAAGTAGCTATCCAAGGTAAATATTAATGATTGAACTCTATGAAGGTTATCAATGAGATTAATGGATTTTGATACAAAATAATTGTGGGTGTGTAGTCAGCTGAAGTGCTATCATACCAATGTTTTTTCAATCAACCATTGTGGCATGCCAATAATGAAATATTTTGTCAACATAACTAGCAACAGGACAATGTGGGGACACATGACATTTCTAAGAATTAGTGTGAAATGAACACAATTTAAACTAATGCTGCTCATAAATTACTTTACATGTAGAACATATTATAAAGAAGCCTTTTTTTTTCTTTTTCTCCAGTAAATGTGAAGATGTAGTCCGACCATTGCCAGAAAAAGCCACAGAATTTTGTCCCAGATGCGAATGCAAGTACCAGAGCAGAAATACGACTTTGATAAAGGTAAGAAATTTATCTCCCAGAACTAATCATAGTTGGTAGTACCTGTATTACTTGACTGCAAAAAATTTCTTATTTAATAAAGCATATTTGGTAGTACCCACCAACTTTACATGTAATATTACTGTATTTCACTGCTTCTAAAAACACTCTGATGCAAAAAGATTTTGAAGGAAGTAATCTAAAATAAATCTAAAATAAAATTTTTTTCCCTTGTACTTCCCCTCCCAACTATCCCCAATTTTACCCACTGAATACTGACTAATGACATTCATCACGGACTGATTTATGGTAACTATTTAGAATGTAATAATTAGGAGAGAAATTAATTCCCATCACCAACTTTCAATTTATAGGATGCAGAGTGGTTTTTGGAGAGATTTTATAGGGGAAAAAAATCTTATAAGAAGCAAAATACAGTAAATATAGGACTTGGCTTGGTATGGCTACAGGAGTCTCTTATCAATTCCAACATATGACGGCCTAACAGTTCAGCTTTTAGAACTGGACCATCAAACTACCAACATATACATTTTTTTTTTTTTTTTATAGTAATAAGCCACATTTTTCAGAAAATCTGGTGACACATAAATTGTGCACAATGTACCATATTGCCTCCAAAAAAATTTGTATTTGGAATTAACCTTCTCCTAGACTGGCTGCCAATCAAGGCTAGAGAACCAAGTCTACGAAGCTATTTGTCACATAATTGGAGAGAGTTTCTTAAGGGTATTTCTTCAAAATAGAATGTAACAAACTTGGCCAAAATTTGGATATGGTTTGCCAATTTCTCTTGCTTGAGCCACTGTTACATTACTCTCTCTCACACACACACAGATAGAGGAAAAAGCATGTGAAAAGTGAAGAAATAAATAATGTTCAAACATGGCTCTACAAATTTAAATAAATTGAGTATTTGTTTTCTTTCAAATTGAAAGAAACGAATTAAAAAGTTCCTTGCAAAACAAATTCACACAAAAATATTTTTGTTTTCCTTTCTGTCATGTACTTAGGTTGTTTTATGAATGTGTATAATTTTCTAGCAGTCGGCAGATGGGAAAGACTGTATTATAACTACTGATAACATTTTGTTTACAAAACTCTGTATGTTTCACGTGTGCTTAATTTACTTTAAAATCACTAGGCTTTGTAAGAACTTACTTGAATAAAATGTGTGAAAAGGGTAAGTAATTAATTATATGAAAGTTTTAAGAATCCAGCTTGTGCACAACAATGAACACCCAACCCCTGTCAAAGTTTTATGGAAAAACTGAATACTAACTTAACACCATGAATATTTATAAAATATAGATAGGCTTGAAGAAGGTAAAAATTAGCTTACTAAGCTCAGAAGCTTATTGGTTAATAAATATATTTCCCAATTTTTAAATATCCTTTTTTTAGGAGGGAAAATATTGTTGGTCATTTCCTGGAGAGATCAAATTTTGTAGCAGACAACCAACATGTTTAGTTTTTCAAAGCCTTCAGCAAACTTGAAATAACATCACTTATTGGTTTATATATGTGCATGTGAAAATTCAAATCTGAGCCTATTTTATGCACAAAATTGAGTTGATTTTGAGCTTTAGTGATATTATGTAAATCTATTGAATTTTTCTACAATTTTTAATGGGGTTACACACATTATATGTATATATATATATATATATATATATATATATAAACAAGCAGATTTTTTCTTCTTTTGATGGCCACGTTGGCCAAAACTAGTCAAGGAACCTAATTTAAATAAAACAAAAAATATTAATATACAACACAATGTGTCTGAATTTCAATTATTTTAACTTTTTTTTTTATTATTTAAGACATAGACAGACATAATATATATATATATATATATATATATATATATATATATATATATATATATATAATGAAAAAATATAGTCTTAAGGTGTGCTATATTTATGGGATAAAGTGCTCAATATCAGAGATAGAGTATGTGTAAATATAAAAGTGAAAGTAAACACCTAGAGGCGATAGTCTGTTTCATGCTATATGCAATCGTCAGGTGGCCTGACGATTACGTCTAGCATGAAACAGACTGCCGCCTCTAGGTGTTGACTTCAATGTTCACTTGTATGTATGTGTGTATATAATATAATATATATATATTTATAGTGCAGAGATACTATGCTTTGTTTCTAAGCATGGGGCCCAAGGAGTGGCACTTTGGTATTTAGCAAAGCACACAAATATTCTCAATCCAAAGAAGTTCCAGTCAATACATAAATAATTTATCCATCATTTTATGGGTACTATGCTTGTTGGTTACACTATGTGCATGGATTCCTCTGACTTTTTTTTTTGTCTCCATTCAGTTCTATTGTTCATTACATTTGGCAAGTCAGAAGGATTTCAGTTTATGTCCTCACAAATCTGTTTGATATAGGTCTTGGCTTGTTCTTGTGTAGGCTCCCACGAAAGACCTTAATTTTTAAAAAAGTTACTGTCATGCATCTAAAGGGACAGTAGCCATCGTTGTGTAATCGGCTAATGAAAGATACATTATAATTTTACTATGCTTGTAAATGAATTATACTTTATGGATTCACTTTCAAACAGCTAAATATTTGTTTCCTTTATCATTGATCAGAAAATGATTTAAGTGATATATTTTTGCATAGTTTTATACTTAGAAACATTTCTTTTTAATGCTTAACAAGATTTATTTCATGAACTAACCAATTATTACAGATAACCTGCTGTATCTTTCATGGCCTTTCTTTGGGAAATGCAATTACTTAGTGGTGTCTGACTTCTCTCCACATAACAGGCTGTACAAAGGTTTCATGGAACCAGCAACAGAAATTAATTATTGATGTGACCTTTTAGGAGAAGTGGATTCATCCCTTTCCCAAGGGTATTAGTGTAATATGAACTCTAAACACCTCTGCTTAAATTTGAACTTTTGTAGATTACCTTTTCCAAGCTGTTAGCCATTAAGAAAACTGAAAAAGTTCAAATTTTTTTATCTCGTCTATTGACAAGTATTTTCTTTGAGTGCATCAAAAGAATTTAATTTTTAATTGCCGAAGATTGTTAATGAAAAAGAAGACATACTTAATATGGTCACTCAGTAGTGATATAAAAACGAAACCAAAATTGTTTGATTTCATAAAAAAATTTTGATGCAGTTTCACAGTATGAAGATGAAACCAGAAAAAGTTGTTTTTTCAGTTAAACCACAAATCTCTAATTTGTGCGTTCTGAAATTCTGAAAATGTCACTCCTTAGCCATCTGATTCTTAGATTATAAAATGGAATATCTGCACTGTGGAACATCTTGAGAGCTTCTGGCCTTTTTTTTTTTTTTTTTTTTTTTTTTTTTCCTCTTAAAGCATATGTAATGCTTTCAATGATCTGATCTCAAGTGCTAAGAGTTGATTTATCCTCTTGATCCTAGGGTTATCAAGAGGCATAATATATAGGCTGCGATGGATAAATTGTTGTCATTTCATATTTTAACTTTGTGCATGTATGTTGTTTACATTTGGTTTTGTCACCTGGACAGTATACACGGTGGTCTGAAAGTAATGAGGTCAGTAGAAGAACAAGTAATTCATTAATACAAAGCACATATACTAGATTCAGTTTATTCATTTTCATTGACACTGTTGCACATCAAGAAGGACTGTATGAACACAACCATTTTTGTGTAGGAGCTCGTGTCAGCCATCTGAAAGGGAAAATTATATGATGTAGAGGTGACAAGGCTTTCGGATACTCTGTAGCAGGGTCCTGCTTGGTATTCATGCCGGAAGCTCCAATACAAACAATCTGAGGACAATGCAGAGGATTTGGAAAGAGTTGGATTAATCTAATTGTGATTTTGAAGGTCTGGCAGCTTTGAACATGATTTCTGATCGTTCTGATAAAAGAATTTGTTGGTGAGGGCCTCAGACTCAACACGGAGGCCTACATTAAGTGCCTTGATGAGGTAGTGCTGTTGTGGGTCAAGAGGGTGGCTGCTGGAAGACTCTGTCTGGCAACAGGACTCTGCACCATGCTACACAAGCAGGAGAACCCAGTCATGGCTGTCAGACAATTTCTGCAACCACATTATCCCTTACATCTGGCCATCTAACTCTCCAGACTGTAACCCCCTTGATTATTATGTGTGGGGTACAGTTGAGCAAGAGATCAACAAAACTTGTAACATCAAAGATGACCTGTGGGCAAGGATTCTGGTAGCATTCATCAACTTAAACAAGAAGACCATCTAGAAGAGTTACAGGAGATTCCAAAGTTGTCCTGGGACCATGGTTGAAGCCAATGGCAATTTTATTGAATAAATTTACTCTTTCGTATTTCAAGATATTTTTGTGCAATTTTGGTAAATATTTAATGGGATATTGGTGTTATTTTCATTTCTGTATAATTTAGATGACTATTTATCCATAGCACCCTGTAAAACAATATCTTTGCAGGAATGCTAAGTCTGGGTCTTTTAATTTGGTTATGGGGTCCCCCAATCTTACAACTGACCAATTTTTGATTTGCTATTTATCAAAAATCAAATGTAATCATCTTTGTTTTATTAAGACTTGTTTGTTTTTAATTTTTTGTATTCTTTGAATTAATGTCTTCTTTTTTTTCTCAATTCTTTTCTCTTACAGATCATGGTCACTATTATCATCTGTATTGTCTCTCTGCTATTTGTCTACATGGTATTTTTGCTGTGTCTGGACCCGTTGCTTGTGAAGAAGCCAGGACGTTACACAGAGCAGACAAATGAGGAGGTGAATTTGGTAAACACTATGGCAGCTGATAATGAGGCCTTTTTCTTCTTACTAACTCCTTTCACTCTGCTATGGGCTGTTGGTGATCCCAAGGAGGGGGAAAGGAGCCATAGGCACTTGCTTTGGTTCGTGCTGTGATGCCTTAATAACCTTCGTTGGCTACTTACTTGAATTGTTGAAACAAGAAATTTATAGAGCTTAGTATTGAGCAGTTTAATCTAGTTATGGTCAAAGTTGTTAAAGCATAGAGTTAATAATGAAGGGAGAAATTATTTTTTTTTAGTTGCAAGAAAATGTCATATTTTAATTTTGTTAGATAGACAGGATGTTATAATTATTGTATGTGGTTTTTCTTTGTAATAATTTCCTTGTCTTGCATAATATACTTTTTTTTTTTTTTTCTTTTTTTTTTTTTTTTTTTTGCAATTCACTTCAAGCAATACAATAAAGCCATTAAGGCCCCAGGAGTTACTAAGTGTGAGAGAATGAGAAAAAAAAAATAAAAAACAAAGCATTATTAAGGAGAGAGAACAATAGAAGAACTGGAATTAAGAAAATAATGATTGATATTGCATTTAAATTTTTGAAGATCAAAATTAACTGAAAAGCAAGAAGCTAAAAAGAGTTCCACAAGCGAGAAGTATGAGAGAAGAAACTGTTAACATAGAACTTACGGTTACATCTATCAATTTCAATTGTAAAATAAGTCCTTGTTGTCAATCTAGTCAGTTATATGCCATATATGATACATGCTTAAGTGACTGTCTCTTTTGATTCATGACTGACTAAGCTGAAGATTTTCCTGAGGAAGGTTGCCATTTGTTTCTGAAGAAGACTGGTCACCAACCAAGGCTATAAGGCACAGTCTGTCCTGCTATTCAACCCATAGCTGGAGGGAGAAAATCTGGATTCATAACTGTCCCAAGAG
This sequence comes from Acanthosepion lycidas, assembly GCA_963932145.1. Taxonomy (NCBI): domain Eukaryota; kingdom Metazoa; phylum Mollusca; class Cephalopoda; order Sepiida; family Sepiidae; genus Acanthosepion; species Acanthosepion lycidas. Next base: position 31,142,070 of record OZ010607.1, on the reverse strand, counting down.
TATTTGTGTGTAAATGTGCTTAAATTTATAATGTCTAAGTGCTGAGGAAATCTAATCAGAACAATTACCATGAAAATATTTATAGAAAAGGCACAGAGATGCTATGTTACATCAGTTGGAAACTCTGTTTTTCTTTGGGTTTGGGTATATAACTGAAACAATATGGGGGGGGGGTACAGCAAAGGCAAGCAATTTAGTCCAAAAGATAAGCATACATACATAGCAAGAAGATTGTTAATGAAAAAGAAGACATACTTAAGATATTTAAGTTTTTTCTTTCTTCTTTTTTTTTTTTTGTTTTTTGCTAAAATTTTCTTTTGTGGCTAAAATTTTCTTTTAATATTTCTAAGTATTAGGTTTTGACGTTAAAAAATACGTCAAGAAACGACATTATTACGTCATTATTTTTGCACCAACCTAATAAAACTATTTATCTAATTCTTCTAAGTATTATATTAGCTGCTGTTGGCTTACAGCCATATCATGTTGAAACACCAGTTCTTGTACAATAATTGAAGTTAAGCAATGTTAAGCCTGGAAAGTACCTAGATAGGTGACTGCTTGGGAAGACTAAGTGCTGTAAATTTGGATGTGTGGGTGGTATAGCTTATGGCCATATCATGTTGAAACATTGGTTCCTGTTCAATCACCAAAGTAAAGCAACATTGAACTTGGTCAGTAGCCAGGATGGGCGACCACTTGGGAATATCAGGTACTGTAAGCTTGGATGTATGGGTGGTGCAATAAATAACAACTCTGAATTGGAAATCAGGGAGTCAAGTTCCAATTCCATTGGATTCATTATATTCGCTTACATACAAATACCCTTGGGGAAAGGTATGAATCCACCTAGTCTTCTACCAGCTATGTAGGACTTTTAGCAGTAAATCATTATGACTTCCAACAAATTCTTACAATCTAAAAATATTATTCTTACAATCTAAAAATATTATTCTGGCTTTAAATAACCCACAAAAGGGTTGATAAGCTGTAAAAAAAACATACGTAACATCAATCTATTTCTGTTGTTCCATTTTAACTTAAGCCTTTTCCAGTTAAAGCTTGTGTGTCTAGCTCAGAGTTTTATTTGAAGTGAAGTATTTTTTAGGAAACGAGTGTCTTCTTTCTTTAAAATATCTGAAAGTTTTACAAAGCAGACAGTTGAAATTCAAGTAATTATTTTCTTACTTTAATAAAAGACAACAGATACTACACTTTAATCTTGAGCAATCCCTAATGTAGTGGTTCTCAATCTTTTTTGCCCCGTGTATCCTTTTCACCATAAATCAGAATGTCATTCCCCCACTTTTCAAGATTGTCCAACTCAAACACTGCATTCCAAATAATACGTATATGCCACTGAAAATCTTCATATTTTTTTTTTTTTTTTTTTAACATATCAGTACATGTACATGAACTATTTTTTTATAGAGTTTTGCAAATTTAACTGCAATAGAAAATGATGGATTTTTAAATTTGACTACATGTACAGTAATTTGTTTTAAATCATTACTAATTATTAAATTCAATAAAGAAAAAAAATCAATAGAATGCCAGGCTATTGTAATTCAATAAGCAGAAAGTTCAATAAAATGTCAATAATTAAATTGATTTTATTCTGATGAAGATTACAATCATGGGTTCCAAATTCTATAAATAAAATAAAAAAAAAAATAAATTAAGGAAAAGTAACAAAATCCCCACTCTTCTGGGAAACCTTGAACCCCAAAGGTTGAGAAACCCCTGCCCCTCATGGGAAGACTTTGCAAAACACTGATCAGATAACTTTCTACTCTTTCTTTATTAAATTTTTCTTTTATTAAAAAACAAAAAACAAATATTAGTGATTTTTAGAAATTGTTTTATCTTTAAATAGCTTTATATAGTGGTGAGTGGGTTGGGTGTACTGATAATGACCTTTGCTGTGTATTTATTTTCATATTAATTTTTGGTTGCTTTTGATTGAAACAACATTACTCAGAAAGATGAAAGTAAATATGAGTCAAAATGTATAATAATAGTTGACAATTCTTCATCTAATATAAAAAAAAATGAAAGTAAAAATGAAATCTTATATTTATTTTTAAACAAATGTCATTGCTTTTAGAAAATTGCAAAAAATTGTTTATGAATGATAAACACCTGGACAAAAAGCTAGGAATAAATTAAGGTTTTTTTTTTTCTTTTCTTTTTACTTCACTCAAGTGATACAGATATATAGCTACAGATAACTGTTCTTTAAAAAGCAAACACAACTATACAGAGATAAATGTCAAATAATAATCTTTATCTGAGATTTTGAGGAAATATTATATAAATTATTTGTACCTATATCCTTACGTTTTTGGTTTTCTCCCACAATTTTGGTAAAGTCGAAGAACATAATGTAGTTATCTTAATTTTATCAGTTAACTTAGTCTTTAATAGTTAAAGTAAACAATGAAATTTGAATATTTGAGCCCTGTCTAACCGTGAGGTTTCCATGACTGAATTAATTAATACACTGTCCATGTAAGACAATCTTCTGAGATATGTGAGCTCATCTCAGCAGAAGTTTTTATTCCAAACTTCAATAAAAAACAGAAATTTTGCTTTCATACTTTAAAGAGTGACTGATGCAACAATCTTCCGATTCTTTTATGCTCTGGCCTTGTGCCATACTATTTTTTTTTATCAAACCCATTTACAATGTTGAAGTCCAGTAATCAATATTTGTAGATTCAAGTTATTTAAATTCTGAGATGAAATGTTTTGTAAGATGAACTTTGGATATATGGGTTGCAAGTTCAAATCCTGCCAGAAGCTGCTTCACTCTTTTTACTTTAACAGTTTAGGAATTGGGCAGCAAAGAATGTTGTGATGAAAAGCAAGACAAGATAAGGAAAAGGCTAGTCGGAAATCATTGAAATATTTCATTGTTGAATTTCAATCAGGATGATTGATTTCTGTTTTAAACCTAAATTCCACATGCGGGTCAGCTTGTGACCATGTTGAATTCAGAAGTACTGCACTGACTGTTGGACAGGGGAAGTACTCAATTGTATTTTTGAGTTATTGTCCTTTATAGGGGAAGTAAGTTAGCATCCTCTAACAATTTCAAAATCTGAGTTTTATAGATGGGTTATTAGATTTTAGAGATGGAATCATCAACAGTTCCTCACTTCTTTTTGAAGCTGTATGTTTCCTGCTTCTGACTGACCTGTGTAGATGTGTGTTTCCAATTTTAGAATGGCTGCCAGGGAATTACAGTATTACGACACAACAAAGGTTTGGTGATGGCATGAAAATAAAGCATTGAAAATAAACATTAACCCCTTGAAAAAAAAGAAAAAAAACTCATTTTTGCATTGCAATTTAAAACAAGTTTTTTTTTTTTTTTTTTTTTTACTAAAAAGCATGAAATAATGTAAATATGTTACTACTTTTAATTTTTAACTTTTAATATTTAAAGGAATTCTGGTGGTTATGAAACTATAAATAACAGTTACCAAAGTTATGGATTTTGATATCTATATATATATATATATATATAATATGGGCAGCAATCCCTCTTTTATACAAGTTGCGTTAAAAACTACTACTGGTTGTATAAAAGAAGGATTGCTGTCCAAATAAATGATTATTAAATTACATGACCCGGCAGCCAACAAGTAAAGTAGTTGTTTTTAATGAAACTTATCTATATATATATATATATATATATATATATATATCAGTTTTAGCCAATCTGATTAGTCACATTGTGTAGATAGTTAATTTAGTATGTTATTTCTTGGTAATGGGCATGTGGCTGGGTGATTAGATTATTAGACCATGAAACTCTGAAAAAATTTTCCTTCTTTTTTTTCTTTTTTTTTTAACCCCATAAAATCAGCCTTGAAATAGATTTTACAGAATTGAATCCTTTTTATTAATCCAATGCTTAAAATGTTTAAAATTACTTAACATTCTACAATCTGTATACTGAATTATCAATGTGCCAAGTTGAAATACATATTCTGTCCTTAATAGACATTGGATCAAGTAGTAAATAGGAAATCCTGCAGGGTTTTGTTTGTACTAATATATATAACAGAGCTAAAATTTATATCAAGAAAATACATATTTATATTATTCTTAGTATATAAGTATATAATTTATATTATTCGTACTATAGAAATATATAATTTATATTATTCTTAGTATATCTGTATATAAAAATGATTTGTGTGTGTGTATGTATGTATGTATGTGTATATATATATATATATATATATATATATATATATATATATATATATATATATATAAGATGGAGACTTTATTTTATGAACACTGAGGTTTTTAACTCTTTCAGACCAAAATCTCCTCCGTTGGATTTATGGAGGTGATTTTGGTCTGAAGAGTAGAACACCCCAGTAGTCACAAAATAAATTATAATTAATTACAATTGAAATGAATAATTAAAGTCTCCGTC
>OZ010607.1:31125114-31132614 GCA_963932145.1 Acanthosepion lycidas | reverse complement strand
TTTGACGTATTTTTTAACGTCAAAAAACGACATTATTACGTCATTATTTTTGCACCAACCTAATAGCAGTCATTAAACACATGATCATTATCACCTCCTCTCTCTTTCTTTTTCTCACTGAAATGTAACAGCTTAAACACATGAATGTTATCACTTCCTCTGTCTTTTGTTTCTCTCACTGAAACCAAACAGCATCTCTGAAATGGCTTTTCTGTCTTTCCTCGCAATCAAAAACGAAATAGTCCATTATTTATGAGGTATTAGGTTGGTGCAAAAATAATGTCGTTTTCTCACATAGTAACATATGTGAGAAAACGTCATTATTTTTGCACCAACCTAATATTAGCAGAGCTTAATGTATGAACTAAGCAAAAAGCAGAATTATGATGGATTTTTATAGATAACATTTTGGCCAAGTATTCTCTGACCATCTTCAGGTGTCCATTATTTTGCTAGATATGGGATATCTTATCTGTGCTGATTTTTGTGTTATCTTGTCCCTGTGATATTGTTTCTTGATTGAACTCCTGGCCACGGGATGACTGCAATACTTGATTAACCAATGCCTATCTATCCATTATACTTGGCCAAAATGTTATCTCGATGATAACATCTATAATATTCAACCTGAGAACAATATCTTTGATGAATATGTGTGTATGTTTTGTATGTTCTTAACTATTTTTTTGAAAATGCATTTTTATGACAAATTAAATAATTGATTTTCTGTGATTTTAAAAAAAACTCGAAGGAAAAACAATTGAATAGTTATGTTTTATTTCAGAAAATATTACTACTACTCATTCTCATCCCAGAAGATTTCATTATAAGACTGAGTAATTTTATGATTTTATAAACATGATAAAGCCTTGCGGGAATTCATACTAAAATCATTTTTTACATTACAAGAAAACTGAATTATGAATCTAAAACAATTATGGAGACAATTTTAATTCAAAGAAATAATTTTAGTGTAATAGTTGGAATGTTACAAGTGAACACAGTGGAAGAATGTCACAATAATAAATTTTTTTTCCATATATATAAAAAAAAAACAAAAAAAAAAATGATATCCAGAAATAGTTCTCGCATCAAAAAAAAACAAACACTGTTTTAAAAACTATATTTTATCAAAGAATTTATTTTGCTGTATTTTACATGACTGAAATTTTTGTTTTCATTAGATTTGTTTGTAAAATTTTTCAAGTTTTCAAACCATCTATCTTACTTTTTTTTTTTTTTTTTTTTTGTTTTATTTTTTCTTAGTAAAAAAAAAAAAAAAAAATTATTAATTGTAATATTTAGCACATTGACAGCCATCCATGAGTTAACTTGTGGTTGGTAGTTTTTATTGAGACAAGAAGTTTATTTGTAGTGATACTTTTAGTGTGAAAACAATATTAAGATGCATCAAAATATTTTATTGCTTAAGTTGACTATTATAAAGTTGGTGTTTGAAGCCAGATTTCATAACTGATTTCTGGTAGTCAATGTTTTAACAAGTCAAAGGAAAATTAATACTGAATTATGAAATTTCAAGTCGAATCTTTTTATAATAAATTTTAAAGTAAATTTATGTTTAAATGACATGAAATATTGAAAAATGTTCAGATAAGAGATTTGTAAAATTATTATTTGGTAAAGTATATCTTTTCTGTCCAATGAAAGAATCTCAATCACAAGAGAAACCTTTAACAGATGTTTTTATAGATTTAGTTTTATCTGCTAACTTCAAAATAGGGAAAAAGCCAAAAAAGTGTTTCAATAACTACTAAAATTTTTTTCCCAAATTTCAGTTGATTCTTCATATGTGCAGTTAAAATATATATTTTTAAATGTTAAAAACTAAATTAATTTTTAATAATACATTGTTTCTTAAAATATTCTAAGAAAAATGAGCCATTAAAACTATATTTAAATTTTTTTTTTATTTTTTTTATTGGGTGTTGTCTGCAAACATATCTGTCCTTTTGTAAAAACTTCATGCATTAGCATCTCCCTTCAATTTGCATTTTGATATTCAACCATTTTTGTCAAACAATAATTATTACTTCTTTAATTCTTCCATTATATTTCTGAGGTCTTTGTCTTCTATTAGGTTGGTGCAAAAATAATGACGTAATAATGTCGTTTTTTGACGTATTTTTTAACGTCAAAAAACGACATTATTACATCATTATTTTTGCACCAACCTAATAAATTTGCTTTTTCCTTTTTTTTGTCATATTTTCCTTATCAAATATTCTTAAAAGCATGTTTCTTGCATCTATTTATTTGCTTGTCTATTGGACAACAAATTACCCTTTTTCTTTATTTTCATTCATTTTAATTTGTTCAGGTTTATTTGGTATTTTGATTTTTTTTTTTTTTTTTTTTTTTATGTCAAACAGGATGGACACAAACTCACTGGGCAAAAAGTTGTAAAGCAGTTTTGCTTGCATCCATCTCTTTCCAACTGCTTAATACAATGATAATTTCAATCCCAAATTTTCTTTTATCATTCTTAGGACTGTAGATTTCAGAATAACCCGCTCCAAAGGTCTCTTTGGAATCAGAATTTCCAATAGAAAAGCTTTCTTTTTCCATAGAAGGTCGCACTTTTATGACCACCTCACACAAACTTCAAGTTTTTTTTTTTTTTTCTCTAGGGTATTGTAGATTTTGGAAAAATGAATGAAATAAGAAGCTAAACAGAAGAAAAAAAACAGAGTTGCCCAGGGATTTTTCTGCTCAACCTAATATATTTTTATGAAATGTATTTTTTTTTTCTCCCCTCTACTACCTCCCCCACTATTTGACATAACATTTTGGGTTTTACGTTAAGTAATTGTAATAAATGTCTTGATAAGCAAAGAAAAAATTTCATGGTTATTTTAAATTAATGAAATTAAATTTTTTCATTCACAAAATATAAATACAAACAAAATTAAAACTTTAACTGAGCATTATCAGAGAATCATTTTTGCTCTGGAACATAATTTATACATTTTAGCATGGCTTAACGGCTAACAGCATGGAAAATGGGATTATGAAGCTGGATTCAAATTCTGACTGACAGTTTTGCTTTCATGTTGCACTAATACCCTAGGGAAAGGTATGAACACATCTCTTTCTCTGCACCTAGTTATAGGTTAAATTGCAGGGCAGATTGACAACCAATCCCGAAGGAAGGCAACAGGGAAACACTGTCATCTTTGTTTTTTGGAGAAGGACAATGTGTGAATTATAGGTATTAAAGCAAAAAGAAAGCTGTGGAGAGCCGTGATTCAAAAATGTACATTTTAAAAAAATATTTTTTAAGAAAACTTTTTGTTGGGTTGTTTGGATTAAAATATAACCATGGAAATTGTTTTTCTTTCAAGACAGAAATTTTGGGCTTTTTTGCAGAGCATGAAAAGTAATTACTGCAACCAAAAGAATTTACAAGGATGTTATTTGTAATTTGAAGTAAATCTTGTCCCATTTATCATCACCAATCAAATTCTTGGGTACTTGTCATGGATATTTCATTATACAACCATCCTGGGTCTGATGATAAACTACATCCAGCAGCAAGGCCTCTAATTGGGAAGTTTTGAGGAGTGTGGAACCACCTCTTATTTGCTGTTAGGGTCCCAGCTATGGGCAAATAGTTAACCTCCAAACTGGGGTCAAAACATCATGAAAGTATAAAAATACCAACAATACATTTTCATAGTAAAAAAAAAAAAATACTAGCAATACATTTTTGTAAATGAAATTACTAATGCTCCAAAGAAAACTAAATTTTGGCATTAAATAAGCCATAAGGAGTTGATATGCCTTTAAACAAACAACTTCATTATGCAAAATTTCTTTTTTTGCTAATTTTTGTCTTGTTCCATTCAATCAAATTCCTGGTTACTTGGCATAGATATTTCATTATACAAAATTTCATATTATTTTTTGCTAATTTTTATCTTCTTCCAGTCAATATCTTGACTTTAGCATAGAATTTTTTCCCAAGCGTACATTTTAAAGCCTGTATAGATTCTGGAATCAGAGTATGTAAAGTACACCCCTAAGAAATACAATTTCATGTTTTACTAAAAGATGGCAGCAGCACTGTGTGTTCCTCTGGCAGTGTGACCCTGACTTAGGTTTTTTCCAACCAATTTTTAAGATCACTGCTTTTGAACCAGATCTGGCCTACATACTGCAGTCCTAATCTCGGTATCACTCTTCACAAAAGTACAAGCAAGTTATTTGTTTTGATCATCTGAGATGAATAAATTATAAAATCTTAGTGAATTAAGTTTTTCTGTTAGCCAAAATCAGTTATAAATATATTTGAACACTTGTGTTACTTTGTTTTCTACTTCTTGAATGAAGATGAATGTTGGGGTTATATTCCTATTCATATGTTTTTAACTTAAAAGTTGACAGGCAACATTAATTATCAGTGATGTTTGAGATATATTTATAGATGGGTTCAGATATGACAGGCTGATTGATTTTGGTAAGACCTGTTTAAATTTGTCATCCTTGTGAAGAAATGAAAATAGACCATTTGCAATAACATTTTCATTTGCATTTAATTATAATGGTTCAAAGAATACCAAGAATAATGGTTGGCCCTCATCAAATCTGGTCCTCTTTGAAAAAAAAGTTTGGACACTCCTGGCATAGATGGCTCTCTTTTAATTTGAGGTTTTTCTCTAAGCATGACATTCTCTTTGTCTTTTTTAAAGAAAATGACTGTCCCTGTATTGAATACTTTTCAAAGGGAATTTTTCTATTGGGTTTTGCTATACTTTGTAGACACAATATTTTTACTTACATGGTGTCTACAATGTGTTTTATAGGTCTGATCTCATTTGGATTTTCTTACCACACTTTTTTTTTTTTTTTTTTTGTTATCAATCAAAGACACCAGTGAGAAGTTAAAAGTTAAACTAAAGGAAGTGGTATACATGATCCTGTTACTCGGCTAAGTTAGAAAAGTCATTTTTTCTTTTATTAATTGCTTAACAGGAAGAGAATTGGAGAGTATTCCCCATGTGTAAATGTAGAATCACCTTAGAATGGTTTCATGTGTGTAGCATGCATTGTTGCGAACAACATAATATATTGACCACCATTTTATTTATTGTCACTTAAAAAAAAAGTGACCCCTTTTTTTAAGAGTTGTACATTTGATGAAGGCTGCAGAATGGATTAACCAAAAATTTTTGGTAACTCCAAAAGCAGTACAAATACCAACTTCTGTCATTCAAACAGGTTTGGAATGAATAATTGACTTTGTACTGATATTTTGACAATGAAAACTGCAGTTATTATTTTACCATGAAAGTAAAATGTATTTCCTCTTTAAGAGTAAGACAGAAAACCTTTGTTATATCAATATTCAAAAACTTCCCCTTTTTTTTTTTTTTTTTTTTTTTTTTTTTTTTTGGAAAATGGAAAATTTGTTCTGATATAATTAACTTAAATCAGGTTTATTAACAATGACAAAAGCTTACCCATTCTTTGATTCCTTGTAAAGAGAATCTGATATTGATAATGCTGACTTGACCTCTACTTTTAAGGGTTTCAACATTAAGAAAACTTTCCATTTGATCATACTTAATGAACATCAAGCAATAAGCCAGTCAAATTAGAAAAGAAAACAGACTGTAAAATATCCTAACCACATAATTTGGTCTTGTTTATTTTGTCGGCCATGGATTTACACTGACACCAAAAAATAACTCACCTTCTCTGAACCATTTGAGAGCATTGTTTCATGTTCATTTTTACTCTCTCAAGTCCTGTACACTTCATCTATAGAGTATTGGAGGGGGGTCACAGCCTCAACATGCTAGCCCCATGCTCAACTGATTTTGAATTCAGAGTTCTTCTTCTTCTTCTTGGTTGCCAACCAATGCTGAAGAGCCAAGTTTGCTTTGCTATTTAACCCATAGCTGAAAGGGGAAGAGATGGATTCATATCTTTCTCAAGGGCATTTGTACATAAGTGAATGTAAGAAGCTGTTCAATTCCCTGGTCCAATTAAACCATCTGCACCTCTTATTTTTATATACCTTTTGATTGACTTTTATTAACAAGGAACTTTTGTGATTGTACCAGATGAAATTTACCGCATTCCATGTTGGCATTGCTTCTGAGATCAGAATACCAGAGTCCTTTTTAACAAGGAATAAAAGAATTTGCTTCATGGTTGAACTCTCACCAAACCTTTTCAAACCTATACAGTGAGGCCATTCTGAGAGAGGAGTCCTACCAGGTTCATTAACATTAAATATGCAGATGACACAGAAAAGAAACTACAAGAACTCCTACAGAAGGTATTAAAAGAAAGCAAGAAGAAAGGACAAAGCAGCGATTACAAGATGACTGAATTCAAGGTTGTTAACAAAAGGAACAGCCCAACATGCAAATTAGAGATCGGATTTCTGTGTTGCACTTTTCTCTAAAGATGGGATAGTGAAAGATGACTTCTTAAAGCTGAGCAAATTATTAAGAAACGGAAAAATATCATGAGAAACTAAGAAAATAGCACATAACTGTTATCTAGTATCAGGGCCTCCCATATGGCAGTGAATGCTGGACAGTCTCCTCACAGATGAAGGAAAGATGCAAAACATGTAGTTCTACAGAAGGATGCTGAGAGTACATGGACTGAATATGTGAGCAACAACTAAGTTCTAGTGACAATGGCAATAAAAAGGGCACTTAGGTTTAACATAAGGAAGAGACAGTTGAGGTTTCTGGGACACAATGAAGAAGGAGGGCTTGGAAAATCTGTTACTCACAGGACAAATTTGAAGGTAACAAACAGGAAAGCAAAGCACAACTTACCTGGCAAGCTTCAGTGAATGAATTGTAGAGCAGGGTTTTGGAGAGATGGTAAAACAACAAAAGTTATTAAGAGCTACAAGGGACAGGATATTGTGGAGAGCCATGATCACCAATGTCCTGAAGGGACATGGCATATAGAAGATACTTTTGCCAAAATTTATTTTTGTTGCATTTGAACAAATTTTTATTGTATCTCTCAGAATGTGACATTATTTTGTAAATAGCATATTCCTGAGACCAACTTCTATAGAGACAGTGTTTTAGTCTACAGATTACATAAGAAAGAAAAGGTTTGAGGACAGAAGATTAGGTAAAATATCCAAACTTAATCATTTGGTGTTTTCTTGAGCTTAATTTTGTGTAAATTTTCACGATTAATTTATTCTTACTAATAAAGTTCTTCTGTGATTGTCGTATTTTATTCTAAGAGATCCTAACAGATATATAGATAATGGCTGGCCACTTGTAGCCGAGTAGGCCAACTAGCCAGTATTTGTTGCAGACGCCATTTGAGAAGACTTGAGAGAGTGCATCAACAGTCTGAACAAGGCCAGCATGCTCAAACCCTCAGTCACGATGACTTATAACTTTGTGCTAGCATAACCTATGGCAACCTCCCAAATAGTTTTGTCTATTTCACTCACAAAGCCTTGGTCAACCCATGGTAGGGTTTTTAGGTAAT
>OZ010607.1:31030114-31120114 GCA_963932145.1 Acanthosepion lycidas | reverse complement strand
AGATTGTGAGTTGGTTCAACAAGTATAACTACTTTCGCAAGCAGAGAATATTTAATTTAAATTGGAAATACGATTCCAACAGGTTTCAAATTCAGACTTTCACTGCTGCATTGTTGTGTGGCTGTGCTGGCCCATTTTTGGAAAAAAAAATAGGAATTGCCATTTACTGGAAATAAATGCATAAATAGCAACTTTTCCTATGGAAGCCTCCATACAGTTTTGATTGTCTACTCTGTAGACCCCCCCCCCACCACACACAACCTGCTTCATGATATATTTTTATTGTATGTGGCTATATTGGTTTGGAAACATTAGGTTGGTGCAAAAATAATGACGTAGTAATGTCGTTTTTTGATGTTAAAAAATACATCAAAAAACGACATTATTACGTCATTATTTTGCACCAATCTAATAGCAAAGGACTAACAATTCATAATGTCTTGAAATTATTTGTATATCAAGAACAGAAAATGAAAAATTTCATTTCACCCCAAGCAAGGTGATAATGCCACTAAAACACCAGTGGCTACTTGTAGTGCAAGAGAATGAGAAAACTTTAGGATAAGGTTTCCAGTTCTTTCTAAACAGGAAATGAGGGATTAACCTCTCCTCCTGTTCAAAAGACCAGGAAAGATTGTGAACCAGATAAGTTTTGTAAAGATGTATGTCTACAGCAGCATAAATGTTAATCATTCTCCAATCTACAAAATTAAAAAATTCAGGCTAGGTGTAGGAATTTCATGTGGAAAAAAAAAATCCTTTTTATTTATGCATTTAAGATTTTAATGACTTGAATTGCTGAAAAGATTTATTTTTAAATAGAAGATTAAAGCCAAAGTTCATTTAGATTTACTGCCCTGCCCCCATTTCCTAAGACAAATCTTCTTTCAGAGTTTGCAAGTTTCTCACAATTATTTCTGATTCTATTCAGAGACTAGCAACCGAGATGAACCAAGAAACAGTTTCTCTTTGAATATTTTTTTTTATTTCAGATTGCTTTGAAATAAATTGTTTCTTGTTTTTATGTTTCCTCTCCTCAGAATTTAACCCAATTTTCTTTTTCTTTCTTTGTCCATTCTCCTCTGGTTTTGTGCCAGGATGAACAGTCATTGCCTCCACCTGCTCCAGGAACATCCGCACCATCCACACCACCAGCACCCTCACTGCGTGCACATCTTGGTAGGCAGCGTTCGATCCTCAATCGTGTCAGTGATGAGCAGAAGAAATGGAAAGGAACAGTACAAGAACAAAGAAGGAATATCTACGATCGCCATTCTATGTTGAATTAAATTGAAATCTGTATGTCTGTAATTGAGTGCAGAAACTGTGTGTGTGTGTGTGTGTAATTGAGTGCAGAAGGACATCTCAAATTTCCCACAGCTGCTGCTACATTGGTCATACCATGTAGACTTCTACATGCAGCCATTTAGAATCCGATTTAAATTAGAGATTAAATACAAAAACTAAAACTGGCGTGAAAGTGAAAAATCTTCAGCATGTTGAACTATAATTAGTGGCCAGAGAAATAAAAATCTCGGAATTTAATAACTATTAGAGTTATCGCCCTTGTAAGATTTTTTTTTTTTTTTTTTTTTAGAGTTATCGCCCTTGTCAGATTGGTTATTGTGTTCTGTGAGTTTTGGCTAATATTGGTCTTTTCATGTGACCGCTTTTTAAAGATTTATCGCATCATAGAAAAAAAACAAAACAAAAAAAACGATGGCATCTGAAACACTCCAAACATTTAAACGAAAAATTTAGTATAGAAGTTATTTAATAGGGGAGGGGGGATAACAAAATTGTCATTGGAGTAGGGTACTTTGACCCAACCCACTTCTTAGTTTCATGGTATTTCAATTATTAAACAAGTTTTAGGAAGTGGGTTGGGATGAGAACTTTTCAGCACCACCTACTTTTAATCTAAGTAATTTTTGATAAATGAATTGAATCCTCTGCAAACTTTAACCGTTGTGCCCACAAAAACAAAACAAACATGGCGTGTCTAAAGGATGGTTTTTTCCTTGACACCACTATTATTTTAACTACCTTCATTCCTCAGCAATGTTTGTCTTAAAAGGCGATGATTAGAATTGTAAAGACAAACACGATGAAAGTGAATTTATACATTTTTTTGTTTTTGAGAATATACAAAAAAAAAAAAATTTAAACACAGATTTACAAGATTACATTCTAAAAACTAATGCAAATATTTATCATTTACCAATTTATAAAGAATTATTTATTCATTAATTTATAAACATTTAGTAAATTATTAAAATATGTGAACCAATTATAAAGAAATCCTTATAAAATTTGAATGAATTGACAATTATCCAATTTTTGTAAAACCATTTCAATAAATATTTCTAATAATGCTTATATTTGTCAATTCTCAAAAACTAAGAAAATATATGAATTCTTTTTCATATATTTAGATTTTATTACAATTCTAATCATCACTTTTTAAAAGAATAAACATTGCTGAGGAGTGAAGGTAGTTAAAATAATAGTGGTGTCAAAGGAAAAACTTTTTTTTTCTTTCTGTGGGCACAACGGTCCAAGTCTGCTGAACCCTCTTCTGCCTTAATAAGAGGAGAGTAGATTATAATTGCCGTCCAGTTTTAAGATAAACAAGGCATAAAATAACTGAGTATGTAAGAAATGTGAAACTTTTTTTTTTTTTTTTTAATTATTAACTGATGACACCCCCCCCCCCGCCCCCCGCCACCTTTCCTCAGGCTTTCAGTGATAGTTTTCTGAAATGGTCATGCCTTGCCAGGCATTTTATAATGAATTTAAAGTGAGAGGGGAGATGAGCTGTTAGGTTCTGATCTTCCAGATTTTGGGAGGTGCACCTATAAATTGTATCATCTGCATAGATACTTACTAATGATTGGAGTCTACTCTTTGGCAGGTCATTAGTATACACAGTAGAAAAGAGGAGAGAACCCCATGGAATGCTGGCATTGATCTTATGGGCTTCCAATGGCTGGCTGTTAACAATGATTTTCAGGGACATGTCTGTTAGGAAGGACTTGATAATTATTTATTTATATATATAAGGGAAATGAGGTTTTATATATATATATATATATATATATATATATAAAAAACCTCATTTCCCTTGCTATGATATTTTAATACTAATGTTCACCTAATCTAAAGCCCAGTAGCCACTCAAGGTAGATGGCTACTGAGTGGCAATGTATGAGCATAAGAAAAAGCAAGAAGTGAATTTAATGGAATTATTCAGGAAAGATAACAGTTAACCCAAGACTTGAAGAGGTCAAGATCTGGGTATTGGTTCCACAAAGCAGCACTTCTTATTGGGAAGAAGCTGTCCAAATTGAAACAACTTCTTACTATTAAATTATGACGGCAAAGGGGGATGATTCATTGTTATGGTCAAAGCAGGGGGGGGGAGCTAAAAAGTACAGCTTATAAGAACATGTCATGAAAATATAGAGAGAGGCTTACAACTTGTCTGTGGGTAAGTAGGGTGGAAAATAATCACCCCAAAGACCATGTAGATGATTTTGAATTCTGTCAAGGCAGGCACGTGAAAATTGGCAAGCTTCAACCCAGATAAACATTTGTAATAATTCTTATAAGATATTTCTAAACATACGAAAGCTTGCAAATTTAGATTCTTGTCTTCAGCCACTTACCTAAACATTAACATATATCTGTCTAAGTCTTTACGCACGTACCATTCTTGATGGTTCAGTTCTACAGAGGCATATCTGTTCATCTGCAACAGATTTTGCCCATTTGGATATTAAAGGAATTCTCTGATGTTCCTATGGATGCTAGATATGCATTTCTTGGGCAATATTTAAATTGCTGTATCAATTATTTTTTTAGAGATATCAGGACAGTTTGGGGATGACTGCCAACCATCTTGAAGCGAGGAGGGAAGAAACACTTGATTCATCCAAGTGTTTTATTCATATATTCCAAAATCAATTTGATGTTTGCTTAAGTATTAGATTTAAAAAAATAAACAAAACTTTTTCCTTTGCTGACTTTTTTTTAAAGCCGTTTCATTAATTCTATTTATGAGCCATTAATCAAGAAAAATTAGGAAGCAGAATTTTTTTTTTTTTTCTCTCCATCCGTTGTAAAAGTTGTAAGCTATTTGTTATGAATAAAAAGTCCTTTTAAAAAATCTTTTAATTTCATTAATTTTTTTTTATGAATTTTAATATTTTAATTTTTTTTTTTCTTCTGTAATTTCAAAGATGGTCAAGTTTAGCTCCATCTAAAAAAAAATGATAAATAAATATATTCAAATCAAAAATTTTTTTTTTTTTTTTTTTTTTCAGTTATCTTTTACTTATACTAACAAGCATAACTGCGTAAATTTATTTATTTTTTTAAAATGCAAATTAAAACAAGGAAGCCTTAAAGAAAACGGCAACGGAAAGACCACTTTTACTCAGAATCAAGAAAAGGCTGCTGAAATTCCTTGGACACATGAGGAATGAGTGCTTGGAAAACTTAACCATCACGGAACATATTGAGGGCAAAAGAGATAGATAAATGGCTTGCTGCCTTCCCCCAACGAGCTTGTGGGAATGGATGTCAAGGGAGGAGGGAGATGCAAAAGGACAAAAACTTAAGAACCACATAAGTTAGAAAGTTGTGGAGACCCATGATCACCTATATTCTGAAGGGATGTTATACCTAGAATAAGTATTCAAATATAATATCACTCCAGTTCTTGAATTCCAATAAAATTTATCCATACTAATCACATTTTATGTCTGCTTGGAAATAATATTAAATTCTTAAATTAAATTTTCTTGAAATAAATTCTAATTTTTCTGAGAGAAAAGGAAATGCACTGATTTTAATTATGGGTGAGGTCAATCATAGCTCTTCACAACTTCCTAGACTTTGCTTTTGGCCTGTCTTTTTACTATCACTACCATCCATTTACACAACCTCATTAGGTAGGTTTACCTCTTGCTTTCAATATGTCCTGTGGTTGTCAAATTCTCCAAACCTCCTTTTCTCATGTATCTTAGACATTTTAAATCTTTTTCTGCATATAAATATAAGTGTTCTCTCCATTCATGTTTTCTTTAAAGTTTCCTCATATGCTACGTCTGTAGTATGCTCAGCATCTTTCTCAACATCTATGTTGTCGCAAGTAACCATGTCATCTGCAACAAAATTGTCCAACATTCCCTGCCATGTTGGAGGACCAATATTACATAACAATTTTAGTACTTTGTTCAGCATTTGGAAGGTATCTTTCATTATTCAAATGTGCCTTCAGATTCCAGTCAGATTTTCTGTCATTGGTAAAAACACTTCCAGATTTAAATTTAAATTTTGTACTTGCCTGATTTTAATCTCTCCAATCTGCATCTCATATCTTGGATAGTTCCTCTTTCTGGCATCCATACTTTGTTTTCTTACAATTGATAGTTAGTCCTTTCTTCCTGCTTTCCTTTATTACTTTGTTTAGGTTTTGTAGTTTTCTGTGTTTGCCATCAACACAGTCATCTGTGTATATTATTAGGTTGGTGCAAAAATAATGTCGTTTTCTCACATAGTAACATATGTGAGAAAACGGCATTATTTTTGCACCAACCTAATACATTATTAAGGTTGTGCCCATTGAAAAGAAATCTTGCAAAGACTTTGTTCTTTTAGGATTGCCTTGCTGTAAAGTTTAAATAAATCCAGTGAGAAAATGTATCCTTGTCTGCCATCTGATTTACTGAAATCATTTTTTTATCTGTACACAAGCAGTTTCCTCCCAGTATATATTCTGGATTACTCTAATATCTTAAACATTTTTTCTTAGCAGTCAATAGTAAGTCTGATCAATTCAATAAGGTGAAATTTTTTTTTTGGGGGGGGGGGGCAGCATGTCAACCTCTGATGAGTCAGATAAGGTCAAATTGGCAGTTGTTAACTGGGGCAAAGAATGGCTTATTAATTTTAGCACCTAAACAAAACTGCTTTCCATTGATCATCTGAGAGACACCTTTCTGCCTTTCATCAGCATGGCTGATGTTAAACTCCAGTAGAGTAACTCTTTGCACATTCTCAGGCTAATATTCTCATCTGACATGAAGTGGAAAAACTATTGAATCCATTCTTAGATCTGATTCTAAGAAAGTTGGTTCACTTAGTCATGCTAGACAGTTTTTCTCTCCAGAATATCTACAAGTCTACAATTCATTCTTGCTTTGAATTCTGCTGCCACATATGGTCCGGTGCTCCTGTTATATATTTAGAGATTCTTGATAAAATCCAAAGATGAATCAGCAATATTATTGGTCCTGACCTGACACCTCAGCTTCAGTCACTTTCTGCCGTAAAGTTGCTTCCCTGCACCTTTTCTCTAAATACTTTCATGATAATTATTCTTATTATTTATACCTCACTATGGTACCTAGACTTTATGAATTTATTACTAGATTAGCAACAAGGTCTCATCAAATTACAATTGCATTGACTAGATGTAACCCATAAGTTCTATGCTAACAGTTTCTTTTCTCACACTTCTCATGTGTGGAACATTCTTCCAACTCCATGCTTTCCAGTTAACTTTGATCATCAAAAATTTAAATTCAAAGCCAATCTTTACTGTGTTCCCGATATACCTTTCTATTGTTCTTGCTCCTGAATAATGTTTCTGTTTTATAATTCTTTCACACTCAGTAAACCCTTGTCTTGGTGGCTTTACTGCATTGTATGGGTTGGAATTGATTTTTTTTTTTAAAAACTTCAAATGGATCATTGTGTTATATCTTATCAAAAAAGCTTTTGCATAATCTCTGAAGCATGGGTATACATCCTTTTGCATTTGTATTGCATGTTCTGATATCATAAATATTGCATTTCTTGTTCCAGTGTCTTTAACAAAACCACACTGTCCTTTTCCTATTTCTGATGTGCTCTATTGTAATGAAAGAGAAAATCACCTACCTCAGAAAAGAGTTTCTGGTCTACTGAAAGGAAAATAAAGAAAATTGTTAACAAAAAGCTGCCACTTTAAGTATCAGAAGAACCATGTTAACGTTCTTTCCTCCCTGACTGGTGTGACCAATCAGAAAAATTGCTCTGTGAATAAAAGCTGTTGCTTTAATGAGGGGGGAGAACAATTTTTGAGTTTGGAATATTCCCTCTTGCAAGTGGAAGGTTGGATTTTTTACCCTGTTTTTGGTATTAATTTGCCTGCTGCTCTGTTTATGAACACTTTGCCTTTTGCTGGACTTCTTGAATACAGATTGGTGATCAAACTTATTATTGGCACACAATTTTTTTTTACTGACTCCATTGGTTAATACTCTAACATGCTATTTTGGCATTACTTTGTCTCTAGCAAGATGGCAGAAAGATTGCTCAACATAAAACTTATACCCGAATTCAAACTTGACAGCCTGTGGTTGAGTGGATCTAGTCTATGAGTTATGTGAGATCATGAAGATCGAACAAATTCTCCCACTGTGTTTAAAAGATGGGGTCCTTGTCGTGTATAGGCAGCTGAACAAAGAATAAAAAACTGACAATGAGCAAATCAAGCATGCTTTGCTAACCGCATTTGGAACTGATCTGTTCGTGGCATATGACCAATTCCAAATGTGGTGTCCATGCCCTGACGAAACAGTAGACGTATTTCTGGTGGAACTAAAGAAGCTTGCCATACTGATCGCACCACTACCTGAACAATTTGTGTCTGGATGCTCAACTAGTTACTGACCAGATCCCGTGCTATCATGATTAACGAAAAGGAGGCTGAGGAGCCAGTTGTTGCAGCCATTCAACCAATTGAAGTCAAAGATGATCCAAACCCAGCCAACTGTTGCCATGGCGATGTCACTTGCTATTGGTGCTAGGGACAAAGACTGCTGATATCAACACAAAGAGATGTGTGACAGTTCACCGTAAAAGGTATGCCTCGATCTACAATGTTTTCAATGTCATAAATTAGTCTACATTGCCTCTAAGTGATTGAATTTATTGTTGGTACACAATTTTTTTTACTGACCTCATTGGTTTACTTTGTCTGTAAATAGAATGGGAGATACAACATCAGCACTGGTCTCTTTCCCACACAGAGCACGAAAGAGGTACTCCCTGTTACCAAGGTACGGATCAATGTTATAATGCGTACTGCAGACTGCTCTCAGTTACAAATGAATCAATCTGTGGAGTGGACAAAACATGGATGTGCCAACAGCTGATGGAAAGGCTCTCGGGAGCTGAGGAGTCGGAAGCATAATACTCAGTCTCAACAATGGTGACCCCATCATTGTCAGTGTTTTGGTTGTGGACAGCACATATACTGGGGTTTGATCTGCTCCTTGGAATGGATGTTATTAAGAAGCTGGGTAGAATACATATCACAGTGTCTGGCAAAGTTCAGTTTTCTAGTCTACCTATCTGTGCTGCATTGAGGTTTGATGGACCCCACTTTAGTGCAGAATTCGACCAAAGCACGAAGACATGAACAGCACTGTGGAAATGGTCAGAAAATAACCCACCAGAGAAGCTCCAGAACTGGGTGCCAGAGTACTCGATACCTGATCATATCAGGTGGAATACCAATGTGAACTGCAGGTGTAGCTGGATAATGGATGGCTGACTTTGTATCCTGAAGAAGAGCTTGGTTCTTCAAGAGGCCCCATCCTGCAGATGGCCATGGTGCAGGGACAAAGGGAATCTGCGCCCTGTACTAGATTATCAGGAGTTGAATGAACAGGTAGAAACATACATGTTTCATGCTGGTGTTTGTGTACAAAAATTGAGAGAATGGCAAGGAAGAGATCAAGTGTTTCTGTGCTTGATCTCTGAAAGACCTACTTGCTGGTACACATGCACCGATCACTGTGGTCATTTCAGACGGTGTTCTTAAGTGGTGGAAATACTGCCCAATGTGAATGGGATTCAGGCTAAATATGGTGCTGGCTATCATGAAAACTATTGTAGATGCTGTGCTATCTAAGGATGAGACAATTCACCAATCAGAATTGGATGCTGTCATTAAAGGGAGTAATCATTGCCCTTCAATGGAATGCAACAGTGTTGTGTTTGTTCAGAGATTCCGCATGTGTGCATAAGTGGATATCAAACATTCAACGAGGAAGGCTTGGATACATACAAAGGCTGTGAGTGAAATGCTCATTTGAAGGTGGCTAGACACACTAGGAAAGTTGGCAAATGAATACAATTTATCAGTGGATATACAGCTGATCAGATCGAACCAGAATAAAGTAGATAGATTAACAAGGGTGTTCCAGAGATGGTTTGACACAATTAAGAAAGATGTATAACTGGTGGGACATGTCTGTAACTCATCGACTAAAATCAGTGCATTGTCAAAGCGGACATCCCGGTATAAAAAGGAACCTGTAATTCATGAAGCAGATTTTGATCTCACCATATCGAAAGCTGCCAACAGAGCAGTGGTCAGAGAATGCAAGGAGTGCCAGTCCATTGACCCATCACTTGTGCAATGGCCGAAAGGACAACTGAATGTGAGTAAAGTGTGGGACTGGGTTGAAATGGACATCACCCACCACAATGACACCATTATCTAACTGTGGTCCCACCTGGGTCACTATTTGCCGATGTCTGTGTCAACAGGATTCTGCAAGCATGATTGACCACTTGGGGGGTGTTATTCTTTGAGTGTGGACCGCTGACAGAACTCCTAACTGGTATTCCATAGTGGACTCTTTAAAGACATTTTGGATTTGTGGGAAGTCCACCTCTGATTTCACTGCTCATATGTCCCATCAGAAAATGGCATGATTGAGTGATGACATCACAATTTCAAAAGAATTGCTGCCAGGAAGCAATATTCTGTAATGAAGGCAGTATATTGGTACAATGTCACCCCCAAAGATAACGTGTCACCCCCAACTGTGCCAGCCAACATAAAAGAATGAACAGCATATAATCTGGGTGACCGTGTGTGGGTAAAAACTCCACACAGCCGGTGTACAACTCAGTACCGGGTGGGGTATATCACTGGAGTCAGCAGCTCATGGACTATGCTGGTTGATGGTATGCCAAGATGCATAAACGTCTTGCATCCCTGTGTAAATTTGGACACTTTGGCAAGTGACACCAGCAGTGAGTTCTCAAGAAGTTAAAGAATAGTCACCATCAGAGGGGGGTAGGGCCAGTACCTCTTCAGATGATAAAGACTCACCATGAGGTTGTTAAACCAGAGGACTCCTCGTGAGACGAATCTTCTGAACATACCATTCAGTCCTCTCCAATAATTGTCCTGCTCCAGAGAGGCTCAATATTAAAGAGGCCTGCCCCTGTGTGTCACTTATATGACAGTGGGGAGTGTAACAAAAGAGAAAATCCCCTACCTCAAAAAAGAGTTTGTGGTCTGTTGAAGGAAAAATAAAGAAAATTAACAAAAACCTGCCACTTTAAGTATCAGAAGAACTATGCTAATGTTCTTTCCCTGACTGGTGTGGCCAATCAGAAAACTTGCTCTGTGAATAAAAGCTTTAATTACGAGGGGGAACCATTTTTGAGCTTCGTAAACAAAAGTGCGTTTCCTCTGTTACAAGTGGAAGGTTGGATTTTTTTTTTACCCGTTTTCAGCCTGCTGGATTGTTTATGACCACTTTGCCTTTTGAACTTTTTGAACACAGATTTGCGATCAAACTTATTGTTGGCACACAATTTTTTTTTTCTTTTTTTTACTGACCCCCCATTGGTTAATACTCTAACAAGCTATTTTGGCGTTTCTTCTGTTGCAACTGGAAGGTTGGATTTTTGACCCCATTTTTGCCTGCTGGACTGTTTACAACCACTTTATCTTTTGGACTCTTTGAATGCTAATTTACGATTGAACTTATTGTTGGCACACAAATTTTATTTTGCTGACCACATCTATCTGAATAATAAACTTAGTTGTGCGGCTCATTAAACTGATTGTCTGATGGAGTTCAGATTCATTTGCATCTGGTTTCTTGGGCAGTGCTCCAAAGATTGACCTACTAAGGTATTCTAGTATTATTTTTTTTACTAATTGTTCACTGAATACAAGGTTCAAGAGCCACTAAAGGTAGAGTTTTACTGAATGATGTTGTGACCACTGTTGAATACTTCTTTTATAGTGGAACACACCTATTCTATAGTTAATAGACTCTCCCACCTATAATAAGTAGGAGTAGTAAGAGTAACGAGTCGCTCAGGGGGTTCGGTCAGTCAGTCGATTCTGGACAACCGTTAGTCGGATACTAAGGTATCAGCGACCACAGATAGATTTCTCTGCGTCATTACCTATTATATCAAGTTCCTAACGTTTTGTATGTCGAACCTATTTTAGGACCGACTTAGTACAAATACAAGCCTCCATTGTGAAATCACACCATAACAACTTCATTTATCATTTCTGTAATCTTGTCGATCTCAGTTGTTTAAGGCCGATAGCATCTTTATTGCAATTTTCATCTTGACCAGTGCTGATCTTAGCTCAAACTTTAATGTTTTAGGTCCTTCCATATTTTTGGCATTGTAGGCTTCCTGCTTTCTTTTCTTGTTATCAGTTGACACAAGAGCAACAAGTTAAACATTTTATACTCAACAGGTAAGTTGAAGGCTTTTAAATAGACAAACAGCAATAAAGAATGGTGTTGCTTTAAAATTGACTTTTTTATGGCTTATCAATACTCTGAGGGTTATTTAAAAAAACGTATTTCAGATTGTAGGAACTTGCTTACATTACCTGGTAGTCCCCCATCTAAGGACTGTCTGTGTTTGACACTGCTAAACTTTAGTGATCAAACAACAACAGCAGGATTTGTCCATAAGCATAAAATTACACTGATCAATAGTAGACAGTTTCATAGTTGTAACATACAAGGAATTGTACTCAAGAATTTCAGACATCAGTTTTGTTACAGGCAATGAACTCTTTCTCTACAACTACATCCTATTAACAACTTTTAAGCATCTGACGTGCAACGAATGAAAGACATCTGAACTTGTTTTATTCATAATTTTATTTCTTAATGGCCAGAAATATGTGAGTATTTAATCCATCATTTTAATGTGATTTGAGAAGCAAACTGAACATTTAAATGCACATGAAGATGAGACGGAAGTACCCAGAAATTTGAACAAAACCAATTTCTTTGCAGTGAAGAGGAGGAGAATAAAAATCCCCGCTATTTCCGAGCAATTCATCTTCAAGCTAAACACTGAACTTTTCTGTTGGCTTCAATAATAACTGATCAGTCCGATATCATCATTGTTTGGCATGTGTCACAATCTTTTAAAAAATCACATTTGTTTTTAGATCACATACATGGAGAGAGAGTAAGAGATGATGAGGATGAGGACTTTTATTTCTGTTGAGAACATTTAAAAATCAGAAAAATATTCTTATGAGCTCCATGTTGACAATCCAATTTTTCTTTTTTAATGATCACAGAAGAGTCTGAATAATTGTTTTTTTTTTCTTTAAGAATTTCCAAGATTTTTTTTTTTAGTATTTGCATCATCCATTTTATACAAGCAAATAATTTGAGGAGGTGCTGACCTGACTTGCAATCAAAGATGTTTTGTTGAAATGCTTAAGATTCTCAAGTGACTGATGTTGGTCCAATCAATCGCATGCTGACAGAAAAATCTCACTTTGACGAGTATGTACTTTCAGAAGGAGAACAAGCAAGAGAGAAGAAGAACCCCAAAATATCTCTGGAAAGGTCCATTTTATTTTGTCAAGGTTTTGCAAATCATACAGCTGTCCTGTTAAGAAGAAAAAGAAAAATTACAAACGATTATTGTAAAGAAATGAATGTGTAATTGTAGAGGAATTATTTTAAGAATAAGAAATGAGTCTAGAAGGCAATTGCTAAACCAAGTTTAATAGAAGAAATGAAGTAAAAAAGGAAAAGAAAAAGACGAGAAGAAGAAGAAGAAAGGTGACAAAAAAGAAGAAAACGAAAAAAAAAAGATGAAGAAAAAAGGAGACCAGAACAAAAAAGACGAGAAAAAATAGGAGACAAGGAAGAAAAAAAAAAAAAAAAAAAAAAAAAGAGAATCAAAAAAATAAGACAAGGTGGTAAAAAGATGAAAAGGCGGAAAAGAAGGGAAACATAATTAGATTATATTTAGCTACTCAATTAATATTAGGTGGTTTGAAAGATATTCATTATTCATTTTTTGCTAGTCTTTTCTTCTTCCATTTTTGCTTTTTATAACATTCTAAGCTGCCCCACTCTTTGACTGTTAAAATAAGTTTTTTTTTTTAAAAAAAATCATTTCTACTAGAGAGTGAAAGTGAATGAAAAGACTTTAGTGAGGAGAAAGAACAAAAAGTTGAAAACTAGAAGCAAAGGAAAAGGCTTTAAAAACTTGTCTTCTTGAGGGGAACATAAGCTAAAAGCGAGTTATATTGAAACAAGAACTTTTGAAGAGGTTGGAATTGAGAGAGTCAAGGACAAAAGGTGAAAAAAGCTTCACAGACTGGGACCTGTCAAGAAAACTCCTAGGCAAACTCCTCTCAGTAAAGCAAATATTTTAAAGTGTCAAAATTGGGCCAGATAAAATTGACTTTTCTAAAGTAATTTTTACGGATGAATCTCAGGTGACACTCGATAGACCTGATGGATGGGCCAAAGGATTGATTTTATCCAATGCAGATGTAACTATGGCTAAAAGGCAGTAAGGAGGCAAAAGTGTGATAATATGCACTGGAATTGTCAATCAAAGCATTATTATTTAGAGTATTCACAGTTGAGGAAGGAGTTAAACTGAACAGTGCTAACTATTGCAATTTTATGAAGAAGACTTTCTTTGAATGATACAAGTCTTAGCCTCATAGTTTCAAAGAGAATGAAGTGTGTATTTATGATCCTTCTCATTTATCTAAGGTTACCCATGAATTTTTTGAGTATAAAAGGTTTACAGGAGAGAAGATAATTGGATGGCCACTATCAAGACTCAATTGAAAATATATGTTCAATTGTAATGATGAAATTATATGAAGGTGGAAAATAATATGACATCAAAGAAAACCTATGAGAAGCAATTAAAAACACAATGTCAGAACTTGAACTTGCTGAAGTAAACAAGAACAAAATTAATGGATAATTAAAACCTGGTTGTTATTGAAAAGAAGGGTCACTATATAATAATTTACATGTAGTGATATAATATATCACCATATTTAAATGCTTTAAAGACTTACCATATATATATATATATTTGCTAATTGTTCTATTATAGGTGTTGATTAATTGTTGATGATTTTATTACCTTGTTATTGAAGTAAAAAGTGATTTTGGGGTTTTTCACAATAACTTTAAGACTGCAGTTTTTTTGGGTTTTAAAAAAAAAATAAATCCAGTAACTTTAATAAAACATGTTGAAGCTAACAAAAAATTAACTCATGCTTTGTTTTGATATCTGTTGTATTGTGTTGTTCTACAACACATGATCAGTAGTCAACTTTTGACTGTTTCTTACTTTACTCTTTATTTCTCTTCTACTTAACATATACAAATAGGTACAATCCTAATTACCAATCCACTACACCTCCCTGAACAGAAGAGGTTTAATGCCTTTGGTCCTTTTTCTACAACCTCTGACCACCTCTCCCTTTCAAGCTTTATGTCTTGTTCTTTTTAACGGAGATCTTGGTCTCATTTCATCTTCTTTCATGCCTGAATCACTCCCATTATAATCCATAGACTTGTCTTCTATTGCATTACACTGATCTGAAGAACTCATTCTTTCTTTCTTCTTCAAGATCTCCTTCCATCATGATGTCTTCCTCTTCAATTCAGGTCCATTCAATTGACTTAAACATCATATTGGTGATGCCATATTCTTGCATTGTTTTATTCTACAACACATGATCAGTCGTCAACTTCTGCCTGTTTCTTACTTTACTATACTCTCTATTTTTTTTTTTACTTAAGATATGCAAATAGGTACAATCCTATTTACCAATCCACTACACCTCCCTGAACAGAAGAGTTTTAATGCCTTTGATTGTTCTCAAATTTCTTCTAAAATCTCTTTCCTCCTCTCCCACTTGAGGTTTATGCCCTGTTCTTCAAATTGCAGTTTTTATAATAAATCCAATAACTTTAATAAAACATATTGAAACTACCTAAAAATTTAACCCCAGCTTTGTTTTGATGTCTAAATTAATCATTTAGAATTTGACAAAAATTGTTCAAAGCAAATTCAAGTTACTGAATCTTATGTGATTTTCATAATAGCTTCAGATAGACTATGTTTGTGTGTGTGCATGTGTTTATAAAATAATGATTTGTATTTATATATGAGTTGGCATTGAAAAGTTCTCATCCTAGCCCCCTTCCCAAAACCTGTACGTTGGAATGGGTACTTTTCAGCACCCTCTCACATATTATCTTTACTTACATTACACACGTCTTTGTACTAAAATCATCAAATGATTGTCATTTCTGTTAAAAGTTTGGAAAAACAGTTTCAATTTTAATTTAATTTTAGGAAAAAAACAAAAATTCTTCAAACTGACCATTGAATTTGCTTCCACACAATCTCGATGGAAGGAATGATGGCAATAGAAGACATAAAGGTCTCTGAGTCTTCGTTGATCTGAAATAGAAATGAATGTCTCATTAAACAAATCAATATCTCTCTGGGTTAAGATATCTCAAACCAAATATTATTACTGACTGAATTTCTGGGATGAGGAGTTATTATTTACACTATTTATATTCAAACTACTGTCTTCATCTTTGTTGTTGATATCACAACGTTTCAGCTGTTGTGCCCGCTGGTCTTCATCAGGTGTATATCGATCTGCGTAAACTACAGGGAATTCTAAACCAAACCTTTTATTTAGCTTTTAAAAAATGACAAGCAGCAACAGTAGCAACATTAATCAACAAGGTTAGGGTTAATTTTAAAGCTTTAGGTTCACTACAACAAATTTTCCTATGGGACAATAGCCTAGTGAATTAAAGCGTTGGTTTGTAAATTTGGTGGCATAGCAATGGATATTCATAGTATATTATTAGTGTATTAAATTATATTATTATAATATATTATTCATAGTAGTGGATTAAAGCATTGGTTTGTAAATTTGGTGACATACTAATCTCTGAGCAAGGCAGTATCTATTTGAACTCAGAGGAAACTGATGAGCAATAACCAAGTAGTACAAAAATAACTAGATGAGATATTCCTAGACATGGAATGAGAACATAGATTAAATAAAGGGTTCAGTTCAGAATTCCCTGTAGGTTACCCAGATTAATATACACCTGATGAAGGCTGGATCTCACAATAGCAATGATGAGGACAATAGTCCAAATGTAAATAGTGTAAATACTAATATATTTATTCAAAAGGGAAGATGCTATAAATGGACTCAGAAAAGCCCAAATAATGAAACACAAAATTGACTTCATAATTGCTGACAAGACAGTATTATTAAAAGTGTAACCATCGTAAACAAAAGTGTTTAGTATTTCAGTCAGTTATGTGCCATGCGTGATACATGCATATGCGATCATGTATCTTTCGATACATGACTGACAAGGCAGATTTTTTCTTGAAGTAGGTTGCCATTTCTTTCCGCGGTAGACTAGTTGCCATCCAAGGCTATAAACCATAGCTTTGAAGAGGATTCATACTTTTCCCAAGGACATTAGCATATAAGTGAATGTAACAGATTCAACTGGAATTCAAACTCGGCTCTCCAATTCCTCAATCCGAGCCACTATCCATTACTCCACCTTACCTACATTAATTTACACCTGATGAAGGCTGGATCTCGCAATAGCAACGATGAAGACAATAGTCCAAATGTAAATAGTGTAAATACTAATACATTTATTCAAAAGGAAAGATGCTATAAATGGATTCAGAAAAGCCCAAATAATGAAACACAAAATTGACTTCATAATTGCTGACAAGACAGTACTGTTAAAAGCGTAACCATCATAAACAAAGTTAATATACGAAGCAATCATAGAGTGGTAGGTTGCAGAGTTAAATTTAACTTCAAAATTGAAAGAAGCAGAATTAGATAAAAAATATATATATCCTAATAAGGTCAGAGTAGACATTACCAAAATTCAGGTAGAATTCAAGAAAGACAAAAATAAGATAGGAAATATGAATAGCAAATTGGTAACTATAATTATGGAAGCAGCAGAGATAGTAGAAAAAATATATGGAAATAGCAAACAAAGGGAGAGAATTTAAAAAGAGTCCAATTACGCAATGCCTGATACAAGGATGGAACGAGAACTGTCTACTGCCCGAGATTAAATAAAGGGTTCAGTTCAGAATTTCCTGTAGGTTACCCAGATCAATATACAGCTGAGGAAGGCTGGAGAGCACAATGGCCAAAACATTGTGATATCAACAACAAAGACGAGGACATTATACTGTATATAAATAGTGTAAATAAAATATTATTAAACACAGACACATAGAAGCAGTTTCTATTATTACAGCAATTTGCATGTTATTCTCAATTCTTTCATTTTCAAAATAGAAAAAGACACAGGCTTAGAGGAAAGTGGAAATATCCAAACTTACCATTTTCAATGAGAGGTTCTTCACAAAATACACATGTTTGGGAAACTGTAAAAAAACAAACAAAAAGAGAAACTGTGAGAAGATAATTTCTCTTCAAAGGAAGAAACATAAACAAAAACAAAAAACAAAAAATTATTGCAAATTTAGTGAAAGGATGAAAGAAAATCATGAGAAGAGTTAAATACCATCCACAAAATATCCACTTTGTCTGTTTCGAATCTGTTTTGTTAATAATCCATAAGTATCTTTCACTAAAATCTTACTGCACCCTTCACGTAAGGCAATCTGGAAAAGAGAAATTCATTTTTAAATTGCAGATGTTTTTCCAAGAAAATTTAATTCAGCATCAGATGGAAAAAAAAAAAAAGACAAAAAAAAAAAAGACAAAAAAGGAAAAAAAATGGAAAAGATGAAAAAAGAGAAGAAAAAGGAAGAAAAGGAAAATAAGGAAAAAAGGGACAAAAAGGAAAAAAAGAAAGGAAGAAAAAGAAAAAAAAAGTAAGAAAAGGAAAAAAAGAAAAAGGAAAAAAAGAAAAAGGAAAAAAAGAAAAAGGAAAAAAAGAAAAAGGAAAAAAAAGGAAAAAAAGAAAAAAGAAAAAGGAAAAAAGAAAAAGGAAAAAAAGAAAAGGAAAAAAAGAAAAAAAGAAAAAGGAAAAAGAAAAGGAAAAAAGAAAAAGGAAAAAAGAAAAAAGAAAAAAGGAAAAAAGAAAAAAGGAAAAAAGAAAAAAGGAAAAAAGTAAAAAAAAAAAGACTGAAATCATTTTAACATTCAGATTGGAAAAGCAATCTTGAATAATAAGACAAAATATTCACAAACAACATTAAGCAGCAATGCTAAGATTATTTTTATTGATTGATTAATTGATTTTCTATGGATTATCAACTCTTTGTGGGTTATTTAAAAGCAGAAAATATTTTTAAAATGTAAGAATTTTTTCTTTTTTTGTAGATAATAATGATTTAGTGATACAAGCCTTATAATTAACCCATAGCTGGAGGGAACAGAGGTGAACTCATACTTTTTCCAAGGATACATGTGCATAAGTGAATATAAAAAAAACCTAATGGAAATTGGAACTCAGCTCTCCGATTAACAACTTGGAGCAATTATTTATTAGACAACATGCACATCCAAGCTTACAGCACCTGGTAGTCACCAATCAAGTAGTCACCCATTTAGGTACTATGTTTGATGTTGGTTAACTTTGGTGATTGTACGAGAACTAGTGGTTCAATGTGATGTGGCCATAAATTCCAGATGATGTTTCCTAATAAGGCTTCAGCAACAAAAGCAATAATACTTAGATGATGTTTCCTAATAAGGCTTAAACAATAATAATGCCCAGATATATATTCATTAACGACAATAGGGCTTAGTGTATCAATTTTAAAATCAATTAAAAATAGTTTTCCTGAACAGGAGATGTAAACATCTAAAAATCTTGAAAAAAAAAAAAAAAACTAAAAAAAAAAAAAAACCCCAAAACATATCCATTTCTTTTATGTCTGAAGGATTTATAAAACTTTTATTGTCTGTATATATATTCATTTTAAACTCAATTGAAATACCATTTTGATGCAACCTTCTCTGCTCAATAAAGATGGCCTGAAATAGGTTGAAATTAAGTTAATATCTTGAATCTTAAAAAGGAATTTAATCAAGTTAGAATAAATGAATGTTGATGGGTGAAAATTGCTGACAACTAATGGGATGGAGAAATGAGAAACGTCAATGAAAGCATTTCAAAAAATTAACCCTAAAGTGAATCCCTAAAGAATCATGGTTAGGGATTTAGTTTTCAGTTTTTGTTTCTTTTACCTGCAGTTGATAATCCTGAAGAATCTTGACAAGTGAATCACGCAGTTTTGGAATCTTCATGCCTTTTTGGATTTTTTGAATGAGAATTATGGGATCGACATGAGTTCCAATATTCTGTAACAAACCAGTAATGAAGCCTATGGAATAGAGAAGGAAAATATTGGTGATTTATCAAAGAAATTTACAAGTTTTGATAAAAAAAAGAGATGAAATGTTATTGTTTTTAGATTATTTACACTATTTACATTTGGTCGATTGTCCTCATCTTTGCTGTTATTATCTCAACGTTTCGGCCGTTGTGCCCTCCAGCCTTCTTCAACTGATTTGACTTGATGGATTCATTTTTCTATGGCTTATCAACCTTTTGCAGGTTATTTAAAGTCTGAAAATATTTTTAGATTGTAAGTTTTTTTTGTTTTTTTTTTTTTACTTGGCGATATTGATTTAGTGATACAAGTCTTAGTAATGAACCGATAGTTTAGAGAGATTTGGATTTAAAACTTTCCCAAGGGTAATATTTTTGGAGATAATGATTAAGTGATACATAACTGGAGAGAAGAAGAGGTGGATTCATGCCTTTCCCAAAGGTATTTGTGCACAAGTGAATATAAACAAACCAACTGGAATTGGTACTTGGCTCTCCGATCAACAATTCTGAGCCATTATTCATTACACCAACTACACATCCGAGCTTATGGCAACTGGTATTCCCAAGTGGTCACCCATCTAGGTACTGATCAGGATCAGTGCTGTTTAACCGGAGATTGTACAGGAAGTGGTGTTTCAATGTCATGTGGCCATAAGCCTTCATCAAATAAACCCTTTATTTATGGAATGGGGGTAAACTGTTCTCATTCCACTTCCCATGTAGATTAAATAAAGGGTTCAGTTTAGAATTCCCTGTATGTTACGCAGATCGATATACACCTGATGAAGATCAGTAGGTTGTGATAGTGACAACAAAGATAAGGACAATAGTCTGAATGTAAATCATGTAAATAATGATAACTCTTTATTCCAGAAATTCAGACAGAAATGGTTTTTAGATAGTTGTCATTTATTTGCTGCTGTTGTTGAACCTATTTTTCTCATCAAAATAATCTGATTTAATTTTTTTACATGTCAATATTTGCCGAGATTTAAACAATCTCCGCATACCCAAGGGAGATTTGTCGATTTTGTGACGTTTTCTGATTGAATTTTAAACAATTTTTGTTGATTGACATAATAAAGTATTTGATTGATATACTTTTTAAAAATATTTCACTGTGTTTTTATTACAATAAATGTTGTTATTTTTAGTGTTTGAATTTCTATCCCTGTCTTATTTTATTAACAATCAGCCTAAAATTTCACTGTTTAATCTATATATAAAATTCTGTGACTTCTGCTAGTCCATCTGTTACACCTTCTAAAATAGCCATACATTGACCAACTGAAACCAAATTTTGGGGAGATGTGCAAACAGGTAAGGGGGTACAAAGTACAATTGGTTTTACTAGGGTGCTTTCATCAACTTTTTTTGGAAAATTAAAAGTTTTCTTATTTAACATACAAAATACTCTATTTTAAAAACAATGATTAAAATAACAAATACTTATTTAATAAAAATGCAATATTGTTTTTGCATCTCTAAGTTTTTATATACAAGAATCCAGTTTCCAGTTCAGTCTGTGTTTGCCAGAACTATGAACAAATCACAAGGCTAAATGCTTGAAAATGTGGGAATTTGACTCTAGAAAGAAATATTTACACATGGCCAGCTGTATGATGCATGTTCAAGAGTAAGAAATCATACAAATATATTCTTCACTGTTAAAAAAAGAAAAAATTAAATTTTCTTAATATTGTTTAACATGAAGTCCTAAAGAGTTAAATTAAAGAAATTATTAAAACATGAAGTAGGGTTTCGTCAAAGTATTTTTTTCAAACAGCTTGTTCAAATTTTATCGATTGGTTTGCAAAATTCAAAGAAACGTATAGTTTGTAAATCTTGACAAAAAATGTTAGTGATAACTTCAACAATACTAAATACTGTGAAGATTTCAACAAAAAAATTCCAGTAGAATAAAAAAACAGGGATAGCAACTCAAATATGTGGACTTACTAAAAATAATGTTTATAATAACAAATAATGTCAGATAAAAAAATCCTTTTTTTAAAAAAGAAATTCATTGTTTCCAAGACAGTTTCTATTTATTAAGAAAATATTGAATTTAAAAAATTATTTTATTAAAATCTAAATGATCTTTTTCTCCACATATTGTTTTATGAATACCATTTTTTTTTCTCTAATTGGCTTAACATTTCATTTTTAGTAAGGTTTTAAACAAGAATAATTTGTCTTATAAAAAAAACTTAAAAAAATGTTTAATTGAAAACAAAGAAGTTTAAAGACGACTGAAATTCTTTTACCTGGTTTGTCAATGGAAAAAGTGATGAGATCATCCCACAAATCTTTGTCATTTTGTTCTTTACAAAAATCAATAGCTTTCTGGACATTGTCCAATTGCTCCATTATTACCTTCAATGCTCCTTTTGTGTCACCCATTTTATCTGAGACGAGTGGAGAAGAAAAAAGAAGTCATAAATGCAATTTGAATTCCTGACATTTGGAAGTACTTAAAAAATATACCATTAACAATGATATTTGCTCCAAAGAAAAAACAGAATACTGAACTTTTATGTAAGATGCCTTCCAAAAGTCAAGCAAAGTATTAAGAAACAGAAAAATAGTTAGAAACTAAGAAAAGAATACAGTACTGTTATGGAGCATCAATCCTCCTATATGGCAGTGAATGCTAGACAATCCCCACACAAATGAAGTAGAGACAGAAATGTGTTTCTACAGAAGGATGATGAGAATACCATGGACTAAACATAATTAATCTCTATCTATAAAAGGCAGGATGTGTGTGTGTGTGTGTGTAAGTTACGAATGCACGGCCGCAATTTTCGACGGATTTGCACCAAAATTTACATGCACATGCGCCAAGTTAGCATGAAGGCCAAGACTGACTTTGCATTTCTCAACTCCCATCGATAGTGGAAATAATTGATTTTTTCATGCTTCTACGACAGTTTTCATGTAGTTTGTGGCCATTTTCTACTGGCCAGAGTGAGAGCCTATAGCTGGCTGCCACGAATAGGCAGGAAGATTCTATTGGCCAGCGTGAGAGCCAACAGCTGACTGACATGAATGTTAACTAGCATGCAAAAAAAAAAAAAAAAAATAAAAAAAAAATCAATAGGTGCATTCGTCACAAGTGGGAAAAATTTAAATCTGCATGGCACATTCGCTTGCTTAAACTCAATGTTGATTCTGATTCCGCAGAACTGGGTTGGGTGTGAAAAAGTATTTGTTGTTAACATTCTTTTTTCATTCAGTTTTTCCAGTTACGAGTTCTTTTTTAAAGCTGATCATTTTGTGTTCATTTTGTTTAGTTCTTTTTTCATAACAGATTTAATCTTTAGTATAGAGCTTAGAAAAAATTTGCAGTGTGAGATAGGCAAGAAGTAAGGCATGTAGCAACATCAGCATGGCAAAGTGCACTCCTTTAAAGGCAAAGAAGGGCAAAAATATTTTAAGTGGAGTGATAGCGATTGCTGTATGAGTTGTACGATTTTTGAATCAAGCATGGGCAATGCCGGGCCATGTTGCTAGTTTTTAACTAAAAGTAAGAACCTTAAAGTTAAACAATGTTTTTACTCAATCACTCTACCTTTCAACATGCCCAGAGAGTGTTAAATTATCTGATATCGTTCCTTATTGGGTGTCTCAGAAATTTCAGACCTCCTATATAGCAATGAATGCTGGACAGTATCGTCATAGATAAAGGAGGGACTTGAAGCAACAGAAATGTGGTTCTACAGAAGGATGCTAAGGATACGATGAACCAAACATGATATTGAAAGTTTTAGAGAAAATGGAAACAAAAAGGACACTTATACCTAACATCAGAAAGAGAGAATTGAAATTTCCGGGACACACAAAGAAGAAAGAGGGCTTGGAAAATTTGATACTCACAGGACAGATTCAAAGAAAGAGGAAAACATTACATATCCTATCTAGCAAGCTTGAGAAAATGTATGGCAGAACAAGGTTTAGGAGAGATAAAAAGACAAAATTTACTAAAAGCTACAAAGGACAGGAAATTCTAGAGATCCATGATTGCTAATGTCTTGAAGGGAGACAGCACATAGAAGATTATATTGGCATAAAAATAAGTGCAGGTTAATGGCCACAAGGGATAAAAAGCTGTGAAGAGCCATGATCACTTATGCCCCGAAGGGATATGGCACATAGAAGTAGTCTAGCACAAAGTCAACAAAAAAGCAAAAGGACTGTCTATGTTCAGCATTTAATTGTTTTTTTTTTGTTTTTTTTTTTGTTTTTTTATCAAAGTTCAAACATAAATTCCAGTGTGAAATTCCCAACCTCAACTACCAAATAGTCATAAATTATTGACTTGATTTGACCAATTTTTTTTTTTTATGGTCTTTTAAGATTAAAAATTAAAATACAGCCACTGCTCACTTAACCACCAAATTCTTTTCCAATGACCCGATTTTTTTTTTTTTAAGCATTTCACCCCAAGCAAGGCGGGAAGCCACTAGGACGCAAGGGGTTACAGAAAATTTAGAGCAAGATCAGATAGGAGTGACAGAAGAAAGGATGAGGGTAGTGGATAGATCAAGGCAACTGGAGATGTCGATTGACATTACACTTGAATAGCTGGAGATTATAGCTCACAGGGAAACAGGAAAAGGGAAGGGAGTTCCACAGGTGAGAGGTGCGAGACATGAAGCTATTAGAGTAGAAGAGACGGCTACATTTAGGAGTTTCGACAGTGAAGGGGTGAGAGCGGGATGCCAGCCTCGTAAGGCGCTGGAACTCATGACGTCTGGGAACCAGCGAATGCAGCTCCTCGGAGCAATTTCCATAAAAGTATTTGTAGAACAGACAGAGGGAGGCGACGGCGCGTCTGTGA
This sequence comes from Acanthosepion lycidas, assembly GCA_963932145.1. NCBI lineage: Eukaryota > Metazoa > Mollusca > Cephalopoda > Sepiida > Sepiidae > Acanthosepion > Acanthosepion lycidas. Next base: position 31,095,760 of record OZ010607.1, on the reverse strand, counting down.
GAAAGTGACTGTAGACGAGACGCCGGGGCAGGGCCAACTACATTGCATATCCGCCTCTGGAGCCTATCAAGAACCCCGAGGCAAACAGAAGGGGCACCACTCCATATATGGCAACAATACTCCATGCAAGGGTGAATTGTTGTTTTGTAGATCTGGAGGATCAACTCCAAGGAGAAAAACTTCCTGGCGCAGTTCAGGGAGCCAACTTTCCTTGCAGTGGACGAGGCAATTGACTCAATGTATTTATTTCATCTCAGGTCAGCAGTCAACGTGAGACCAAGAAGCCGCAGAGAGTTGCTCTCGAGAAGTTGAGCGTCAGACATTCTAATGGAGGGAAGGATCTCTGTGGTGATTAATAGAGAGCAGTTTTGTCTTAGAAGTGTTGAAGTTGACCAGACAATTCATGCCTCAGTTCACAATTGATTGGAGGTCCTTTTTGAGACGCACGGCCAGGCGAGTTTTGTCAGCAATACTAGATTTGTTTTTGAGGTAGGAATAAATTGTGGTGTCATCCGCGTAGATGCCAACTTGGGAAGTTATTGAGTCAGGAAGGTCATTTATGTCGATAAGGAATAGAGTGGGGCCTAGGATGGAGCCTTGAGGAACACCTGCGTTCGTGGGATAGGAACTGGAGGAGAATCCATTGAGAATGACCTTCAATTTACGGTTTGACAGGAATGATCGTATTAGGTTATATAATCGACCCGTAATGCCATAACCCTGGAGCTTGCAAAGAAGGCCGGCATGCCAAACCCTATCAAATGCTTTGGAGATGTCTAGTGCCACGGCTCGGGCTTCCCCGTTATTTTGAAGAGCTCGGTAGACTGTTTCAGTGATGGTCGTAAGCACATCGGCTGTAGATCGGGCAAAGCGGAAACCATATTGCTTGTCTGAGAGCAGATTATGGGATGTGAGGTGGTTAACCACCCCGGTATTGATTAGGGCTTTGAAGACTTTGCCAAAGAGGGGAAGGAGACTGATAGGATGGTAGTTGGAAGGGTCAGAGGAGTTGTCGGAGTTCTTGAAGACAGGAACGATCGAAGAGGACTTCCAGCAGATTCCTTGGTTGCTAAGTGAGATGCGGTACATGACCATTATTACAGGTAATGGAGGAATTCACAAAAAACAGTCAAACATTGGCACAGATGTCAAGCCACCTGACATTCATATACAGATGTAGAAACTTAAAGCTAGTTCCAATAAACTTATCAATCAAGACTGTCAGTTCCAGGAGAATACAAAGGGTAGTGGAAAGAGCAAGGCAGGTCATTTTGAAGGAAAGGATTCTCCATAACTGTTGGGAAAAACCTCAGCTTCAATATGAACTCTCAGAATAAACAAGGACATTCCTTAGCAGAAAAGCACTTGACTTGGTCAAATACAGTATCCAAGAAGATCTGAAATCATACAATGAAGAATTTCAAAGGATCAAGGCTTGTCAAATATGAGGACAACAGTCCAAATTTAAATAGTATAAATACAGATAACTCCTCATCCTAAAAATACAGAGAAATTTAAAAAAAATGTTATCTTAAATTCTGTCAAAAATTAAATGTTATCATGGGAGCATCTCTCAATCTTATCCATGTTGACTTTGGTCAGATCCTAAGTCATCTAAGGAAACCTGTAGAACATGATTTAACCGCTTATGCCTTCTAGTGATAAACAGATAGAATGGAAGAAAAGGTTTTCCAAAATAAGGTGCCACCAATTGGACATTTTTCAGAAAAAAAAGTGGGGTCAGATAAGGGAGATAAATTTCAAACTTCCATTATGAAACATTTATAAATCTTAGAAGTTCTGGAGAAATCAGATTGTTGGATAATGAGGTTTGTCTAAATAAAGCCAAAGGAATTGCAGACACTTTACTTAGCGTAGATTTGATGGAATAAATATAGCAATTTTTTTTTTATCTAAAGGCACAAGATCTATAAATCAAGCTTGTGACTGACTCATTGATCCATTTTTGAAGGATTATCAAATTTTTTCAGGATATTCAAAGCTCAAACATTTTTGAACTGTAATTTTATTTTATTTTTTTTGCAAGTGAATATGGCATTAATTTTTAGGAGATAATGATTTTCTAATACAAGTCTTACTATTTAACCTATAACTGGGGGAGGAGAAGAGGTGGATACATACCTTTCCCAGGGATATTTGTGTGTATATAATGACCCTGATTGGAATTCGAACTTGGCTTCCCAATTTCTCATTTCTACCCATTATCCAGTTTACTACCTGCTTACAGGCACAAGCTTACAGAACCTGATATTCACAAGTGGTTACTCACATAGCTACGAATCATTCTTTGAAACTCAGGAAGAAAAGTATAGTCAAGAATTAACATTGACAATAGAGGATGGTTATTTATAATTGTCATGGGTCCTTACCTATAACTACAGAATGAACTCTTCCTAACACTATGTATATTACGCCTCTCAAGAGAGAGGGACGAATCGAGTCAAGCCGATAGTAGTTCACTCCAAACCAGACTGACAGTCATACTAACACCTTCCACATCTTGTATTATTATTTTGTGTAATATACCTTCGTTATTTCTACTCTTGTGTTCGTGTTGTTCTTCCTTGGTCCTAACCTGGACCATAACAATAATGTAAATGACTCGTTCCATATGACCCAATTTTATGAAAATTTCTGAACTTCTCTTGAATTCCTCCAACAGTGATGAAAAAAACCCAAAAAAAACCTATTATATTTGTGTCTCTAAACATTGCAGATAATCTTACGATAGAGATTTATTGTAAATTAGATAAATAAAAGAGACTACAATAGTCAACAATTAATACCAACATCACTGATGGAATAAGTATAATATAGGCACCAATGATTTATATAAAAATAATAATACTGAGTTGTGGATTAAGTTGCCAGAATTTGGGACATTCAGGTCACTTTTGTCCCAGTTAATATTGGGGCATTGGGATGTATACCACCGGACTTAAAAATTCCTACTCTGAGAAAATTGGAACGAAACCTAGCGTCCCATCATTTTAAAAGTCTGCATTTCTTAATACTGCATATATTCTGCCAAAGGTGCTCTCTGTCTGAGTATGTATGACTTGATGGAGAATACTCATAATGCAATATTGCCGGTTGAAACAAAAACCGTGCAAAGAAAGACAACAATAATAAAAAGACAACTTACTGAGAAGAAATACTTGCTCAGGCAAAAATTTTCGATTTCTGCATTCTTCAAGTGCTTTTTGTAGAGGGCAATGCGTACTGTTCTTTAAAAGTGGAAGTAACTTTTCTCTATCATATTCAGCATACAATTTGATTTGGAGCGCATGGTATTCTTGTCCAAGTTGAGGATCTTTTTGGAATAACTTATCTAAATACTACAAGAAAAAAAAGGAAGAGCATTATAAACGGAAAGTAAAAATCAATTTGGATATATTATCCTTATTTCAACATGTTTATATCAAACTGAGATTTTATTATTAAATATCACTTTATTTTCTAAATTTTCTTATCAGAGTTTCAAGAACAATATTGACACTATTTTTAATTACTAGTGTAAAAATCATGAATCAAAAAATAGCTTCTGACAGGATCAGCTCTCAATCAATTTTGAGAGCTTACTGGGATGACTTGACCAATTTGGACCAAGTTAAGTCTATAGTCAATAAACATTCCTTCTTTTCCAATTCTTTAAACAATATTGGTTGCTTACTACTTATTAATTATTGATTAAATTCTGAGAACATATTTTCATTATTAATTTAAATATTTTATTGAAATAAAAAAAATAGTTGTTTTCAGGCATGATAGCAATATTTTAGAAGCAATTGAGTCATCATCAGTTTTTTCAAATGTCAACACATTATTGATGCATTGTTTTTACACGGCGAAACAGATCTTTCATTGTTGTCAGCCAAGTGAGTCACATGTCTACCAGGCAAAGCACTGTGACCAACATCTGCAAGAGGATGACATTCCTTATTTTTTCTTTTTAGATATGCTATCATGGGAGCACCTCTCAGTCTGATCCATGTTGACTTTTGGTCAGATCCTAAGTCATCTAAGGAAACCTGTAGAACATGACTTAACCGCTTGCGTCTCTTCTAGTGATAAACAGACAGAATGGAAGAGAAGGTTTTCCAAAATAAGGTGCCACCAAATATTTGTCTTTGGCAGATTGTCTGGTGCTGGAAGATATTCTGACACTCTGCCAAGACTGTGAGCTGGAGGGACACAGTGGCTATAGTGGGCTCAATGCCTTTATGTCATGAGATTTAGCAGTGGTTTCCCTTTCTTTTGGCCTGCAAAGTCTGTTGCATACATTTGTGATCAAATACATCAATATTATTTTCATCTGTTCAACACAGTGGCTCACATCTATAAAACAAGATGGAATGAACCACTCCAAAGTAAAGACTCAGGGTTAGATCTAGATTAAATTATAGTGTAATTGTTATTATTCTTCTCAGTTTCTCTTTTGAGTTACTTAACTGACAATTGAGAAGACAAAAATCATAACTAAAAAGAAAATTGAATAAGATTCAATGTAGAGTAATTGGCCATTGAATGCAATTGGCAGAAATGGCCAACAAACAGAATTAACAAAGTTTACAATAATAACAAAAGAAAGAAAAGAACAGGGCAAAAATTAATACTAAACAAACAATATATGTAAAACAAAAGTAGGCAAAGTAACAGTAAAAAGGCAAAAAGATCACAAAGAATGCTGCTGACACACAAAATGGATACAGACAAGTGATCACAGTGTTCTGACTTCAAGACAGGAATGAACAGAAATATGGTAGAGGACATTGAGAAGTGGCCTATCTTATTGGCTAGGAAGAAGTCCCAGAATGCATCTGTATGATTTTTTTAATTAATTTGAGAGAAGAGGACATTTTTAAATTCCTATCCTATATTGAATTAATAAATATGGTTGCAACACCCAACACAATTTCAATAATGCCATTTTGCATATATTATTTTTTAATACATTAATCAGAATAATATTGGCAACACATATTTGTGTGTCTAATACTTTTGCTATTTAGGAGACAAAAATAGAATAATTTTTGTTGTTACCATTTAATATTATGACTACTTATGAGTGTGTTTCCCAAACTTTTTTCTCTGTGCCACATTTTTGGAATGAAAATTTGGTCGTGCCTCACCAAATTTTATGTGATAAAAAGTAAACTTAAAAATAAAACACAGAGAGAGGGTTAAAGGGAGATAACTGCGGATTTGAAGTCAGAACATTATTATTGATAACTCTCTCCTCCAATTTGCACACCCTATTAATACTTGATATAATGCAAAAATATCACAATGATAAAATCAGTCAATAATTATTTATAACTATTTATATTGGGACTCATGCAATTACAACTAATCCATAATAATATTTTCAATTCTGAAATCATATTTATTTTTGGCATCTGTCTATATTTCTGAGATGAGGTATTATGTACATTATTTACATTATTCGGACTATTGTCATCACCTTTGTTGCCATATTTATTACACTGTTTTGGCCATTGTAGGCTCCGGCCTTCTTCAGGTGGTTGGAATGTCGAACTGAACCCTTTATTCACTCACTGGAGTAGACTGTTAAACATGGCATGTGGAACTAGAACAGTCTACCCCAGTGAGCAAAATAAAGGGTTCAGTTTAATATTCCAACTGCCTGAAGAAGGCCGGAGTGTACAACGGCCAAAATGTTATTTTTGGCATATGAATTTTTTTAAACTGTTTCTAAATCTTTGATTGTTTTTCAATCATTCCACCTCACCTACCATCTTCTGCCACACCCATGAAGCCTGCCACACTGTTTAGAAATCACTGACTTATGATATCAAAATATGGGTCCTCAATACGGTTTTCTTTTTCATACTTCTCACTTATGGTTTCTTGCTTCCCTGCCCCCTATGATCTTCAAGAATTTAAATGCAACATCAATTGTCATCTTCTGTCTTCCTGAATTTTATTCTTTATCTTCACTAATGTTTTCACAGTTCCATTTACTCTCAGTCTTCGTGGCATTATTGTAAAAAAATATAATAAAAAAAACCCAACAATAACAGTATGATCATAAAATAGGAAATATTTAATAACTTTATTTAAAAAGTTCATCTTAATAAATTTTTATGAAAATAACATTCACTTACACAGTGTAAAAGTTCAGGAGACTGTTCCAATTGCTGTACAACTTTTTTTATCTGAAAAAGAAAATAGTGAAAGGATGAGGAGAAGTGGCTGGAGTGGAGGAAATAGAAAGGCAGAAAAAGGGAGGAGGACAGTGGTGGGAAGAGGAAGAAAGAGAAAAAAAAAACAATTACAATAATACAAATGGAGAAAGAAAAGTTATTTTTTTTTTAGAAATGTTGAACACATCAAAGAGTGAAGGAAATTGCAAAATACAAATTGACTTCATAAAAAAAAGTTCATTTCTCTCTCTCAAAGGGAAATAACTGTTTCACTGGTATGTTTTTGCATGTGTTTAAAGGAGTCCTAATTGAGCTATGGTCGGGTAGGTGTAACGCAAGTCGTCTAGATAAGCATGTAGTAGTGTGAGCGATGTAATTATTTATAAGTTTGGTTTGATCAGGATCATAGTTCCTTAAGGACATTTGAACTCGTAAATAATGTTGGTTCTTTGTAGTTTTATTTATATTCAGACTACTTTCCTCATCTTTGTCGTTAACACATTTCAGCTGTTGCGTCCAGCCTTCTTCAGATGTATATCAATTTGGGTAAGCTACAGAGTATTTTGAACTGAAACCTTTATTTAATCTATGTTCTCATTCAACTACTGGTTTCTCATTTTTTATTTAGTACTGTTCAGTTATTGCTCACCCATTTTCACAGCGTGCAAGTACACACTGCCTGATTCAGGGATTGAACTCACAATAACTATGTCACCAAATTTACAAACCACTTTCATCCACGAGGCTTAAACCTAACCTGCCTGCTGATTAGTGCTGTTGCTGCTGCTTGCTCTCACTGAAGCTTTTCTCTTTTCTTACAGCTGCTGCTGCAGAATGTAAATATTTGCTTTAATAAAATTCATAGCTAAAACATTGTTTAACAACTCCTGTTTGGAAATAAAGCTATTTTGTTTCAATTTTCTATTTTTATCAGATGGTTTAAAATAAAAAGATTAAAAAATATGGTACATTTGTAAGCATATAAAGAACATGTATGGAAAGAAACAAATTATATTCTATTTCCAGTATAAGTTTAAAGCTTTTTTTTCATTTTCATTATTCCAAAGGAAAAAATTTTTTTTCTAATTCAATTTCTCATTGTTTCATTCAATACAATGAGTAATTAGAATAAAAGATCTTGTAAAAAAACAAAAAAAACAAACTAGTAACCAAAAAGAATTGATGTATCATCATAATGGATTTGTATAAAAAGGGGGATTATTTTGTATCAGAGTTATTTCCCATACAAATCACATCTAGCAGTGCGTTAACTATTATATCCCAAAAATTGAATTATTCATTGAAACAAAATTATTTCGGAGGAAAAAAAAATTTCTCGTAAGGAATTTAAATCCAATCCCTCATAATCTGTTTAGCGCAAATTTATTCAATATGTGTAATTAAAATAAATGAGCAATTTAAGAAAATGTTACTCAGACAGAAATGGATAGCTACAAAAAAAAGGGGGTTAATTTACTCAATTCTAACTTTGCATCAGAGTTATCTACCCTGTTAATGGTATCAAACATCGAGTTACCTTTCCTTGAATATAAAATCCACCAGCAGCAGATACTGAGTTATCTACCCTTGATATTGATATTTACGAATCTTCTAACGAAATGCAGTTTCTCGTGCCAAATTCTATAGAAAAATATACATTTTTAATGTAAAAATAAAAAAAGCCTGTAATACTTACAGGTATTTTGCCTATATTATCAAGAAGCAATTTGACAGCTTTCTCCTGATCAAATTGCATCAGTTGGACGATTCGGTCAGTGATAGAATCAAATAAATTGTGTTTGTTGATCAGAGAGAAGACATCCTTATGCTTCATCCTATTTATAAAAGAATAAAGAAAGGTTATAAAACGCGTATCAAATAAGAAAACAAATGAAACAGAAAAATCTTAAATCAAGTTTGATTTTGAACAAATTATTTAGTCACGACATTTTCTCTCTCTACTGCCACATATACCTGAGGTACAAACTCTGGAAGCTGTTCACTCAAAAGTAATTTTTTATTAAGTGCCATACATGACACATGCTTGGCCAATTATGCATCTTTTGATTCATGACCGACTAGGTAGAAGACTTTTTATAGAAAGCTGAGATTTCTTTCTGTGGTAGAATGGTTACCAACCAAGTCTATAGGACCCAGTCCATCTTACTGTCACAGGTGTTTAAGGATTCCTATAGACCCACTGAACTTAAATAAAGTCAATTCAGGTTTGCTATGGTAAAAACTTTCTATCCCAAGTAAAGATCATCACAAAAATGGCAAAAGTCATTTTGTAGCAGCTTATCTGCTCTGAAAAAATGGATTTTCATACTTTTATAGGGGTAAAATATAGAAAAATGACTGTTTTATCATCATCTAAACAAATATCAAGGAAACTTTTGATCTGAACTCCATGAAACTAGTTATTTTCTGAAGGCAAAGGATATATTCTTTCATTTAAAATTTAAATTGGCTGATGTAAATGACTCAAAATGTTTTTCTTTCTCCTCAAACAAGACTCTCCCCATAGGCATAGCCTCATTTGGGTTCCTTTCCACCCAGAGACAGAGAGTTTGACAAGAGAGGGAGAGAATGTGAAAGCCTCCTCCTCATTTTCAAGAATCCTACTGCCTGCTTTTCTCATGAGGATTTTATTATATCAGGTTGCTGCTGACTGGCTAAAGAACCAGCCAATCAGCACATGGGACCAATTTTAAAAGCTGGACACTTTAAGCACTTTTCTTGTGTTTTTTTTTTTTTTTAATTTTTCTTTTCACATGGAAGGTTGCCCACCTGTTACCAGTTTGAGATATGAGATTTTACTTGTTTTTTTTTCCTGCTGCTAAGTCTCTTCAATCTTTACGGTAATTCTTTACTACAATAATTTGATAAGAAACTTTATGGTTTTTATGATGTTCAAGTATGTGCTACTGATTCAAAACAAAAATGACACTTCAAGGATCAGTTGAAGACATCCTTGACACAGGTCAACATTGACTATCGACCCTAAGACCTGGGAAAAGTGTTGCTGCAAATTGATCTTCCTAGCATAGGACCACCAGGGGTGGTGATCAAGACTTTCAAGCCCAACTGTCAACATGAATAGGATATGTGACATGCTGTCAAAAAAGCCTGACTCTTGCCCAGCGGCATCCACTACCCACACTCCTCTGTGATTACTGATTCTTCAGAAGTAAGCTGGGCTTTCACAGCCATCTCCACCACGGTCACCAGAGAGGAGAAAGGGAATAAAGAGAGAGGATGACAATCATGATGCTCGGATGCAAGCTGGTGTTGACGACTACTACTACTACTGATTCAAATCAGGAAGACATTAGTATAAGACATTGTACCATAAAACTCAAGTGAAAATTTCCAATTTATTGTCCTAATCATTTGATGAAGTCTTGCAAATTTCATTTTCAGAGTTGGACTCTGCAATTATTTTCTCTGTGTGAATCCTAATTCATAATTTTTTTTATCTGATAGTCTTTTTGTGAACTTGTTTCTACCTTCAGACAAGACATGGACTGATAAGGATTTTACTACAGTACTTAGAAATCTTTTTATTACTATCTGGCATCATTTCTGTTCTCTCTGAATTCATTGCTTTTTTTTTTTTTTAATTGTTCACCTAATACAAGGCCAAAGAGTCACTCATGGTATAGGATTACTGAATGCCATTGTTTCATGGAGATAAGAGAAGGAAGTAAGTACAATTTATGAAGGATAGGTAATAGTTGACCTTAGATTTGAACAGCTTAGTGGTTGTAGTGATCAAAGAAGCATTATCTTGGGAGTTTGTTCCCCAGAGTATCAGTTCTCAGGAAGTAGCTGGAACTTTCTTCTTACCAATGGAATATGAAATGAATGCGGATGATTCAACTCCATGTACATAGCATAACGAGTCATAGCAGTGAAGGTCTGAACTAGTGGAACTAAGGAATGTAGCTCATAGGAACATTTATCATGGGAACAGTGGTTGGCTTCCAGCATTTTTAGAAATGTGGCTGCCATGTGAAATGCACTACCCTGGTTACTTTGAAATACTGCATAAACCTGGCACCATTTTTGAACAACAGAAACTAAGAAATTAAATATTTGTTCTTTGGGATTCAGCATACTTGATTAAAAAAAATTAATAAAGGGCATCATCATCATCATCATCATTTAAGCGTAGTCAGGATACAACCCTTTCTTTAGCTGTATAGTATGTGCTGATACATACAGTTTTGAATTCAGAGTTACTTTCTCCTAGACTGGCTGCCACCCAAGGCTATAGAACCCAGTCTATCCTGCTATTTACCCATAGCTGGTGGGAGAAGAGGATTCATACCTTTCCCAAGGGTATTAGCACATAAGTGAATGTAATGGATCTGATTGGAATTCGAACTCAGGTCTCTGATTTCTCAATCCGAGCCACTATCCATTGCTCCACTGTGCCTCCTATAAAAAGAATACACAAGATCTGTCATGCTTTGATAACATTAAAGTTACAACAAAGCACCTTTCAACAAAAATAACTTTTGAAACAAAAATTAGGAGAAGAAATATGTAAAGGGTAAGCACACTGTTCATTTCTATTCTTAAATATTGTTAAAAATTAAATATTTGAATGAAATATATGTACAAGATAATATGGCACAACTTTAAAGAAAAAATTTTACATAGGGATGACTGTACTAAAGGGTGTTATATTATGCTCAAGGACATAATTTATTGTCTTCAACTTCAGAAACATGGGGGTTTTTATTATACACAAGAAAATGTAGTAATTATAGGTTTCTTCCATTTTTGGAATAGTGAGCATTAATGGATTAAAAAGAAAATAAATTCTTTACTCACCGGAGGAAGATTGCCAAAGCTTTGTCAAATCTATTTTGGAAAGTGTATCTATAAAGAAAAACAAATGGAGTTTATAAAGGAGCAAGTATTGTGGAGAGCAACAAAATACAGGAAGTTGTGGACAGCCATGATCACCCATTACCAGAAAAGAATTGATACAGAGAAAGAGAGATCCCCAAACAAAAATAAAACTTGAACATAATAATACAGTGTCTTTTTAATAAATCATTGAAATACACAAATATCTCTGATACACAGATTTGTCAAAAATTAGTGAGAGAAGATGGGATGGTTTTGCTCTGCCCCATTCAACTTGATGACACGTGACGTAATAGGTACAGAGGGAGTGTAGCTGTAGCAACAATGGCACACAAAGAAAATTTAACACCACCTGACAATAGATTTATAGTTAGAATTGGGTTTGGTTTGGTTTGTTTTACGGCATATCAACCTCAAATGGGTTATTTAATGCTGACAAGATTTTTATTGCTGGTATCTTTTTTTTTTTTTTTTTTTTAATCAAATGTATTGCTAGTAAAAAATTTTTCCTTCAAAAATCTATTTCTGGTAATATTTTTTCTTGTATCACTTGTAATTTTTTTTTCAAAAAAGTATAGCTGGTAACATCTTTTTTCAAAGATGTATTGCTGGTAATAATTTTTTTCTTAAAAAACTTATTGCTGGTAATAACTTTTTTACAAAATATTTCTGTTATTAAAACCTATTTCTACACTTTCATAGTTTGGGGGTTAACTATTTGCTCATAGCGGGGACCCTAACAGGTGCTACCACCCCGAGTCAGGGTGGACCTGGGAACACCAGCAATTATGAGGTGGTTCCACACTCCTCAAAACCTCCTGATCAGAGGCCTTGCTGTTGGACGTAGTTTATCGTCTTACCCAGGACAGGTTAGAATTGGAAAGATGGAGCACTATTTATGAGGTGGTAAACAGTTTTAGGTTTTTCTTGGACAACAAGGATATACCAGGGATATGTGAACCCCAGACAGGTATGAAACTGAAGGCACCAACAGTCTATACAAGAATGGGATTACTGGCAATTGGCAAGGATAATAATCACAACAAAAGGAAATTGGAACATTGTATCACATCAGAATTCAACTTTGCCGCTGCTCAACCCACCAGTCAACACACTGTAAAGCATATACTATATTCCATGTTATTTTAGATTTATTGTCAGTCAAGGATACTATTATAGACACTGCAGGTAAGACAACATTACCAGTGAGCCTGGGAAGACTGGCATGGTGCAGCCTGGTTAAACAAATTATATTTCTAGCAGTTTTAGATAGTCGTGTTTGAGTATGAAGGAAACTGCATACAACTTTGGTTCCATCCTATTTGCAGGGTGTTTTTTTTCTTTTTCTTTTTCTTTATACTAGTTCACCCAGTACAAGGCCTAAAAGCCACTCAATGAAGAGGGTTACTGTGTAGTGTTGTACAAGAAGGCAAGAAGTGCAGTTCATATGATTATGTAGGAAAGATAGTTAATCCTAGACCTGAAGAGGTTAAGACCATATGAATCAGGAAAGCATCCTACCAGGAGTCAGTTTCACAAAGCAGCAGTCCTTGGGAAGAAGCTATCCAAGTGGAACTTCCTTTTTACTAATAGAATATGAAGGGAGATGAGGATGATTCAACCCTGTGGATGTGGCATGGCAGGTTCCAGCAAAACCAAGGAATGTAACTTGTCAGAATATTTACCATGAAAATAGTGATAGAGTAGCAAGAGGCTTGCAATGTTTCACCTTTGGGGAAAAGGGATTGTAGGATAGAAAATAATTCATCACTCACAACGCTGTGTAGATGCTTTTGATCAAGACAGGCAGCTAAGACTGGGCAGCTTCAGACCAGATATGTCAGCAATATTCTATTTTATTCTGATTTGGCTCTTGTAAAGATAAAATGTAATGTTGTGCAAGCTGAGGGTATTTCTAAAATTGTGTAGGATGTGTCTGATGAAGTTCATAAGGACAAAAGTAAAACAAGAATTTGTCTTTATAAATGTGGCACAGATCTTATTGCAGACCATTTGGTCTCCTTTATGTTCACTATGTTTCTAGCTGGAGATGGTCAGGTCCAGCAAGATAATAAAACACATTGCATGTAAGTAACTTGAAACTTGTTCCAAGTAATCCTCTGGCATCTGTCCTGATCAGATTAAAACTCTGAGGAGCAGGTACTCTTGTGTACCAAATTCAAGTGCTGGCACAATTAAATTATTTCTTTGAATTTTCTCCCCGGCATGGTGCTTACTTGGTACAGCACATATCATTTTCCAAATAGAGATTTTGTTCCAGGAATCATGCTGTATCAGAAAACATGCCTTCTCCATTTTATCTGGATCAGCAAAATTATATTGCAAGTTGAAAAATTCCTACAAACATGAGTATTCCTGATGGCACTTGTATTTAGTACAAAACATGTAAACCTCACAAAATTCTTTACAACCCAATGAACAGAACTTAGTTATGAATAGTCCTTGAATGTAGCATGATAAATATACCGATGCAATATAACCAGAGCATACTAAATTGCATTCTTTGGTTTTAATTGATTGATTCATTTTTTTATGGATTATCAACCCTTTGAAGGTTATTTAAAGTCTGAAAATATTTGTACAGAGTAAGAATTTTTTTTTTAGATAACGGTTTAGTGATACAAGTCTTACTAATAAACCCATAGCTGAAGAGAGAAGTGGTGGAGTCATACCTTTTCAAAGGATATTTGCATGTAAGTAAATATAACGAGCCCAACAGGAATTGGAACTTGGCTCTTTGATTAACAATTCTGAGCCATTATCCATTACACCAGCTGCACATCCAAGCTTAAAGAAACTGGTATTCACAAACTGTCACCCATCTTGATACTAACCATGCTCAATATTGCTTAACTCGAGTGATCATTCAGGAACTGGTGTTTCAAGGTGATGTGGCTCTAAGCCTTCTTTGATTTCAAGATTTGGTATTTGCAGTAAAATTTATATAGTTTATAGGATTTTATTTTTCATTTTTTTAGTCATGATGTGGTTGTATATAGCATAGTTTAGAATTTGTTTTCATGTCTGTATTTGGAAATGAGCTTTGATCATTTGTTTAACTTGTTCTGGAAAGGTAATTACTGTTATTTTCTTCTCTTGGAAAAGATCAATGTCTTAAAGTAAGCTGATATTTTCAAGTATTTATTATTAACAAAAATAGCCTACCTAGAGTAATATCACCTTGGTACTTTTCAAAGTACACTTATTAAAACTTACTCCAGTAACCTGTTTATTTTTCAAATTAGTTTGTAATGTGTTCTTTTCAGATTGGCATCAACTGTCTCAAATTCTCCTTGTCCACTGTTTGAAATCTCTTCTTTTCAACAAAGGTATAAGAAAAAAAAACTGACATGCTTGAATAATGCAATGTTCAGGCGATGCCCCCGCCCCCAAAAAAACCTCTGCATGAGGAATGAAGAACAAGTGAGGATATTATTATTATGTGATGGTCACACAGTACACAAGCTCATTCATTTGTATCTTCTTGTGACTGGCCTTGAGTTAATGCCTGCTCATGCATGTCCTCTTCATTTGGTTATCATGGTAAATCATTTAAAAATAACTGGGAAAAAAAAAGAACTACTTCTTGGTTTCATTTGCCATATTTTTTTCTTTCTTTCTGACATCAGAACACTATAATCACTTGACTGTATCCCTTTTCAATGTGAACTTTTAGCCTTATTACTGTTGCTTTGCCTATATATATATATATATTATTTGCTTCATATTATTTTAATGTTCTTTTTCTTCCTGTTCTTATTATTTATTAAGAACTTTATCAATTTTGTTTAAGTATTTTGCCAATTACACTTAACCATGGCCAATTACTCTACAGTTCATTAATTAAAAATGTATATCTATATGGCCCTTATTTATTTAAAATAAATCTTTTTGTAACCCACCTGAGAAAAAGTTTGTTTTTATATGCAAAACAGCTAAGTTCAATAACTCCATAACAGTCAATGATTGATTTGACAATGTATTAATATTATAAACTGGAGCCCAATTCTAAATGATTAAAAAAAAAATAAAATAAAAAGTACAAAAATTGATATTTTTCGATCTGACTAGTATTACGGCTGAAAAAAGGTCTTAAAAAGAAAAATTATTTAAAAAAAAAAGTTTTACCCCAATTTTTTTTTTTTTCGTTTTAATCAGTGGACCAGTCTATTTAAGTAATGCTGTTTTCTTTAACCATAGAAAGCCTGACCATAAAAAATGTTTCATAAAATTTATACTGCTTGTTCTTCTTTATCTCTGTAGTTTCACAGCTGTCCCCCAGATGGCAGTGATGTTTGCTATCATACGTACTACCACAGGCATTTGTTGTCTGCAGGAGATTTTTTTTTTCTTTCATTCTGAAGAAATCAATGCCCTTTTATATTTAGTTTCTAAATTGGTATCTAAAATGATACCATAGGTGTCTATGGATTAATAGCTTTCAGTTAAAGGTTATAATGAAGTCAGAAGTGTGAAATTAAATGACAGTCTCCAGTGTTGCAAATTACAATCAAGTTTATGAAGAAGTAGGAATCTAACACAAATGATTGAAACCAGAGTTTGGAACATTTCAGATTGTTCTCAAAGTTCTTTTCTTAAAATACTCCAGATCTCAATGTCTACTTACAATTCTCCAAGACACTCCAGGAGGATAAGGTTATTCTTATCACGTTCATATTCATTTCGAAGTCGGTTAATTATTGCCTGCATATTGTACAAATTATGTGGCCATGATTTTATCAAACGGAGGAGACCCTGGAATAAAGACAATGAACAATTGTAAAAATATTAACAGAATTAAATCTCTGAACGAATCAAGTGGATCCTAAACTAGAAATTTACATGATTAATCAAAACAAACTTTTAACAGGAAAAAATTATAAATTTAAAAACAGCAGAGATCAGGAAACTAATGTTAGTAATACATAAATTTTTAATCAGTTGTAAATTTAGCTATATTAATATTTGCTATTAACAAATACAGGCAATTTTTAATTTTTTTTTTTTTTAAGCATTTCACCCCAAGCAAGGCGGGAAGCCACTAGGACGCAAGGGGTTACAGAAAATTTAGAGATAGATCGGAGTGATAGAATAAAGGATGAGGGTAGTGGATAGATCAAGGCAACTGGAGATGTCGATTGACATTACACTTGAATAGCTGGAGATTATAGCTCACAGGGAAACAGGAAAAGGGAAGGGAGTTCCAAAGGCGAGAGGTGCGAGACATGAAGCTATTAGAGTAGAAGAGATGGCTACATTTAGGAGTTTCGACAGTGAAGGGGTGAGAGCAGGATGCCAGCCTCATAAGGTGCTGGAACTCATGATGTCTGGGAACCAGCGAATGCAGCTCCTCGGAGCAATTTCCATGAAAGTATTTGTAGAACAGACAGAGGGAGGCGACAGCGTGTCTGTGAGAAAGTGACTGTAGACAAGACGCCAGGGCAGGGCCAACTACATTGCATATCCGCCTCTGGAGCCTATCAAGAACCCCGAGGCAAACAGAAGGGGCACCAGACCATATATGGCAGCAATACTCCATGCAAGGGCGAATTGTTGATTTGTACATCTGGAGGATCGACTCCGGGGAGAAAAACTTCCTGGCGCAGCTCAGGGAGCCAACTTTCCTTACAGTGGACAAGGCAATTGACTCAATGTATTTATTTCATCTCAGGTCAGCAGTCAACGTGAGACCAAGAAGCCGCAGAGAGTTGCTCTCAAGAAGTTGAGCGTCAGACATTCTAATGAAGGGAAGGAAAGGATCTCTGTGGTGATTAATAGAGAGCAGTTTTGTCTTAGAAGCATTGAAGTTGACCAGACAATTCATGCCCCAGTTCACAATTGATTGGAGGTCCTTTTCGAGACGCATGGCCAGGCAAGTTTTGTCAGCGAGACTAGATTTGTTTTTGAGGCAGGAATAAATTGTGGTGTCATCCGCATAGATGCCAACTTGGGAAGTTATTGAGTCAGGAAGGCCATTTATGTAGATAAGGAATAGAGTGGGGCCTAGGATGGAGCCTTGAGGAAGACCTGCGTTCGTGGGATAGGAACTGGAGGAGAATCCATTGAGAACGACCTTCAATTTACGGTTTGACAGGAATGATCGTATTAGGTTATATAATCGACCCGTAATGCCATAACCCTGGAGCTTGCGAAGAAGGCTGGCATGCCAAACCCTATCAAATGCTTTGGAGATGTCTAGTGTCACGGCTCGGGCTTCCCCGTTATTTTGAAGAGCTCGGTAGACTGTTTCAGTGATGGCCGTAAGCACATCGGCTGTAGATCTGGCAAAGCGGAAACCATATTGCTTGTCTGAGAGCAGATTATGGGATGTGAGGTGGTTAACCACCCTGGTATTGATTAGGGCTTCGAAGACTTTGCCGAAGAGGGGAAGGAGACTGATAGGACGGTAGTTGGAAGGGTCAGAGGGGTCGGCAGAGTTCTTGAAGACAGGAATGATCGAAGAGGACTTCCAGCAGTCAGGAAAACAAGATTCCTTGAGGCAGTAGTTGCATAGTTTAGAAAGGGCGGGCGCCAGTTCAGGCGCGCATTTCTTCAAGACAATGGCTGGTATCCCGTCTCCACCACTAGCCTTGTTGGGGTCTAAATTGGAAATAACGCCCAGTACCAAAGATGGGGTTATGTTTAACCCACTCAATATGGCCTCAGTTCTAAGAGGGAAGTCGGGTATGGGTACACCGGAAGAGTTGAGCGTAGAGTTGAGTGAAAATTTCCGAGCAAAGCATTCAGCCTTGTCGGTAGAGGAGGTCAGGACTTCGAACTGGTCGAATAAAGGAGGTATAGAGGGTTTGCAATTGTTCAATACGCTCTTGCAGAGACGCCAATAATCTTTGGAGCCAAATTTGCTAGATGCAATATGTTCCTTCATCCGAGCCACAAATAGTGACTTAGCATCGTTGAGGACACGCTTACATTCGTTACGGGCGGAGGCAAAGAGACGTCTATTGCAGTCAGACATGTCGCTACGGAATAGGTGGAAGTAGTGGTTCCTATGGGCGATGGCGGCTGAGCAAGCAACCGAGAACCAGGGGGAGGAGCGCGACTTGACCCTATATTTCCTTGATGGGATGAAAGCGTCGATTCCAGCTTTAACCCAGGAAGAGACTTCAGAAGCACATTCTTGAACGGGGAGCTTAAAGACTCCATCCCAGGGGACATCGCGGAGGAAATCACGGAACGCGTCCCAGTCAGCTGGTTGATAGTAGAATGAAGTTCTAGTGGTAGGAGGTTCTTTATAGGGGGTGGAGTTGAAGGAGATGTTAACTGATACTACTGCATGGTCAGAGTTACCAAGAGGGCAGAGTTGCGAGGCGCTGCAGTATTCGGGGATGGAGGTAAAGCACAGTTCGAGAAGAGAGGCTTTACCTTCCCGGTTGAAGGCAAAACGAGTGGGAAAGTTAACTATCTGTTTGAGGGAATGGGAGATTGAAAAATTGAGCGTTTGAATGCCTAAAGAAATTTGAAATGGTAAATATATCTACACACACACACACATACAGTAGGGGGGGAAATATTCACAGACATACAAATTTTTAATTTATTGTATTACCAACTAATGAACAAACACTTTTCATATAATTAACTGTACACAAATGCATGATAACTAAATATGCATAGAAAACAGAAAAAATTGATTTAATAGAAACAAATCGCATTTATCCATTTTAATGGGTGAAAAATGTGTTCATACTATACAAAAAAGAATACATAATCTTCATTTAATACTTTGTAGAATAGCATAAAATAAATAATAAAATATGGAATTAAAAAGAAATTTTTTTATGTGTATAGGGGGGTATTGGGTAGAAGTAGTTCCTTTGTTGATTGTCTGCTGCACCTTATTTTAAGGGTAATGGGCAACACTGGTCTTCGCCCATCCTATAAATCTCTCACATGCTAAAGGTGGGCTGTCAGCCAAGGATTTGGAGAGGAGATGTGCATCGCCAAGTTATCTACAAGTCCACAGAAAGGATTATATATATATATAGCCACCATGCCTCAGGCCAGAGATGGCAAGCTCTGACTCAAACCCCTTATGTCTATTGTGTGTGGTCCACCATGTACTACCCAATGTATTTAAGCTCCCGGGGAGGTCAAACTCCATGATAATATAACATACGATCATCACAAACACCTAATGCATGGTGCACAGTGCCCCTGTATGGGCTATGTTGTTTTGATGGAGAGAGTGTGCTTTGTGCCGCACAAACAACTGACCACGTTAAAGAAATCTTCATGCAGGTTGATGAGTAGCTGAATGGCTAATACTTCAACACAAATACATGCAGGACAGAAATCTCATAGCGAAGAAGAGATAGCAATGGGGACAGGTGGAGGATGCTGCTGGCAGCTTTTAGCTTGAAATTCACACATGGGTGGTGAGACGTGGATGACTGTTGTGCAGCACAAAATCGGACATTGTTGCACTTTGTGTGCTCCTCTCATATCAAAGCAGCTCTGTTTAGGGATGGCACTGCTTTCCTCTTATGAGGAAGGGTCAATAAAAGGTGACCTATAAATTGCATGTGCGAGCATGACCCTGTCAGAAGGTGCATATGGCTGGGTAACCAAATTGCACCCCCAAAATTTCAGAAAATCAAAAATTAATGAAACAAACATGTTCATAGCATCTTGGAATGTATAGACTCTTGAGGACAATAAGAAAATCCCTGAATGCAGAACAGCAATTATTGCACAAGTACTTAAACAGAACAACATCAGTATTGCTGCTCTATCAGAAACTAGACTTCCAGACAGAGGGCAACTCAAAGAAGTGGAAGGTGGCTACACCTTTTGAGTAGGACAACCTGAATCTGCGAAAAGAGAATTTGGCATAGGATTTGCTGTCAGAAACGATCTTGTAACACGACTGGAATCACTTCCAGTTGATATTTCTGACAGGCTAATTTCTCTTTGCTTACCTATCGGTAGGAATAGGCATGCCACACTTAGTTGTTATGATCCTACCATAGACTCTACTGAAGAGGTAAAAGAATTCTTTAACTGCAACCTTCATGAACTAAGGCAGATATTATTTTGTGACAAACTTTGTGTGATGTGGGACTTCATTGCTCAAGTTGGATTTGACACTCTCCTGGGGTAAAGTCATTGGAAAACATGGGGTCGGTAAATCAAATTCTAATGGGGTATTGCTGTTGTCTCTTTGCAGTGAATTTGATCTTGTAACCACCAACACAATTTTCCAATAACCAACTACTTTCAAAACTACACGGCAACATCCTAGATCAGGGCACAACCATCTTATTGACATCATCATTTGCGGTTGTGATCGCCATGGCATAAACCTGAAGTGATCACTAGCAATCGGTCAGTGTTGGTCAGATCACAAAATTGTTTGCTCACGTACGGCAATGCACTTGAAGAAGCCTGTTAGAAACCATCAAGCAAAATTGCCAAAGAAGGTAGACATAACAAAGCTGAAAGACAGGAAAACATTAGACTCTTTTCAAACATTGTGTGACTCAAAACTTTCATCTCTTGATGTAGGTACTGAAGTTGAATTGGCATGGTCTGCTTTACAAAACATACTGTATGATTCGGCAAAAGAAACACTCAGGTATGTTCGGCAAAAATATCAAGACTAATTTGATTCAAACAATCCTGAAATTAAAACATGCATAAATGTCATCAGGGCTGGATGGCAGACAAAGCATGCCTGTCAAAGAGACAGGCCTTTAAATCAGCCAATGGAAAGTCTCAAGCAAAATTCAGAGAGATGAAGTAGGGCTGGTGGACAGCAAAGGCTAAAACCTAAAGTAACTAGCTATATATATATATATATATATATATATATATTTCAATAAAGGTGCAATTAATTTACAAACTCATGAATTATTCATACATAAAACAAATACAAAGGTTAATGATTAAATGGCGAGAAATCCATCTTCGCGAACAATTCAAATAATATACTAAAAACGCCGAACCTGTTTATGAATGAAAAGATCCTGTTTTATAAATTTCTGTTGCATTAGGTCTTTTTATTTTACAAGCTTTCGTCTGTTCCTACAGACATCCTCAGGTATGAAATAGATTGTGTTCTTGTTTTTACTCTCAGTAATAAGTGGACCACGAAAACAACGTTGTAATCCGAAAAATGCTATAAGAAATGTGTTATTGTTTTGGAACGTGCAGTTGCAACGCTGAGTTTGAATTTAAATTTTATATATATATATATATATATATATATATATATATATATATGTGTGTGTGTGTGTGTGTGTACATATACTAGCAGGCTTCACCTGTTCGCTGTTGCTTTGCAAAGTAAGATATATTCACTTTGAAACAAAAATATTAAATGAATATTTCATTCATAAATTGGGTTGTTACAGTTAAGGAAAGTTTTACAAATAGATGCCAACTTGCTGGAGGCCAAGTAAAATGCAAATTTCAAACACTTTTCTTCACTATATGATATTACTAAACTGAACTATTTTTGATATGAAAATCAAAACAATCTTTAAATAAAAAAAAACAGTAATGAAGGACAGTTAATTAAAGAAATAAACTTCTTTAAAATCAATATGCTAATTAGTTAAACCTGAAGCGTGATATTGCCTAGAAGTTGATAATATATAATACAGATATTGAGCTTTTAGCGTATAAATTACTCTTTTTGAGTAATTTCATGTCTGTCAAAGGACAGAGTCGCAACTGAGGAAAATTATACCGAGAGGTGCTGGCCCTGGGGAACAGCTGCCCAAGGCCATACTTTCTCATTGCACTAGAAAGAAGGTTCGGTGCATGCATCAAGGCCAGTGCAACCGACGGTTGTGGGGGCTCGAGGAATTTTTGTTCCTTGCCCAGGTGCCTGCGCTCAGTCTCCCCACATTAAACTGACCTTGTGTCACAAACCTGACCTCATGGGGGGTTGAGTAAATACAAATTTACTCTTATTGAGTATTTTCATGTCTAATTATCATCTCTCAGTTGCATCTCTGTCATTGGACAGAGTACATTCAGGGGCTTCTCTGTCAAAGGATAGTGGGGCAACTGAGGAAAATAATACTGAGAGGTGCCCAGCCCTGAGGAACAGCTGCTCGAGGCTGCACCCTCTCATTGCACCAGAGGGAAGGATTGGTGCATGTTCCTGTCCTGGATGTACATGCTCAGGCCACCACCTAAAAATAGACCTTGTGTCACATCTTGTCCTAGTAGGGGTACCAGAGAAATACCACATGTAAATTACAATAAAGTAGAGCTGGGGCTTTTTAATCTCAGAATTTGTGGGAGAATTGTGCTCCAATTTTGCATTTATTCATATAGATTCCATAATATAGGTTTTATTTAATCAGCTATTAGGTTTCACTAACCCTTCAAATGTTAAATGTATAACTAATTCTAATTTCTATTTTCCCATCTTTATACTATATTCATTTCATCTTATAAAATGCCTCTGGTTCTGTCACCCATGAAATAAAAATAATTGTTTGTATGGAAAATAAGGATTTATAAAAATCAAATCATCTTTAAATTAAGTGGCAGCAGAAAAATTACTGCTGAACTTTTAAAAGGTAAGCTTAGACATAAATTCAATACTTAAATGCAGAGATCAATTTTGAGTTCTTCTGTAGTTTATTGATGCTTATCACATCTACTCCTTCCTAGGTATTGTGATGATGGCCAATCCAAGAGTCCTCCACAGGAGCTAGCTTAAATGCCACCTTTTAGAGTAGCTTTTAAGCTAGCTGAAATTTTGGATACAAAAGGAAAATAAGACTTACTCCCCTTGAACCATGAAAGCAACGATAATAGCTTGTATAATATATTAACATATATTTTTAAACTTGCATAATCTGGCAACCCTGAATGTGAGCTCAACAAAAATATTTTGCTGCATTTAACTATTGAACCAGTTGGAACAGAGGAGTTGCTTGGACACACACATTCACAAACAGATATATATATATATATATATATATATATATATATATATAGTAACTACATACTATATATATTTTTTGTAGCGATTTTATAACATATTTGTTATATATATATATATATATATATATATATAGATATATATATATATATGTGTATGTATGTAATTACATAATATA
Organism: Acanthosepion lycidas; assembly: GCA_963932145.1. Taxonomy (NCBI): domain Eukaryota; kingdom Metazoa; phylum Mollusca; class Cephalopoda; order Sepiida; family Sepiidae; genus Acanthosepion; species Acanthosepion lycidas. The sequence goes on along the minus strand of OZ010607.1, from coordinate 31,072,569 downwards.
GGTTTTATTTAATTAGCTATATATACATATAATTATTATTATTATTATTATATATATATATATATATTTATTAGTAATATAGTAACAGTGAAATTGAAAAAGCACTTCATTTAGCTTTCTTCAAAAATAAACCTTCCAGAACATTTCTGACTGAAAATCATTTAGGCACAGAAAGTTTTATATCGAACAAAAGCCAAATATCCTGTCTAGGTTGACACCCAGAATGCACTCTGGTCTTGCCCTCACCTCCATAACAACTACTACCATTTTTGTCTGAGTCTGTAGAAGTTCAGTGAATTAGTTTGGCAATTGTGTGAAATTCAAATGCTTGCTAATAATTTTGTCTGGATTGAAAGAGGCACGGGACAATCAGCTACTAGAAAATTAGTGCTCTACCTATAATTATAAAGTCTGTTAGGAATTCAGCCTACTTAGTGAGATTAATTGAGGATTTATTATTAATGTCTACTTTTGATGTACTTTTATGTCCTGTGTCCCTCCAGGAAGTGGGCAATCATGGCTCTTCACAACTTCCTTTCCTTTGCAGTTCTGAGTAAGTTTTGTCTTTTCACTATCTCTCCATATCCCTGTCCGGTCAATCAATGACACATGCTTGTTAGGTAGGCTATTTACTGCTTCCTTCTGTCCCTTTTGCCTCCGATATATCCTATGAGTGTCAGATTCACTAAGTCCTCTTTCCTCTTTATATAATCTAGAAATTTCCATTGTCTATTTCTGATTGTAAGCATAAGTGTCCTATTTGTTTCCATTTTCCTTAAAACAACCTCGCTACACACATGTTCAGTTCCTGGTATTCCCAGCATCCTTCTGTAGAACCACATTTCTGTTGCCACAAAAGTACCCATGGAAGAAGCCATAAGGATTATGGGAAAGAAATTGGAAAATGATACAAATTTGTGAACCTGGACTGCCAAGGAAAAACTCAAAATCGTAGAAGCAATTCTTATACAGTGTAACCTGAATATAAGAGACCCGGATATAAGAGAAACCCGGATATAAGAGAGATTTTATATGGTCCCAAACTAGAGCCATACCTACCCAAACGAAATAGACCAAACCCGGATATAAGAGACTTCTTCTCCGGTCCCGACAACTCTCTTGTATCCGGGTTACACTGTACAAAATAAACTACCGACATTAAATATCTTTCACTACAGGGGATGATATCATGAAATGTCTATAAAATAATTAACATGTATGAATAAAAATAAATAAATAAAAGAAACCACATTTTTGGTGCAATCTTGCTCTCTTTAACTGTTACACATGATGTCACCATTTTAAACATTTATCTTTCTAAAAAGCCAAAGTATACAAGGATGTAACCAACAAAATCTTGCCTACCACACAGAGACGGCACATGGTTCTTGGAAATGACAGAGATAATTGAAAGTACTTGAAGAAAACAAGAGAACAAACATGAACTTTGGGCAGTTTATCCAGAATTTTGATCTTGTATTTGAAAATTGGAAAAATACAATATAAAAATTCAACAGGCCTTGTCAGTTTAATTTAAACATTTTTGGCTGAAGACTTACTGCCTAAATATACCATATATGTGTGTGCGTGTGTTCAATCACTCATACACAACTCCATAAGGCCATCTCTCCATGCAGCACTTCCCTCATTGAATTTAAAGATCAATTCCTGATATCTGAGACAACCCCAAAAAGAAATGGTCAATAAGACCAAACAATTTCTACCAAACAATTTCTACTTTAAATATGCCTCAGTGTTATATTCTATTATAATAGGTGTGATTTGAATATATATATATATATATATATATATATATATATATATATATATATATATATATATATATATATATATATGTGTGTGTATGTATATATAAATAAAAAGAAAGAACAGTAAGATATATAATCCGGTGTTCTTATAGACATTTTTATTTTTACAAAATAGTGCTCAATGTAAATTTACAGAGCATTAATATTGAATTGGATTGGATTTCTCTGTATCCTTGGAAATGAGAATTATGATTTTTGCTGTCTTTAAGACCCTGTAATTTTAAAAGTTACTCCGAAATTCGCTTGAGGATGAAATGAAACTAATGTCTTTAATTTAATTACAAAATTAAATTCGGAGCTTTCAGCTTCCATTTTTGAAACATGGTTAGAACTGTGTAGCGAAAAAAAAAAAAACACATTTTAAATCAATTAATTTATAATATATATATGTGTGTGTGTATGAATTAAGTAGACAGAAGATAATGATTGACATTGCATTTAAATTTTTGAAGATCAAAGTTGACTGGGAAGCAAGAAGCCAGAAGAGATTTCCAGAAGTGAGAAGTTTGATAGAAAAAATTGGTGGCATTGAACTTATGGTTACATTTTTCAGCTGTGAAATGAGATCTTGCTACCAATCTAGTACAGTGCTTAAATCCATAAAGTCTAGGTACTATAGCAGAAAGTTCATCAGAACAATTACCATGAAAGTATTAATAGAAAAGGCACAGGGAAGTTATGTTATGACAGTGGGAAAGTGACTGAAGCTGAGATGACAAGTCAGGACCAATAACATTGCAGATTCCTCTTTGGATTTTATCAAGAATCTCTAAATACATAGCGGAAGCATCAGATGTGGCAACAATATTCAAAGCAAGGATGAATGGTAAACTTATAAATATGTAAGATAGAGTCTGGCAAGAAAAATTTGTTTGCACTTGATACAAACTCTACACAGTATTCTTCAAACATGTTTGTTTTAGCATTTTTTTTTTTTTGTGTTTCAACCATTTTTCCATCAGCCAATGAAAATATATTTCTTCTGTGAATTTATTTCTCCTGGTTTCTTCTCGAGAGGTTGTCTAGAATTTTTAACTTTCTTTAGTTTCGTAAGACGTTATTTGCCATCTTATTTCTCCCTTACTTTCCTTTAATTATATACCATAATTCATAGCCTAAACCAAATGTTCCCAAAATGGTATAACTGGTTTAATAAAATGTAAAATTCCTAGAGACTTACTTCATGGTCAGTTCTCAAGAATTCATTGAGAACTATTTCATAGATTTGGGGACTAAGCTGGGGGTTTCCACAAGGTAAATATGGTGCTAGGACCTGAAATATACAAAGGTTATTAGTGTATTAAATGAAAATATTTTCATTATGTTACTTTTTCATATAAAAATCTATTTGTTATATAATAAAAATGTAAACAAAAGCAAAAATAATGTTTTTTTTCACCAAATTTGTCAACATTTAACCACATATAACACAAACTCTGTTGATTTTGTGATCATAGTTCTTATGTGAATATTAATCAGTATTCAAAGAGCTTTCTAAAGATATACAACTTGACCATATTGGGAGATATGAAAATGTTACCATATAGTGGCAGATCCACCATTTTTAATTTGGTCCAACTCAGTAAAATCCTTATAACTCAGGTCACAGTCAAAAGACCACCACAAAACTTTGTACATATCTTGCCAGAAGTCAGATAAATTTGTTCTCAAACTTAAAAAAAAAAAAAAATTAAATATACGCTTTTTGAAAAATTAAAGGTCAAGGGTTACAGTTAAATTATATTATTTGACCTTTAAACAAAAAATAGATCACCTTTTAGAGCGATCCAAGTACTTTAAAATGGTATATAATTTAGCTTTGTAGGTGTAAAAAACAACCGAGATATTGATATTTAAACTTTGTGACTATTTTTCAAAATTCACCTTTTTGGTAAAGGTCATATCTTGGGAACCCTTTGATTGAGGGATGTAAAATAGGTACCAGTCAATTCATATTCTAAAGGTCTATAAGTGTACCAAATTTGCACAAAACATCTGTGTAGTGATGGTCAGACTGTTGTTGATTTGAGATGGAATGAGTCAGCTGTGAAATCATGCAATGCATTAATTTCAAATCTTTGTATTAATAACTGCACATCGAGGTATCTCTGGTTTTGTTCTCTTTTTATTATTTTTTTTAAATACTGTTGTTACCCATTAAAAATTCAAAGAGCCACTCAAAGTAGAGGGTTACTGATATGTCCCAGAAAGGGATATATTTGTTTGAAGTAGCAAAGTGGTTGTTGACTACTGTAGCCGGGTAGGACAATCTAGCAGGTAACCATAATGGACTGGTCCTTGTTGTAGGCGAAGGCAATAGGCATAGTCCCTGTACCTCTACATCAGTGTGTATTTATGGCTGACACCAGCCAATCATATTACAGTGAGGGGGAACCCAGGTGTATGCATATTCATTACATCAGTTACTGAATGAGGTGTAAGGGATAAGGTGCATATTATGGAGATAGAAATCAGATTAAACGAGACTTGAAGACGCCAAGATTGTAGTAGTTGGGGATGTACCTTCTTTGGAATCTATTCCACAAAGCAACAGATCTGAGGAATTAGCTGTCACCATGAAGATTTCTCCTTACCAAAATGAAAATGAAGGGAATGAATATAATTTGATACCACGTATGTGTCACAGTGAGTCCTAGATGTGAAGGTCTGAACTGGGAGAAGTAACAAATGTAGATTGTTTGAATATTTGCCTGAGTAATAGCAGAAGAGTAGCCTGAGGCTAGCAATTTTTTCTCTGTGGAGAAAATGGTTGTAGGGTGAAAAATAATTTATCACCCACACTGTCACCCATAGAGTAAATAAAATGTACTCACTAAAAATAATGTTTAAAGTAATAAGAAATAATGTCAGATTATAAATCTCTCGAACTGTAACCCATTAGGGTTGTTGAGGCATCACATGTACTGCAGCTATAGCAGGGGGGTGTCTAGGGCAAGATAACCTGACAGAGACCAGCCCTCCTCAGGCTGGTTTTGAACTCAGAATTTTCCTTCTCCTAGATCAGTTTTCACCCAATCTGTCAACACAACAATAAAAACAATATCTCCACTTGATGTAATTTTCAGTATGAATATAATAGCGTACTCTAAATTCTTACAGTTGCTAAGGAGATTATGCTATTAGTTACTTTGTTTAATAAATTCATTTCATTTTTGCCTAATATTACAGTTTTCCTATTGTCTTTTATATATATATATATATATATATATATATATCTACGAAAAAATCTACAGCTGAAAAGATGAAAGACATAAACAAAATCAAAATTACATGAACATGTGTGTAAAAGAATTTTAAATTCATGAATATGCACATGTACAAAACAGAGCAAAAAAGCAGAATAAAAAAGATACAGAAGAAACTGAAAAAAAAAGAAGAAAAATTGGAAATGCTGTTTAAAACCATAACCCCTGAAGACTGGAAATTTTATCAAGAAACATCAATGTTGGGATAAAATTGATATTTAAAAGTTAAGTAATCTTTTCATATTATATATATATATATATATATATATATATATATATATAATTTCTTATTACTATAAAGGTTATTTTTGGTAGGTACACTTGTTTGAGTTATTACCTATTCTTTTACTAAACAGTGAAAATAATAACAATTGGCCTAAACTGAGAAGTCTGATGAAAGAAAAATTCAGTTTCCAGCAGGAATTGAACTGGCATCCTCCATTTTTTTTTTTTTTTAAATCAGATAATAAATGGTAAATATGAGCAGTGCAGACCAAGTGCTTTTATTCAATGGGTGACATGCTATTGCTGGAAAAAGCGATTGTGTAAAATTGAAATGTTGGGAAAAATTGATTTTCTCCCTTGCTTTCACTTATCCTTGAGCCCAAGGTGCTCGACTGAACTACTGACATGCCACAGTCTACTTCAGATTCTCTATAATGTTGAGTAGATAGGTCGCACTCCTGATTTTTATTGAAATTTTGGTGAAAAATAAGTGTGTTCTATCCTTAAGTATATACAGTAATAATTTTTGGAAAACTCATGAATTTTTAATCTCTTGAAACAAATTATTTCAGATGGACAACCAACACATATTTTTAACTTAGACCGTAAGCAATAAAATTTAACTGTAGAATCTTACCTTTAACTGACCAATGTCGTTGAATTTCTCAAACGTTGACTCCCATAGCTCTTTCTTGCGCCCAAGAATCCGTGCACACAACTGAGCTGCTTCGTTAAAATTTTCAGCTTCCAGAAGATGCTCGAGGTACTGCTTCCCGAGTTCCTAAAACACAAAGATTTTTACTTTTTGTAATAAATATGAACAATACTATAATTTCTTCTTTTTTTTTTTTTTACAGATATCGGAATGTCTTAGAAAAGAAAAGTGTTAGAAAGATGTGACAGATTGTTGTATCGGATCACATCTTACATGTGCTTGGTCACTGTCAACAGCAAGGAGATTCTTCTGTGTGCTGTGTCCCTTCAGGAAGTTGACAATCATGGCTCTCCACAATTTCCTGTCCTTTGTAGCTCTTAATTTGTTATTTCTCCTAAACCCTGTTCTGCCATCTATTTACTCAAGTTCACTACCTAGGTTATGTAGTGTTTTCTTCTAATCCTCTTGCCTTCAAACTGTCCTGTGAATATAAAATTTTCCAAGTCTTCTTTCCTCATTACATACCCTAGAAGTTTCAACTCTCTCTTACTAATGTTAAATATAAATTTTCTTTTTGTTTTCACTAACATCATTGATGCTCATATGTTCGTTCCATGATATTCTCAGCATCCTTCTATAGAACCAACATTTCTCTTGCTTCAAGTCACTTCAAGTCACTATGAGGCGGATTGTCCAGCATTCACTGCCATATTGGAGGACTGATTATGCAGCACTTCAGTACTTTTTTCTTTGTTTCTAACAAAAGTTTCCTGTTTCTTAATACTTTGCTTAGCTTTTGGAAGGCTTCTTTTGCTATTCTGAGGCACCTTTGGATTTCAGTATCACACTTTCTGTCCTCTGTTAACACTTCTCAGATAGTTAAATTTTTGCACCAGTTTGGTTTTGGCATTTCCAATTTGTAATTTGCATGTTGGGCTGTTCTTTTTGCTAATAATATGTCCCGGAAAGGGATATATTTGTTTGAAGTAGCAAAGTGGTTTTTGACTACTGTAACTGGGTAGGACTATCTAGCAAGTAACCGTAATTGACTGGTCCTCGTCGTAGTGGTAGGCAATAGGCGAAGACAATAGGCATAGTCCATGTACCTCCACATCAGTTTGTGATTATGGCTGACACCAGCCAATCATATTACTGTGAGAGGGAACCCAGGTGTATGCATATTCATTACATCAGCTAACAACAATGCATTCTATCTTCTTGAAATTGACGTTTAGTCCTTTCTTCTCACTTTCTTTCACTGCCTTCTGTAGGAGTTCTTGTCGTTTATTTTCTGTGTTTGCTATCAACACTGTGTCATTTGTATATCTTATGTTGCTAAGATTGTGGCCAACAATATTAAATCCTGACAGGACTTCTAATTCTCTCAGAATCACCTTACTGCAAAGGTTGAATAAATCTGGTGAGAAGGTATATCCTTGTCTTACCCACCTTTCTATTTTTGTATATTTACTGACTTCAATGCAATTTAAATTAGATTGTGTATTTTCATTTATTTGCTTCAGGTGTTTGTTTTTTTTAAATTGCTGTAAAGAATTACTTGAAGAATCACTTCACTGTATAGCTTGAGTGAGTCCGGTAAAAATTTCAGTAGAGGTGCTACCATGAATTGTACAAAGTTCACATGGATTGAAGTTGGCAAAATATTATGGTCACTGAATGTAATCATTCAACATAATGTCCATTCAGGGGACAATACAAGGAGAGCATGTTTTGCAAGAAAAAAAAAATTCAAAATTCTTGATCCAACAAGAAAGTGGGCAGAAATTTTAACAAAATACAAAGGAATCTCTCATTGCAAAGAGAAAATTATTCAAAAACTGGCTTAACAAATGTAACATTTTGATGAGTTGAGACTCAGTCATGAAAGAAAAAAAAAATTAAATTAAGCAAAGAACAGTTATAAAATTGCTGAAGAGACTGATGTATAGTTTCTTCTTTGTCAGGCAAGGAAAATTAGTCAAGGTGTATGATTACTTATGTTCAGAAAGGCTAGAGACATTGAGATGTAGATGATTTAGACATGGAGTAATAAAAAGAGACAAGTAATGATGATTAAGCAATCTGTTTTGGCTTTTACAGCTGAGCTCAACAAGAACCAACCTATTGCAGTTTGTAATCAGCATAAACAACCAAGTTTCAAGAAATAGAATAAGAAACTTTTTTTTTTATTTACGCCATTTACATTGTTCGGACAATTGTCTTCATCTTTATTGTCATATTTGCAACGTTTCGGGCGTTGTACACTCTGGCCTTCTTCAGGATCTGTTTATATTTCTGAGATGAGGCATTGTATCTATTTACACTATTTTGACAGTTATCCTCATCTTTATTGCCATATTCACGATGTTTTAGCTGTTGTACATTCCAACCTTCTTCAGGTGATATATGTTGGAATTCTGAACCAAACCTTTTATTTAGTCTGTGGGAGTGGGAGGGGTTAGGTTGTTTTAATTCCACACCTTTTGTTTTTATATCTCAGTATCAGTTAATTTCCTTTTGCAACTCAACTTCAGATATCATTAATTTGCAATTGAGCTGGCTAGATGTAGCTCTAAGTTCAAGGCTAACAGTTCGTTTCTTGTGCTTCTCACTTGTGAGACTTCCTTTTGGCTCCATGTTTTCAGGCCAACTTTAATTTGCAAAACTTTAAATGTAATGTCAATCGCTATCTACCATCCTCCTGATTACTCTTTTCTCTTCCCACTCATTACTGCCTTTACTGCTTTGCACGGGGTGAAATCGATTAAAAAAAAAACAAAATGTCAAAAGCCCAACTTTCAATTTTATTAAAGCAAATGCGTAGAACCAGAGTAAGATAGAAATATCTAGTTCATTTATAGTCTCAGTTAAAAAAAAAAAAAAAAAAAAAAAAAGTTCATTTATGATGAAGCAAATTAAATTTTTCCTTTTCAGGAAGTTTCATTAGATAGATTAAGTCTAACAAGGCCTTGTGCCAAAGTTTTAAGAGTTCAACAAATATCTTTTTATATTAATCTATTTTTCAAGTAAACCTATTTTCAATTAGCCAAAGATTTTTATTTTTCTCTGTTGATTAGTAATTAGTGAATCAAAATTAATCAATTTTGACTATTCAAGTCAATCCTTCTTAATCAAATCTATTTCTTTCCTGATCTAACCTTCCCTCTGTCCCAGAAAGTCAACACTTTCACTGATGAATTCTGAAATCTTAAAAACAAGATACCGGATATAATTTAGATTTTCTTTTACAAGTATGAAATTTAAAAACAAAAACAAAATCAATAATTTGAATGAAATTAAAGCACTTTTTTTTTATGTCCAACTTATTTAGAAATGTCTAATCTAACATCTGTGTACAATTGTTTTTCTCAGATCAATGATTAAAAATGGCTTCAAGTGAACAAAACATTTAGGTCTTGAATAAGACAACCCATATATATATATATATATATATATATATATATATATATATATTATATATATATATATATATATATAATGTGCGTGTGTGTGTTCACACTCACTCATACATTCACACACAAGGTAATAGTATAGTATAGTATGCTTAGCTCCAGAAAAAAGGTCAATTCTTGATGTCTGAGGCATACCCCTGCCAAAAAAAAAAAAAGTGATCAAGGAGACCAAGCATTTTTTAAAAAATTTACTCCATGTAGGTGTGGGATTTTCACTTTAAATATGCCTCAGTGTTATATGCTATTTTAGAGTAAGTGCTATTTGAATGAATGAATATATATATATATATATATATATAAACACAAGCAAATACAAATTAAGTGTAATTAATAATACAATTGATAATATTGTTACCTCATCATTTTGTATCATGAACTGCTTTTAAAAGGATCCAACAGGTTTATGGGTGGTATAGTTTTCAATTCAAACCTCAACATGAACTCTGAAAGATCAACAACTCTTAACCACATAGTCCTTCCAGCCTACATACACTACAGTTCAAAAGTTTGAGGACACCTGTGGTAATTTTTTAAATTGGCTCCAATAGTAATTGTTTTATACTTTAAATAAGAGAAAATGATTATACATGGTTTAAAAAAAATAGTGAGACAAGAAAGAAAAGAAAAAAAGCATTTTATGATTAAATTTTCCTGTCATCAAAATATTCTCCTTTTGCCTTGATTACTGCTGCAGAAAGTTTCTCAAAGTATAAGTTTGATAATTGATTCCATTCTTTTTTTTCAATGACTCCAAGAGCTCTTTTTCATTTTTTTTTTTTTTTTCCCAATTTTCTGTCAAGTTCATCCTATACTAATTCTGAAGGTCACTTGAAACTTTTGAACTTTAGTGTCGGTAGGTGATTTAAAAAAAAAAAAAAAAAAAAAAAAATTACATGACTGGCTCCTTTTTGGACTCGTTCATAACATAGATTCTTTGAATTCCCCCATCAGAAGTCATCGGTGATGTTTTCCTCACTTCAGTAAACATTTAGTGTTTTTCATCATCAGACTCTTTACCTCACTGATCAAGCACAAACTCATCTCGCTGCTTGCATGCTACATATACTTCGAACATGCTTTTTTTTTTTTCCTTTTTGGAAGGTTTATGAATGTATATGAATATTGTAAGGTGTTTTTTAGAAAGAATTTACCAAGTAATTATCGATAAATCTCTTAGATAAAGCTTTAGCATTAAAATACATTTTTGATTTATCTTTCTTACATCTTAATTTAGTTGATATTTTTTTTTTACACAATTAGTAGAAAATGGAAACAAAATGGATACTTATACTTAATATCAGGAAGAAATATCTAGGCCACATAATGAGGAAAACAGGCTTGGAAAGTTTGATACTCACAGGATATTAAATTGTATAACCTATCTAGTGAGCCTCAGTAAATAGATGGTGGAACAAGGTCTAGGAGAGATAACAAAAATACAAAATTTATTAAGGACGGGAAATTGTGGTGATCACCAACGTCCTGAAGAGGCATGGCCATACAGATGTAGTAAAATTGTTTAAGATTTTAGATGAATCTTTTTTTTTGTTTGTCTTTTTCATCAATATGTCTTGTAGGTGTCAATTTTTCTAGGCCATCTTTTCTCATAATGTCTGATGAGATTTTACATGCAATCAAAAGGAAGTTAAAAATCACTTACTTGCACATTATGCCTCTTTAACTCTCTGCTGTGAGTCATTGCAGATTCCATGGCATCCTTTGAAAAAAAAAAAAAAAAAAAAAAAAAAAAATAATTATATATATATATATATATATATATATACATACATACACACACATTACATACATACATTGTTTTATTTGTTTTTCATCTCACACCTGCTTAAAGCTTGTTTAAAAACAATTAAATAGATCATATAATTGCATTTGCAGTCCAGTAAAATATGGTTTGAAAAAGAATATATTAACATAACAATGTATCTGATACACTTCATGTACAGGGTGCGATGGATAAATTGTCGTCTAAATTACACAAAAACGAAAATAATACTGACATCTAATTTTAACAGATATATTTAACAAAATTACACAAAAATATCTTGGAATACAAAAGAATAAATTTATTCACTAAAAATTGCCATTGGCTTTAACCATGGCCTCCAGATAACTTTGGAATCTCCTGAAACTTTTCTGGATAGTCTCCTTGTTGGTGAATGCTGCCATAATCCTTGCCTTCAGTTCATCTTTAGTGTTAGAAAGAATTTTGTTGGCACCTCACTCAACTGTGCCCCTTCATATAATAATCAAGGGGGTTGTAGTCTGGGAAGTTATGTGGCCTGATGTAAGAGGTGATATGGTTGCAGAAATTATCTGACAGCTATGACTGGGTTCTCCTGCTTGTATGGCATGTTACAGATTCTTGTTGCCATACATAAAGTCTTCCAGCAGCCACCCTCTTGATCCAGGGCAGCACTACCTCCTCAAGGCACTTGATGTAGGCCTCCATGTTGAGGCCCTGTGGGAAGATGAATGGAGGTATAACATTGTCATCACATGACCACTCCAAACACGCCAACATAATCACCATTAGACTAATCCAACTCTTTCCAAATCCACTACACTGTCCTCAGACTGACACCCAGATACTCTGAAATGATTGTATTATAGCTTCTGGTGCAAATACCAAACAGTACAACATGCTGTTTCCAAATCTCTGGTAGAGTGAATTGGGTCATGGTGCTCTCTTTCTCACAGACAATGCCCAACTGACCCTACTATACTGGGTAGTTGACAAAATCAAAAAACAAACAACATGCATACGTAAAATTAAAAATATAAAATGGCAACAATTTACCCATTGTACCCTGTATTTGCAGGATTTTTTTTTTTAAACAAAGAGTACTGATCTGTTACATAATATCAGTCCTCCTATATGGCAGTGAATGCTGGACAATCTCCTTGCAGATGAAAAGACTTGAGACAATGAAAATCTGGTCTACAGAAGGATGATGAAAATACCATGCACTGAACATGTGAGCAACAACAAAGTTTTAGGAAAAAAAAGATGAAAACAAAAAGGATACTTATACTTAATATCAGAAAGAAAGAATCAAAATTTCTAGGGAAAAAATGAGGAAAGAGGGCATAGAAAACCTGATACTCACAGAACAGATTAAAGGCAAGAGAGTTAGAGGAAAACAATGCATACCTACTGAGCTTGAGTAAATGGATGGCAGAGTAAGGTTTAAGAGAGAGAACAAAATGACAAAATTAATTAAGAGCTATAAAGAGCAGAAAATTGTGAAGAGCCATGATTGCCAACATTCTGAAGAGACATGGCAAATAGAAGAAGAAAGATGAAATAAATAAATTCTATCCTAATTGAAAAATTACCTTGAGGTAACCAAGTAGGTAACAATCCATCACACTTGCATTCTTTCACTTGAGTACCATTGTAAACTGAACTTGCAAATACTAACTTACGTAAAGTGCACAGATACCACACTAATCTCAAGCAGAAATACTGATCCATAAATAATCTGCTAATTTTTGATACACTAAAGATATTTGTCTTTTTTATGAAGTAACATGTGAAAACCAAATAATAGTAAATAATAATGGAGCTAAAGAGACTGAAATAAACTGAAAAAACATTAAGAAATTAAAAGACAAAGTTTCAATGAGATAGAAGATGAGGATTGATATTGCATTTAAATTTCAGAAGATCATAGTTGACTGGAAAGCAAAGAGACAAAAGAAAGTTCCACAAATGAGAAATGTGAGAGCAGATATTATTAGCATAAAACTTACACTTAACTATTTCAACAGTAAAATGAAGATGAGACCTAGCTACCAATCTAGTACTGTGCTTAAATTTGTCAATTTGAGGTACCATAGTGGAAAGCCCATCAGAACAATAGTGGAAGTATTTTGCACCTCAAAAATCTAGATCAGAGATAGGTAACTGATCTTTCCTCTGATCTAGCTCTAACAGCTCAATAGAGGAAGTACTGGCTTGTAACATTCAATCACTCCAAAACCAAGGTGTTAACATTTCATCATCACTGAGCAGACCTTTAATTTTTTCCTATGATGAACAGTTACACTCTCCATGAGGTTCCATTGCATTCATCATCTATTGCTACTCAAGTTCATCCTAGACTGCAATTGGGATTCATATATACAATTAACTGCTAAAGATGCTGGAAAAATGGTTGGTTCCTTGTACCACTGCAGAATGTAACTGCCTCCAAGAGCCAGATTAGACCAAAAATGCCAGTATTGTTGCCACATTTGGGCTGGAGCTGCACAATCCTCATTTTCCAGCCCTGATAGAGTTCAAAAGCGTTTACGTAGCCTTGTGGGCGATAAATTAATTTTCCTCCCTTCAACACCTTTCCCAGAGATGAAGCATCACAATATCTTATTGCTTTTTCCATGGCAAATGTTCAGATGAGCTACAGTTCCACCAGTTCAGACCTTTACAGCTACGAAACCCCACTCCCATGCCACACATGTAGGATTTAATCATTTTCATTCTCTTTGCATTCCATTAGTAAGAAGCAAGTTCCACTCAGACAGTTTCTTACCAAAAAAACTGGGGAAAAGACTCACTTAACCAATTATAATGTTCTTAATTTCTTCAAGTCTAGGGTCAATTATCTATCCTACTTACTCAGTATCATCACAATCTGCACTTACATTCTCTTAATCACCATACAACCACCACATTCAGTAACACTCTACTTGAATGGCTCTTGCATTTAATGATTACTTTCAGTTTTATGCTTTTTGTAGTTACTGTCGTTCTTTATGGACAAGATGGTTTTTAATAGACATGTATTGAAACTCAATGGTAATCAAAATATTGAAATATTTTTAACAGGCATTTGAAAACGTGTCTCGTATAAATTCAGTTGCTTAACCTGTTCATTTTTTTGATGCAGAAATTTCATTTTGATGGAAAGAAAAAAAACTAAAAACAAATCAATTATTTTAGATTTCAAACAATTTAAAACCATTTATATATTTATACCTCAAGTATACAAAGAAATGGATTTTCGAGTTATTCAATTTCTTCACAGACTACAGTCTCCAAGTAGCTATTCAAGCATAGAATGTGAAATTGAATAATTGCAGAATTATTTTTGAAAATAAAAAAAAAATATATAACTGCAAGCAAACTATGCATATCAAATATATTTTTGAAATTTGAAATGTTATAAAAATGTCTTTAAAAAAAGTTAAAAATAACTTACGAAATTTACCTAATCAATGAAAAATGCTTAATATACAAGGTGTGTCCAAAAACATTCAGCTATGTTTTTATTTTTTTTTTTTTACAATAATGTTCACCTTGTATAAGGCTCAAGAGCCACTGGAGGTAGAGGGTTACAGAGTAAGCTGGCTCAATTGATGGGGACATGTGGTGGGAGATATCTGTTAACCCTAAACTTTTGAACAGGCTAGGATTGTAGTGATTAGGAAGACATCCAAATAAGAAGAGAATTGAGCAGTACAAAAAAAACAAAAACACAATAGACATGGACAACAGAATGAGAACATTCTACTTTCATAGATTGAATAAAGGGTTCAGTTTGAAATTGCTTGATGGTTGCCTGGACTGACAAAACCCTGAAGAAGATTAAAAGCTATAATGGCCGAAACATTTTGATAATAAAAACAAACATTAGTCCAAATGTAAATAAAGTATTGAATGGTGTTAAAGTGCTGGACTTTTATCAAAAAAAAAAAAAAAAAAAAAAAAAAAAAAAGAAAGTACTTTGCAATATGTATTTGGGAAAAAGACCAAGAATAAAAGACAATCAGAGACGGAAATCTATTCAAGCACATCATCACTTTTAAACATTTTAGCAAAGAATCCATTTTACTACTTACCTCATAGCGTTTATGCTCCAGCAACCATGTGATGTGATCATCATGATCCCTGAGCTTGGCCACTACCACATCCTTTGGACTAATGAGAAAGTAAAGGCTCTCCTCCACTACACTTTCTGAAATGCAACATGTTATGGTTACTGCTTTTGACAACCGATATAAAAATGGTAAAACATGTTTTTACTTTGTTTTAATAATGGTGAGATTAGCCGTTTTCATACAGAAAACTTTTGGCATTCATTGACCAGTCTTACTGATGGTTGAAATTTATAAAATCTTTCTGTCAATGTTTAACCTTTGTACCTATAAAAAAATGATGTGTCAAAAGGAGAGTTATTCCCTTGACATCACTATGACTGTATACACTTTTTACTACCTCATAAATGTTTATTTACAAGACCTCATCATTGCTCACACACTTGGTCCACAAAATCCCCATCATCCTTCTGTAGAACCACATCTCCATTGCCTTGAGTCTCTTCTTCATCCTTGAGGAAATTGTCCAACTTTTGCTGTTGTAAAGAAGGGCAGATGTCACATAACAGCTCAGTATCCAAAGAAATCCTCCTGTTTCGCAATACTCTGCCTAGCTTTTGGAATGCATCCTTGGTCATTCCAATACATCTTCGGATCTTGGTGTTGCACTTGCTGTCCTCTGTCAAAACACTTCTCAGATATTTAAACTTCCGTGTCTGCTTGATTCTAGTGTTCTTGACCTACAAATTGCATTTTGGGTTCATCTTATTACTGATGACCACGCATTTCGTCTTCTTGTAGGTTTAGTTATTACAAGTCCAGTTTTCACTGAATCTGAATTTGTACTCCCCATCCCTAGGATTGAACTCACAATTACTATGCCCCCAAATTCATGGAAAATGCTTTAATCCCCAAGACTATTGTCCAGTGGCCTAAATTCCCTAAAGGCTATCCAGATCAGACACCTGAAGAAGGCTGAAGAATACAACAGCCAAAATGTTGCGATAACAACAAAGACAAGGATATTAGTCTGACTTTAAATAATGCAAATATTTCATCTTCAGTTCCTTTGTTGAATGTGCACTGTCTTTCTCAGTTTTTGTTTACACTGATGCAAATAGGGATCAAAACATTGTGGTTTGGTTTGGTTTATTTAGTTTTACGGCATATAAACCTCAATGGGTTATTTAATGCCGACAAGATTTTTAGGAAAGGTTTGTATAAATAGAATATTCTTTGTAAGAAATCATTTTGTAAATCAGGTTTCATTGATTGATTGGATTGTTACCCTCCAAAATAAAACTATGAGAAGAGAGTGTAGCAGTCAGAAAATTATATTCTGTTGTAAGCTTCTTTTATAGGTGAGTAAGGAAGCAAACAGTCTAATGGGAATGTGCTTTCTTTTTCACATTGGGGTTCAAACAGTCTCTGTCTTTTAGACAGATAGGGACCACTGTCCTATAGATAACCAGCTTTCTTTGTCCTGTCAGCTTTCAGATGTTTCCTTTAATAAGATATTGGCTAACAACTGATTGCTATACTATGATAATTAAATAATCACTGTAGATCAGAAATAAGTGGCTAACAAGATTTAAATTAGTATTTCTTATTCTTGGAAGCCTGTTTTTTGCCAGCATGCCTTACTTAATAGGCTTCATCAGCAAACACAAATCAAATAAGCCATTGAGCTATATTCTTTTCTTATGATATCCGCAAGGTTTTGTTTTCTGTTTAGGATCATTATATTTGATTTACAATTTTTTGAGAGACTCCTTTCTTAATTTTAATAGTTTTTGTTTTCTATTACAATAGTAGTATTAGATGTAATAATTTTTGAATATCACAGATGAGACACAGCTAATTATTCATTTTAAAACTTCTTTCTTTCATCTTATTTGTTTTACTTTTCGATTACAATAGTAGTATTAAATGTAAGTCTTTAAATACCAGAGGCAAAACACTTACCATAATTCCCCATGTATAATATGCCTTCATCTATAATATTCATACGTAAAATTGTGCTGAAAGTGTTTCTGCTCATGCATAATCTGCACTCTTGTTTGGTAATCAAACTCTATAAACTGTACCCCTCCAATTTTATTACAGCCAGCATTTCCTATTCTTAGTTTTATGATAATTCTTATTTTAGGGCAGTTTTTTAAAGATTTTTTGTAATTGTGCATAATACGCACCTCGGATTTTGCTTATTCATTTTTAGAAAAAATGCGTATTATACATGGGGAATTACAGTAATTATTAAATTTTTTGACATTTTCCTTGTGTTTTATTGCAATTGTCAAGATAAGAAATTCTGAGTTCAAATCTTGTCAGAAACATTTATTATTTTTGACTGATTCTATATACTTAATAAGTAAAGAATAAGTATTTAAATACTAAGCTAGTGTTGCTGTTGGTTGAAATTTATAAATTCTTTCTCTTAAAGGTTTTCTCAAGTCCAGTAGCTTCCATTGCTCTTACATTACTGAAAGAAGTTTCCTTACAAACTAATCTACTTACAATTTCCTTTTTGAACTGCTGCACAATGTTGACAAAAAGAAACATGTGTGCAAAAGTTTCCCCACATCCTATTTTTATTTTTAATTAGAGACTGAATACACGGGAGAAAATCAATCTTTTTATCTTTATTTTGTAATAAAAACTTGCACATAGCTAATAGAAGAATGAAGAAGGCTTATACATAGATGATATTTTTACACTGTTGATTCACCTAATATAAGGCCTAAGAGCCAGTCAAGTTAGCGGATTACCGAATGAGGTTGTTGAAAGTAGTTGACCCAAGATTTTAAGATGTTAATATTGTAGTAATCAGGGAAACATCCTCTCAGAAGCATGTTCCAAAATGTAGCAATTCTTAGAAAGAAGCTGCTCAGCTTCCTTTTTACCAATGGAATACAAAGGAAATGAGGATGATTCTATTCTGTAGATGTGGTATGTCAGGTCTTAGCTGTAAAGGCTTGGACTGGAACAACTCACATCATAACATTTGCCATGGAAATAATTATATATTAGCAAGAAGCTTGTGACATTTCATCTATGGGGAAGAGGTTGTAGGGGGAAACTAATTTATCACCTACAAGGACACTTTTGAATTCTATCAATACTGGAAAGTGAGGACTGGGCAACTCCAGCCTAGATATGGCAGCAATATCCTGTTTTTGTTCTGATCTGACTCTTTTAAAGATGAAGTATGGCAGAAGTAGCTAGATTCTTTCTGGAATGGTACAAGGAACCAACCATTTTTCCAGCTACTTCAGCAATGGATTGTATATAGGTGTCCCTCTGGAGGTCTAGGGGGAACTTTCGTCCCAACAGACGTTCAAAGAATGTCGCCTCAATTATTCATTATGAAAAGAGAAGATATTTAATTTAAATAAAAGTCATCAAAACAATTATTGATAACTAGAGAATCATTCATTTCAAGATGTACTTACCCAAATGATAATCAAAACAGCGGTATTCTTCAAAGGCTCGGAATGACAAGGCATCATCTGAAATCTCTTCATAGTAATTAGTCCCAGGTTCCCAGATTTGGAGATGAGGCCGATCAGCAATATATTTATTTGGTTCCTGAAATGGGAGGAAAAAAAGTAATTGAAAAATATTTAAAAAAAGAAATATCAAAGAAAAGAAAACAAGAACTGACTGATTCAAGTGGATGCTGAAAAGTTCTTGGTTTATCGAAAATCAATCTTTTGGGTGTCTGGACATTGAAATACCAATTTAAGATTCAATTGTTTTTGTTTTATTCTGTCATTAAAATGTTTATCAGCAAGTGACTTGTAGCCTTGTGCAACACTAATGTAGATATGCTATTAAAAATAACCAAATCAAACCAAAATTATGTACAAAATATCTGTAGTTGAAACAATTGCATACAAACTATATATAGCTGAAACCATGTTTATGACAGTCTTGACCTATGATGATTTATGTTTATGATGTAATTTGTTTTTGTTTAATATCACCCCAAGCAAGGTGGGAATGTCACAGGAGCAACTGAGGAAAGGACAGAAGTTGAACAGGATTCAAGACGACATAAGATGGTGATTGACATTGCATTTAAGTTTTTGAAGATTGTAGTTATCAGGGAAGCAAGTAAACGGATGGGAGTTCCACAGGCTGGGGGTGTAAGAAAAGAAACGGTTGGAGTAGAAGTGGCAGTTGCATTTAGTTATTTCAACAGTAAATGGGTGGGACCTAGATGCCAATCTAGTAGCACGCTTAAATTTATGTGGTCGGGGCACCAGGGAAAAAAGCTTGTCAGAGCAATTACCATGAAAATAATTGTGGAAAAGACAGAGGGAAGCCATGTCATATCTGTGAGAAAGTGACTGAAGTAGAGATATGCCAATCTCAATTAATCTTGTTTCCTAGTTGTATGCCATATTGAATTGTTGTACATTCACTCTCTTTCATTTGTGTTGTGTTTTTGGAAACTTATTTCCTTACATAATAGCATCTGAGCATAGTACAACCTCTTCTGATGGTGGTGCTTTGAAAAAAATAGGAGAGCCATCACTATGGAAGTGAAATTACAGTACATTCAGATGTACATGGAAAAATTGCATTATAAAGTGTCATAAAAAAAAACTGTCATGAGTTAAGGACCCCCTGTAATTATATACAAAATCTTTTGATTTCAGCATTTGTTTGTTTGGGTTTTATGGCATATCAACCACTGTGGGTTATTTAATGCCAAATCCAGTTTATATGAATTTTAAATGCCTATTTTGTATGGAATAAAAAACGTATAGCTGGCAACATTATTGTTTCAAAAATGCATAGCTGGCAACATTATTGTTTCAAAAACGCATAGCTGGCAACATTATGGTTCCAAAAACGGATAGCTGGCAACATTATTTTTAACAAAAAACGTATAGCTGACAACATTATTTTTTACAAAAAAATGTATAGCTGGCAACATTATTGTCTCAAAAAAGTATAGCTGGCAACATTATGGTTCCAAAAACGCATAGCTGGCAACATTATTGTTTCAAAAACGTATAGCTGGCAACATTATTTTTCCGAAAACATTATCTGAAGCCTTGCTGTTGGATGTAGTTTATCGCCATACCCAGGACGCGGATGTAGTTTATTGTCATACCCAGGACGTGATTTCAGCATTAAATAACCCATAGGAGTTGATAAACAAACCAAACCAAACCAATGTGTTATAGTAAATAACCTAGTCATGAAGACCATATGACGACTGAGATCCTGACTGGACACTCTTTACTTGTGACCTTATGTCAGACTAAACATAAAATAAAGAAATAGTACAAAAATTTGGTTGTTTCCAATATTGAACCTCACTACTATTAGTTTTTTATGGAATAAGAAATGTAAACAATGGTTCAACAAAGATAGGATCCTTTTATATAGATTAAATTCTGATTTTTGCTCCCTTAGCATGGCCATTGTGCCCTGCTGATACCTCATAAATAATGGACTATTCCATTTTGATGCATGGAAAGATGGAAATGATATATCAGAGACACTGCTTAGTTCCAGTGAGAAAATAAAAGAAAGAAAGAAGATAGAAGTGTTTTACCCATTTCAGTGAAATGGAAAAAATTGTCAATTTAAATTTTTTTTAATTTGTATCCCCTTACTTCTTAAAATAAAGACCAGCATTCATATTTGTGATTGTTATTGAAAATATTTTGTTAAAGTTGTTAAGCTCAAATATTTAACGATGCGACAGGGAAATTTCCTCAGGTATTTTATTGTCACTGATTTTGCAAGAAGCTTATTTAATCATTAACTTAGGAATTAAGATTCATCAGAAAATGAAAATAAGAGAACTGCAAAGTTTTTGTGAGTATTTCTAGTATAGATTATAATGCTTTCTAACAATACCAATTTTATGGTTATGAAAAAGGCACTTTTATACAAGCTTAGGAATAAGGAAATATAAAAGAGAGGGCCCATTTCTTTGTTATTCTTCTCAAAGATAAATTCAGCAAAGATCTAGTTTTAGTTTATGAAATGAATTAAGAGCATTGTAAAGTTTCTAAAGGGAAACTCTTTCTATAAGAAAGCACAAGAGAAAAACACAGTCTTGTTTCCAAGGAACAGACAAATTCATTTAATTAACATTTGTACATGTAAGATCTGATCCATGTAGAAAAAGGTAAAAGTAGAAAGTCTATTTTATTCATCTGCAGCCTTTCAGGAACATTATCGTAATAACATTGCAAAATCGTTATTAATGGAAATGATTAGATTACTGACACGGCTTCAAATTACTGCCACAGGGCACAAGTTATTGTTATTGCTATGTCTTCAGATCTTTAGTTTCTACTCTATTTCACAGTAAAGGAAATAATACATTTACATGAAAAGTAGATCATTGCTGATAAACATTTTTATGGCAGAATAAAACAAAAACAATTAACTCTTATCAAAAATCAAATCAGATCAAAATCTTTAATTACACGGATCAGTAGAATACTAGTTTGTTAAAAATCTATATATTAACCCATTTATACCAACCGTAGAATCTGGTATTAATTAAAGGCTTGTAAGTTTTATAACTAAAAAAAACACAGTTAGAGCTCTTTCTTTGATATCAACATCTGCTGCCAGACCTTATACATAGTTTAATCCTAAGCATTAACAATCTTCATAATAGTTATCTGAAAGATAAAATAGCATAGTTAACATAAAGAAGTAAACTATAAATCTTCAATCAACTAGACTATTGTACTATGGGACAATCCTGAGTCTTTCATTCCTACCTGCTGTTGACACTGCTGCTTCTGTTACCCTTGGCTGCATTCATAACTGCTTGTATTTTCTTGCTGCTGCTGAATCCTTGTGGTTATTTCTCTTCCTTTATTTATAATAGCTCCTATCTGGTATTTATTTCTATGCTAGGCCTACTGAGGAATATGATTCCTTCAGACATCTGACTGTTACCCTTAAGTAAAAAAGTGAAAGAGGACACAAAAGTATGCATGCACACACACAAGTTTAACTGGTTTTCATTCTTTTCATCAGATCTGTATCAAAATGTTAATAATATCATAAGTTTGTCTTCTGTTTTTTAATTTACCTCTTTACTGCAGCTATAATTTTTTGTTGTTTTTTTTCAGTTTGGTTTTAATTACAATTAAGAAATTTTTTACCACTAGTAAAATATATAGACTTCTAAAAAGAATCTGGTATTAATTATAGGTTTAATAAAAATCCAGTTATACGTTTCTACCTATAAACCATTAATGACCATTTGCAAAATCCATAAGTGATGAGCCAGACCAACAGAAGATGATCAGCACCAAACAAACACTTCAGAATAACAAGTAATCTTCAAATATAACATCAGTTAGAAGCAGAAGGGTTGAGGAGGACTGGAAAACTGCCATGGTCTGTCTCCTTTATATCAAGAGCTTTTTGGAAAGGATTCTGCAGTCTATACAACACCAGGACAATATTCAGGAGCAGCTCAACCGTATGGTGTAATCTTTGCTGAGTCAACCCTAACACAGAGGAGACCACAACTAAGAACTGTGTGCATTTTATCCCTTGCAGTTACCACAAAGAATACACAGGTGAAACCAGCTACCCCATAAAAGTAAGGATGGCAGATCAATGAAAAGCCATAATTGGAATGAGACAATGAAATCAGGCATAGCTGATCATTTATGAAAAAAGGGGTGGTTACCAACTCCTGTATAACGAAGTAAAAATACTAGACGAACACTGGAGAGTCAGACATCTGAAGGAATCACGCTATGTTATCAAAAGTCAACTCAGTAGGCTTAGTATAGAAATAAATACCATACAGGAGGCATTAGTAAATAAAGGAAGAGAAATAACAGTAAGGATTCAGCAGCAATAAGAAAATTGAAGCAGTGGTGAATGCAGTCAAGGTAATAGAAACCTGGGAACAACAGCAGTTAAGAGGTGGTTCTACATGCCTCAAAATCTCCTGATTTGAGGCTTTCCTACCAGATATAGTTTATCATCATAACCAGGATGAGAGAGACATTTAAAAAAAGGCAGAAGGGGACAATAATTGAAACATTGTGATAGACGAGTCAATTTGTCTGATTGTAAATAATGAAAATTTATCATTCCAGAAATTTGGATAGAAATTGCAAATTACTATAGAAACAGTGACTTTATCAGAAAAGTACATAACAAGTAGTTTTAATATCGAGAAACATTAGAAATTAAAAAAAAACAAAAGACTTGTCAGTAGTTAGGAATTAATGCAAGTGTTGCTGATAGAACTATTGTGTGTATAATGTCAGCAGAGTGCTAATTATTTTATTGTAAGCAGAGTAAAATATTGCAAATTATATTACTATAGAAATGCCAAGTACTTTTATGATAACAAAAGTATTGCTAATTAGGGGAAAAAACAGATTGTCAGCAGTTAATGGGAATTAATATGTTTAATTAGGGACACTTAAAAATTCTCAGCCTAACCAACTTCCCAAAGCTTGATCAAATATCAAAGTTTGTTTAGTAACATCTCTTTTGGCAAACAAATATTTCCGCACCCACTCCGCTATTTTTGTTTGTATAAGGAAAAAGATTTGTTTTTAAAAAATTGTACTCATATGAATTGAGATTTTTGATGAACTCCCTGTATTTACTATGATCAACAAGAGTTAAAATCTTTTTTTTCCTTTATCTTAATATCTTTTAAATCTATGTTCAATATCGCACATACTCAAAAAGACTGTTTAAACTTTTATTTTGCATATGCATGCAGAGTTTATATTAACAAAGAGTGGATTTTTTTTCATGTTTGAATTATGCAAACATATTTGATAGGAAAAGAGAGAACATTAATAAAAGCTCTTTAATGTATCATCTAAAAACTTCTGTACTGAAGTGGAAAAGTGAAGAGTCTCATATCCTACAGAATACAGTAATCATTATTTCTCGTGATATTTTGGTGGAGAAAAGAAGTCTTGACAGAAACATAATTTACTTTTGGTGGCTATGCAGGTGAGGACTGAGAGTATCATTTTACAGCACAAATTTCAATCCATTGATTTATATTAACACTTTCCCTCTACATTGTTATAGCATTTTTAGCCTGGCTGTTCTGGCCCAGTCTGAGAAAAGTAGGAAATTACCATTTATTTGAAATAAAGGATTATAAAGATGCTGATGGTAATTTTTCATAGGTTATGCCATTTTAGTTTTTATAGGATATTCTGCGGTACTGAGGAAGCTAAATGACACCAACACACAATGAAATAAAAAACATTATAAAACAGGTAGTATATGCTACTATATGTTTATACAGTTTGAAAATAGCAATAAGTGTTTATTAGTTTATAATGCAAACACTAGGAGCCAATATTTCATGGTGTCTTGAAAACATATGCATATATACATATATGTTGACAGACAATGTAAGTTTTGTAAAGGTGTATAAATACATTCCCAGCAGTAGAAGTATTGTTTTGTTTAAATTGTTTATTTTAGGCTGTCAAAATAAAGATAGAATAAAACCAAAAGTAAATTATATCTGCTTTTTGTTTATATTATTTATAACACAAATATTAGGGACCAACATTTCATGATGTCTTTAAAACATACATATTAGGGTTATACCATTTTTGTAATCCTATGTTCCTGTGTCATTGTGATATATTAATGAAAAATGCCACTGGTGACACTGGAGTTTGAACATGAACCTCTAGACAATGGAAATACAGACTGCCATTTACTATAAAGAGAAATCTCATGTCACTGACTAGTGGTGACAATTATATATTTGACTATTGTGTTAACCCGGATGTTAAAGTAAAGTGTCATGTGTTTCAAGACAAATTAATACTTTTGTTAGCAGCTCTATGCAGTCATTTATTATCTGATAAGTAATCAATAATATTTCTATTGACTCTTTACTTTTTTTGTTAATGTATTAATTGCATTTGGTAATTAAATACTTTATTATTTCACACTGAAGTCTTTGTTATTACTTGTATTATGTACATGTGACGGATTACAAGAGTTATAAATTGATGAACTTTTGTTCAAAAATAATGAAAAAAAGCATTTTGTTTTAGTTCTGGAAAAAGGTTACCGTCATACTGAAAATTTGATTTTATCGTATATGCAATAAGGGTAAAAAAAAAAAAAAAAAATACTGCAGAAATTTTATTTTTCAATTTAGCAATGCAGAGTTTATGTTAAAAAAGGATAGTACTCATTGGATAGTACTCGTGTTTTTTTTTTAAATGTATTTTACAGTTTACAGCTATAGCATAACATACAAACTTACAAATAAACAAAAATAAGTTTTAGAAAGTCATAGTACTACTATACGATTTTTTTTAAAAAACATATCACCCCAAGCAAGGCAGGAATGCCACTAGCAAGTAAGGGGTTAGAGAAAGTGGGAGCAACAGTAAAGAGGGTGTTTAAGGAAAGTTTAGAGAGAAGGACGGGGATCAGGAACAAGGCATCAGAAGATGCTGATTGACATTACATTTGAATATTTGAAGATTATAGCTATCAGGGAAGCAAGTAAGAAGTAGGAAGTTCCACTGACGGGAAGTACAAGAAGCTGTTGGAGTAGAAGAGACAGCTACATTTAACCATTTTGACAGTGAAAGGGTGGGACCAAGATGCCAACCTAGTAGCACACTTAAATTCATGCAGTTTGGGAACCAGTGAAAGTAGCTCATCAGAGCAGTTGCTATGAAAATACTTGTAGAAAAGAAAGAGGGAAGCCACAGTACGTCTGTGAGAAAGTGACTGTAGACTTATATACAATTAAAGAAATTTTGTGTTTGTGGGGATATTTTAAAAAATAAATTGAATTAAATTCTTCTTCATTATTTTTTTAACAAAAAATTATGAGACAGGGAATCAATTATTTTACAAATAGTCATCTCTAATATATATGTATTGAAAACAGACAAATAAGTTTTGTAAAGAGATCTTGAAAACACATACAAATTGATGGATTTTAATATACAAGCTCATAAACAAGACAAACCAGCAGAAACTGCTTACTATAATCAACCAAGTATTTGACCAGAGGATTTTATAGCTCAACATTGGTTTGAAAAATTTCTAACAGAGATGAGTTTGGAAGAAGAGGATGGTCATGGACATCCATCTGTAAATTGACAACAATAGCCATTATTGAAAGAGACTCACAAAAAACAAGAAGAGAAGTTGCAGAAAAACTAAATGTTGATCATTCAACATTTAGTTACCAAATTGGAAAATCAAAATACATTGACAGCTGGAATGCGACACAAGATGAATTTTTATGTACATATCCTTATTATAGAACATATATTCCAATGTATTCTTATTTCAATTAAAAAGTTTTATCGTAGATGGTTAGATAAATAGAATTATTGTCACACCAAACTCATACTCCTAATAAATATTTTATATTTGTTTAAACATTATCTTGAATTATTATAAAAAAAATATTGCAGAAAAAATGTTTTAAACATTTCCAAATATAAAAATGGCTTATCTTTAAAAACATGTAAATGTTTTCAATCAGATAAACCTTACAGCTCTATTCAGTTTAACATTGTTATAGTGGAACACACCTATTCTATAGTTAATAGACTCTCCCACCTATAAGTAGGAGTAGTAAGAGTAACAAGGCAGTCGCTCAGTGGTTCGGTCAGTCAGTCGATGCTGGACGACTGTTAGTCGGATACTAAAGTATCAGCGACCACAACTAGATTTCTCTGCGTCATTACCTATTATATCAAGTTCCTAATGTTTTGTACGTCGAACCTATTTTAGGACTGACTTAGTACAAATACAAGCCTGCACTGTGAAACCACTCCATAACACACTTGACGACGAGGATTCGAACTCATACGGAGGAAAAAAAAAATTTGTTCGCCATAACACACTTGGCGACGAGATATTCAGATTCATATGGTGGAAGAGAAAAAAAAAATTCACAATCCATAACAAATTTGGCCACGAGAATTCATACTCATACAGAAGGAAAAAAAAAAAAATTCACCCGCCATAACAAACATTGACCAATTTCTTGACATTGTGATAACAACAACAAAGCTGAGGACAATAGTCCATGCATAAATAATGTGAATACTACAAAACCAAGCAGAATCTCTTATCATCTTCAGTTATTCTCAAAATGAACAGCATTTAATATTTCTTTAAACATATAAAGAAATTGATGGTAACTTTGATCTTTGAAAATAATACACAATCATTTTTAATATTTCTTTAAAAATTTGAATTATGGAAAAAAAAAATGAAAATATTAAAATCTATATATAAAATTCTGTGACAACTGTTTGTCCATCTGTCTGTCACAAGCTCTCAAATAGCCATAGATTGACCAAATTCTGGGGAGAAGTGTAAACAGGTAAAGGAAACAGAGTACAGTTGATTTTGCTAGGGTGCATAGCTTAGTACATTAAATTTTCATTCATTTTTTGGAAAAATTAAAAGTTTTATCTAACATACAAAATACTCCCACCATTTTAAAAACAATTTAATGATTAAAATAACAAATACTTATTTAATAAAAATGCAATATTGTTTTTTTTTTTTTTTTGCATAAGTTTTTATATACAAGAATCCAGTTTCCAGTTCACCCTGTGTTTGCAAGAACTATAAACAAATCACATTGCCAAATGCTTCAAAAAGTTGGAATTTGGTCCCAGAAGAATATATTTATGCACAGACAATTGTATGTTGCATGCTCAAGAGTAAGAAATCCTAAGAATTTATTCTTTGCTGTTAAAAAAACAAAAAGAAAAATTACCATGAAGTTCGATGAAATTAAATTAAAGAAATTATTAAACTGTGAAGTAGGGTTTTTGTCAAAATATTTTTCCAAATAAATCAGCAATTTTATTAAATAGTTTGCAAAATTTAACAAAATGTAGAATTTGTAAATCTCAACAAAAAATGTTAGCGATAACTTCAATAATACTAAATACTGTGAGGATTTAAAACAAATTCTAGTATTATAAAAGTGCTGATTTTCTATCACATTGTTTGCATATAATTTTGCATGAAGTCTACATAATGTATATGGGTATATGTTGTGTGTGAGTGACTTATATGTGCAGGAGTCATTTAATGTACACACAAATATATACAAACTATTTGACTGAGTTTGAAATAACATTGGAATATACATTCCTCTCCCAATCAGTTTGAACACCAAATAACCTGGGTTGAGCAAATAAATAAATAAAAAAATAAAAAAATTAAACCTTAAAAATAAAATAAATTAAAAGATTTTATCAGACTTTACAAAGTCTAATACGGATTTTAAAGTTTTTTTGTCATATTTTATATTTTTTTTTTTTTTTTTTTTTAACAAATATATATAGTTACAATTTGAATGAAACTAAAATGGATATTTGTGTCATGAAGGCTACTTTTTCTCTCTGTCTACAACCTTTTTCGATCACTTTTATGACTCCCTGTATTTAAACAGAATATGTTTTATAATAAGTATAGTACAGTAGTTTATATGGACAAACAATTTAGATTTGAAATTACGTCATCTCAGTATGGATGAAATCTGTTTTAAACATTTAGAAATATAAACAAAAAAAAACCCTGGTTCTGAAAACCTACTTAATGCTTTTAATAAGATAAATTTTATCCCTCTTCTCGCTGACTGATTCCTTCACGTGCTTAACCATAGGAGAACAAACAAACTATTATTATCTGCTGGTATTCCAAAAATAAAGAGTGTGCTTTGGCAGTAACTGATTCTGGCCCTTGGCCAAACAAATCGGCATCATCTTTGGAGCACCTTCTTCCAACCCTCTGGGAATTATTGGCAACTCCTGCCTCTTAAGGTAAATGTATCTGCCTTTCAATTCACATTCAATTTCATTCTGAATGATTCTAATGAAACTACTACCTTTACAACATCAAACCTACATTATCTCCAAGATTGGATGACCCAAACCAACGCTGTTGGCACAAAGAAAAACACTAAAACTTATGCCAACAAACTGAATCCTCATTTTCAATAAATTATACTGCAGCTCTTAAAAAAAAGAAATAGTATAGATAATAAAAAAAGTAAAAGATAGACAGTGATGAAAATGCAAACATTTCATTCTGATTTTCTAAAAAATGAACTTAAGCCTGATTTGATTCTTCAGCTGCTTAGTAAAACTTAGCCCTGGGTATGATAATAAACTACATCCAGCAGCAAGATTGGAAGATTGGCAGTTTTGAGAAATGTGGAACAATCTCTATTTGCTCTTGTTCCCAGGTCCATCCTGACCTAGGTGGTGGTAGCACCTGTTAAGGTCCCAGCTATGGTCAAATAGTGAATCCCAAACAAAAACAACAATCAAATTATAAAAAATGCATTTTAATAATAAAAAATAGCAGAGATACATTTTTATATAAAAAAGAATTACTAACAATACCTGTTTATAGTAAACTTAACAGCAACATGTATTGTTAACTTACCAGCAACACCTATTTATAGTAAATTAACAATGCATTTTTCAAGCAAAATAACCACCAGTACATTTTATAGTAGATGTAGTAGAATTACTAACAATATATTGTATCTGTAGATGTAGACATACAATTGCATTCAAAATATATTTAGTTAAAGCTATAGAATTGTGTACAATATATGTAGATTTTGGGGTTAAATAACCCATAGAGGTGCTGATATGCCACTAAATAAAATCAACCAATAAACTTAGAAAAACTAATAAAACATGGCACAGTGGATAAAGGTGTTGGTTAGATCCAGTGACAGGACCCAAAGAGTGTGAGTTCAATACCCGGTTAAGGCAGTGGAGAACTTTCAGAGGGCAATTAACAGGAGATAACTGATAACTGACATCCATTAAACATGGCACGTGGAACTAGAACAGTCTACCCCAGTGAGTGAAATAAAAGGTTCAGTTTGAAATTCCAATCACCTGAAGAAGGCCGGAGCATACAACGGCCGAAACATTGTAATAAATATGGCGACAAAGATGACAATAGTCGAAATAATGTAAATAATATCTCATCTCAGAAATATAGACAGACACTAAAACATATTTATTCTTATACAACCTGCATTCAGATTAAATGTTTTATTCCTTGTCAGTTATACAGAAAATAGATTCTATGGAAAGATTCTTTTTTTTTGTCTATAAAAGACGGAACTTAGCACAAAGAAAACAGATAATGATACTGGATTCTCTTGTTAACTGGGACAAAAAAATGGCTTGTTAATTTTAACACCTCCGAAACTAAACTTCTCTCCATTAACCATCTGGGAGACCCCTCTGTCTTCCATCAGCTTTGATGAAGTGGAAAGATTATATTGAATCCATTGCTAGATCAGCTGCTAAGAAATTTGGTTCACTGTGTTGTGCAAGGTGATTATCCCCACCCCAAGAATCTATCTTGCATATCTATAAGTCTACCATTCACCCATGCTTAGAATATTGCTGCCACATATGATCTGGTACACTGCTATTTACCTTGAGCTCCTTGATAAAATACAAAAAAAGAATCAGCAATATTATTGGTCCTGATCTGGCAGCTCAGCTTCAATCACTTTCTCACTGACGTAAGGGTGCCTCTCTGTTCCTTTTCTATAAATACTTTTGTGGCAATTGTTCGGATGAGCTCTTCAATATGTTTTGTTTTGTTTTCATATTGCAAAACCTCATTGGGGCTACTTTTTAAATTGTTGTTTTATTCCCCTCCCACCACAGACAATGAACTGTACATATGGGGACTTTCATAGAGACAATGAGGTATTATGATGAATGTAGTAAGATAGGTAAATCAGAATGTGTTGTTTTGACATTAGGAATATTGTGGTTATGTTTGGGTCAGTGTTTGTGGCTAGCTAAGTTTAAAGTTGACAGATGAAGTCCGTCCTTTTCCTCCATTCCCTATTTTGGCCTTGTGCCACATCTTGTAAATAAATTACAAATAAATATCGCTCTTCACTATGGTACCTAGACTTTTGGAATTTAAGCACAGTTCTAGACTGGCATCAAGATCTCATCAATTTACAGTTGAGTTGGCTAGATGTAACCATAAATTTTATGCTAAGTTTCTTTTCTTGCACTTTTCCCATGTGGAACTCCCTTCTAGCTCCATGCTTTCCAGCCAACTTTAATCTGCAAAAATTTAAATGCAATGTCGATCACTATCTACTGTCCTCCTGATTACTTTTAGCTCTTCATGCACATTATAATGTTTCTGTTCCTAATTCTTCCACACCCTGCAACCCTTTGTGTCATTGGCTTTACTGCCTTGTGTGGGGTGATTCTAATTAGAAAAAAAAATTCTAGGAAAGTCAACATTTTAAAGATTACAATAAGATTAGAAATTTTAAATATAATTTTGATAATTCTAGATTGAGAAAAACAAAAATGTAGTGAGAAGTTTTTATTTAAATGAACCACTCAGCCAAATTAAATTATAGTCATTGCTATTCTACTTTTGCTTAATTTGATAAAGAAAAAATAAAAGAAATAATGAAAGTTATGAACACAAATTTCATATTAAACTGAGAGCTAGAAATAAAATTATATTTACACCAAAGTGTTTCATAATTAACTGATAGTTTTAAAATTAAAAAATATTAGGTTGGTGCAAAAATAATTTCGTTTTCTCACATAGTAACATATGTTAGAAAACGAAATTATTTTTGCACCAACCTAATAATTCATCAGTAGTGAACACGCTTCATAAAACTTAGTTGCTTGTTTGAATTTAATAATTTGCTGAAGAATAAGACACAGAGACACACACAAAAACTGTTTCAGTCAAAACAATGTATTTCTGAATCGTATGTAACTATTTTTATAAATGTAAAAAACATGAATATATGTTACTAGTATACCACCCATAAAAAAATGACATTATTATTTAAATACAAATCAGTACTTACACCAAGAATAAGAATATCTGTGCAATCTGCCTAAGATCACTGAACTTATCTGTCTATATCTCTGAAATGAGGTATCTTTCTTTTTTTGTTTTTTTTAAACATTCAACCCCAAGCAAGGCGGGAAGCCACTAGCATGCAAAGGGTTTCAGAGTAGGAGTGAGAACAAAGAAGAGTGATAGAGGAAAGGATGAAGAGACGGTTAGGGGATAGATCAGGGCATCTGGAGATGTCGATTGATGTTACATTTAAATAGTTGGAGATTATAGTTATCAGGAAAACAAGAAACGGGGAGGGAGTTCCACAGGCAAGAAGTGTGAGACATGAAGCTATTGGAGTAGAAGAGACGGCTACATTAAACAGTTTCGACAGTGAAAGGGTGAGAGCAAGATGCCAGCCTAGTTGAACACTTAAATTCACAAAGTCTGGGAACCAGCAAAAGCAGCTCAACAGAGCAGTTACCATGAAAGTATTTGTAAAAAAAAAAAAGAGGGAGGCAACAGCACGTCTGTGAGAGAGCAGCTGCAGACGAGATGCCAGATCAGGGCCAATTATATTATTTATATTATTCAGACTGTTATCCTTATCTTCATTGCTACATTCCCAATTATGCCAATAAAGATGAGGATAACAGTGTGAATAATGTAAATAATGTAAGTAATCAGTGATATTTTCTGAAAACTGTTCCTCACACAAATATTGGGTTGAGTCATAAATAATTTCCATTTTTGGGAACCAATTATAATAATAAATGTATTTAATTAAGTGTTCCCTAAATATATCATAACAGGTAATAGAAAATTGATTATATATAAAAATAATCAATGCAAAAGGTTGTGGATTGATAAAGATAAATCTGTACAATTGAACAAAAAAGCTGAGTTCCACAGATAAAAAGGTAATGCTGTGCATGTGGTGAGATCATTGGTGTATTATACATTTAGAATTTTCTTAAAGGAAATATTTAATGCATATTTATATATCAGGCAGCTGCAACATGTCCATAAAAGTTCAGTCAACACTTGGTCAACATTTGCCACAGATGGGGAAAAAGAAAATTCAAAAATCTCAACAAATGGATACTCCTGGAAATCAAGTCTTTCATTTTTTTGGTTGCACTGTTTTTTTGTTTTGTTTAAATATCATTTCAATTACTTTCTTCTTCTATGTGCCATGCACCTTCGCTTGCTGATCATGGCTCTCCACAATTTCCTTTTCGTAGCTCTTAGTAAAGAATTCATCAGTCCTATCATTCTAAAATCTTAAGTTATCATAATAAATAGACTCGTTTATTATTGGCAACAATGCATAGATTCCAACAGTTTTTACTTTGATTAATAAACGAACTACATTCCTTAGTTCATGGCTAAGACCCGTCCCCACCATGCCATGCACATTATAGCGGACTACCCTGGTACCTTCCCTATTCCATTGTAAGTTCCAACCGAGCAGCTTCTTCCCATGAACTGTTGCTTTGTGGAACTGATGTTTTCCCAATCACTACAGTCTTATCCTGCTCAAGTCTCCACATATCTGCATAAACTGTGGCTCTTACTCTGTAACCCTCTATCTCGAGTGGCTCTCGGGCCTTGTACATGGTGAACATCATTGCAAAAGAAAAAAAACATTATTTTAAGCAGAGAATCAATATTACTTCTGCATCAAACTAATTCATGTATAAATATGTAGTCTATATCAGTGTTTCTCAAACTGTGCAAGTTTTCTATGTGTTGTGTTCCTTCAGGAAATGAGTGATCATGGTACTCCACAATTTCCTGTCTTTTGTAGCTCTTAGTAATGTTAATTATGTTGTTGCTATCTCTCATAATTCTTGTTCTGCCAACTATTTTCACAAGTTTGTTTGGTATGTTATTCACTACTTTTCTCTGTCCCTCTTGCTTTCAATATGTTCAGTGAATATCAAATTCACCAAGTTCTCTTTCCTCATTACATGGTCTAGAAATTTCAACTCTCTCTCTCTTGCTCTCTCTGATTCTAAGTATAAGTGTCCTTTTTGTTTCCATTTTCTCTAAAACTTTGTCAATGCTCACATGTTCAGTCCATGGTATTCTCAGTATCCTTCTGTAGAATCATATTTCTTTTGCCTCAAGTCTCTTCTTCATCTGTGAAGAGATTGTCCAGTATTCACTGTTATCTAAGAGGACTGATATTATGTAACAGTTGAGTACTCTTTTCTTTATTTCTAACAAAATTTTCCTATTTCTTGATACATTTGCTGAGCTTCTGGAAAGCAACTTTCACTATACCAATGCATGTTTGATCTCCAGTTCATAGTTTGCATCTTGGACTGTTCCTCTTACGAACAACCAAACATTCTGCCTTCTACAATTGATGTTTAGTCCTTTCTTCTTGCATTCCTTTACATGTCTGCCAGCAACACTGTGCCAGCTGCATATCTTATGTTAAGATTATGTCCACCAATAATAAATCCTTGTAGGACTTCTAATTCTTTCAGGATTGCATTGCTGTAAAGGTCGTATAAGTCTAGTGAGAAGACTCATCCTTGTCTTATGCCCCTTTCTATTTTTGTATATTTACTGGATTCATTTTCTATCCTTATGCAGGCAGTTTGCGCCCAGTTTAAGTTCTGGATTATTCTAATATGAAGCTTACATAGTAGTTCAATTCTTCTTTTTTTTTAACTTGCGCTTACTGTTGAATTACTTTTTCTTTTCTCAATAGGAGTAGATAGATTTGCCTATTATCCAGTTCACACTCTTAACAGTCTTTTGAACAGGAGTAGATGTTTATCCTGGTTTCCTGTTTAGGATTGGATTTCTGATTCCTTCTAAAGTATTTTCATCATGTTACCCTCTAACTTGAGTGGCTCTTGGGCCTTGTACAGCATGAATAGCATTGTTAAAAAAATCTTTCCTAAATAAATCCAATTCAAACAGTTCTTTATTACGTACTTTATCAAATGCATTTGCATAATCTATAAAACATAGGTACACAACATATAAAAAATGCAAATTGAAATTTGTAATAAAGTTCGTATATAAGCATCAGTTATAACTGATGACACTTGGTTTCACTTACAGTGATGTTAGGTTCGAGTGTGGGTAAAGAGCAAATGGATAATAGTTGAGGGCCTGCAGTGTAATGGGTACACAGTTTTGTAGTTGTCCACATTTTATATATAAAGTGTGCCGAAATATTTTTATATATTGTAAAGAGTGCCATATGTAAAAAATAAATTTAGGAAGCACTGCTCAATATTGATAAAAGTTGAAAAGCTATTTAATTTTATATTAATTAAATGCTGATCTTTTATATGAATTTTCTATTGGCTGAATTATGGAACCTGGCCACCTCACTTATACAAATAGACCTTTACAATTGAGCTGGGTTTTACAGATAAATTGGGTTTTGCTGTCTTAAAACCTTTTCTGTTATTGTCAGAGGAATGGTAGTAACATTGCTGGCTGTTTAATATATATATATATTTTTGTTTGGTATACACTTTTTAAAATCATTATACCATCAGTTTTTAAACTGAATGTTTACAGTAGAGTAATCTAGTAACTAAAACATTTTTTTTAATTATTTTTGCTGAAGTCTGCAGAAGAAGAAACTTTTCTCAACAGTACTATTTTCATAGAAATTCTAATACAGATCATATGTTGCTGAGGAGAAAAAAAATCTGAAAGGATTTTTAAAAGTGATATGTATGCAATAATTTTCTGATTTAAAATCTATGCAGAAGCAAATTTATCAAACAATATTTGCACAACATCAAATGAAGACTTTGCTGGAGCAGGAGGCCAACAGAATTTTTGGAGAAGGAGACCAACAGAGAGATATTGCTGGTGGGAGGCTGACAGATTTTTCTGAAGTGAAGGGCAACAGAGAGATTTTGCTGAAGTGGGAAAATGACAGAGAAATTGCTGAAGCGGGAGATCAACAAAGACTTTGCTGAACTGGGAGAATTCATTCTCATTCTTTTATCAACTAATTTACAGATAATGTAGTTTACACTCTGCAAACCTGCCATAATATTGAAAACAATAAAAGTACTCCTTTTATAGTGTACAACTTTGAAAGACAAAAATTATCATGTTGAGAGGAAATTTTTCATACTCTAACATGACTGAAAACTGAAAATTGTCAATATTGAAAACAGAAGTTGTTAAATTGAAATACAAAATAAAAGTGGGAAACGTTTTCTTTTTTAATGCACACAAACACACATGTATACAATGCTAATGTTACACATCACGGACATCAATTACTTTAAAATCCTATTGAAAGCAATGCTCTTTCATATGATTACTAAATTACTAATATTGTTGGATTCCCATCAAGAGAATGAATCAGGAAAACAATAGTTCATTAATGAACAAAAGAAAAAAAATTCTTTCCATCAAATGAATACTGAAGTGTTTACAAAAGAATATCCATTAGTCTATTATAAACGAACAACATCTTAAAGATATTCTCAAAAAAAAAACAAAAAAAAAAACACTATTACTTTCATAAAATATTTCAATTTATAGTATTCTTTATTTCTCTTAGTTTAATCTAGTTTACTTTCAATGACTCATTTTATAGTATGCATTATCTAGCACAATAAGAATAATAAAATCTTCAGACAAGTTTATATTTTGAAGTTGGTGGACTTATTGTTTATCAGGTGGAAATATAAGAGGTAGATTATGAGATTGTGGGGCGACAACATCTAAGAGTGAATTTCAGGCAAGCAGACTTCATCATAAGTCATAGAAATTTAATTCAAGCAAGAAATAAATTTGCCTTAAACCAAGCACCAACTGTTGGATTGATCTGGATTGATGAATAAGAGTGTCTGTGATTGCATGATTGACTACAACTACTAAGTGACAGTGGCTGCAACTGCTGGTACAATAACAACTAGTGAGTGAGAGTGGCTGCAATTGCTCATGTGATCACAACTAGTGAATGAGAGTGGCTGCAATTGCTCATGTGATCACAACTAGCGAGTGAGAGTGGCTGCAATTGCTCATGGGATCACAACTAGTGAGCGAGAGTGGCTGCAATTGCTCCTGTGATCACAACTAGTGAGCAAGAGTGGCTGCAATTGCTCCTGTGATCACAACTAGTGAGCGAGAGTGGCTGCAATTGCTCATGTGATCACAACCACTGTGAAAATGAACCAGCTGCAATTACCAAATCAATCATAACTGTTAAGTAAAAGTGATTGCAATTGCCAGGCTGATCACTTTTGCAGATTAACAGATATCCAGCAATGTAAGAGAAGGAACAACTCTCTTGACCACAAAACAATTCTGAGGGAATTGGTATGGTTTATTCTATGAATATTCTAATCTTACATGTAAAGTTAGAGAGAAAATGCATTTTTCTAGAGATAGAGATCTTAAGATCTTAAGAGATCCAAAAAGAGGAAACTTTGGTGGTGAACCAAAGAAAGGCTATCGAAAACCATTTCCTCTCTAGGCATATAAAAAGATCTTTTAATAAACAGCTCAGACTTACTTAAGATGCTGTCCCCGCCATGTATCTATCCAAAATTAATATATCTCTGCATTTATAAATAGAAACAGTTACTTATTCCAACCAGTGCCAAAGGCAGATGTTGCAGTCCAGATAAAAGGATTATAAATATTGAAGTTTGGTTGGCACTTTCCATTTAAAAGATTTTTATAACAATCTTCTCATTCTTTATATTTGGCTAAATGTTTTACTAAGAATTTATAAATGTACCAATGTATACACAAGGCTGTGTACCTAAAAGTTAGATCATTTGAAGTGCACAAGGAAGAAGCACATCAGACAGACTTTTTCTGCTACCCTTTGCAAACAATTACATATATGTCCAAGAGAACAGTAAAAAGTTATTTTTCTTTCCTGGTAAAATTCCTTGGGTTGAGTCAGCTTCGGGATGCTGTACATAATGTATGCAGACCACTACAAAAGATATAAAAATAAACTGAAATAGTCTTTACGATTTAAGATCTAACACCCAGATTCGATCAAACCTTCCAACCTGCTTCACTCAAAATCCTGTAATCTGTGCTAAGTGTGGCTTGATGGCTAAATTGGCAGCTGAAGTGCCATTTAAGGCATAAACATAAAAAAAATGAACTAAAAAGACTGTTGTGCCTTCATATGTTGATTTGATGGGAGAATCCATCTATATATATATATATATATATATATATATATATATATATATATATATATAGAGAGAGAGAGAGAGAGAGAGAGAGAGGGAGAGAGAATATATATATATATATATATATATATATATATATATAGAGAGAGAGAGAGAGAGAGAGAATATATATATATATATAGAGAGAGAGAGTAACAGATAGAGAGTCATGGCAACAGAAACTATTTCCAAATTTTAGTTTAACAAGATAACTCACTTGTTGAACAAAATATCTTTCTCCTTATTAATTGAATTAATTTACAAGCACATGATTAAGAAAAAGTATTTTAATTATGTAACTGATATCACAATTTTTATCAAACAAATGTCAAAAACGTTCATACACACTAAAGAAAATAACACAATCTGAAAAAAATATAAAATAGTCATTTTTATAATGTTAACTTGAATTAGTATTGTGAGATAAAGCGATATCAGCCACTATTAATTCTAGATTAATATTTCTGCCAAATTAATTTAATTTCTTTCATTTATACTACAAGTAATTTTTCTTTTTTTTTTTAATCATTTCACCCCAAGTAAGGCAAAGATGTAAGGAGTTATGGAGTGTGAAATAATCTGGAGAAAAAAAAAACATTAAAAAGAGAGGACAATAAATGAACAGGATTCAAGGAGACAAATGATGCATTTAAAATTTTGAAGATCAAAGTTGATTGGAAAGCAAGAAGAAGAAAGAGTTAAAAGTGCAAAAGAAACTATTAGCATAGAATTTATGATTACACCGAGCCACTTCAAACTGTAAAATGATGAGACCTAGCTGCCAATCCAATACTGCTCTTAAATTCATAAAGTCTAGGTACCAAAGAGGAAAGTAATATTTTGAAAAATACAAAAATGTGGCACAAGGCCAAAAGTGGGGATAGGGGAAGACTGGTCTTCAGTCTGTCTTATCTTAAACTTAGCTAGCCATGATTACTGACCCAAACATACCACAGTATTCCTTACACCAAAACAACACATTCTTACTACAGTCACCATAATACCTCAAGTCTTTATGTAATCTTAGCTAGTTCCCATATGTACAATTTGTCTGGGTGGGTGGATAAAAACAACATTTAAAAATGAAATCTGAATGAATATTTACAATGAATACAATTTATACCAAAGAGGAAAGCTCATCAGAACAATTACCATAAAACTATTTATAGAAAAAGCACAGAAAAGCTGTTATGATGATG
The DNA here is from genome assembly GCA_963932145.1 of Acanthosepion lycidas. NCBI lineage: Eukaryota > Metazoa > Mollusca > Cephalopoda > Sepiida > Sepiidae > Acanthosepion > Acanthosepion lycidas. The sequence goes on along the minus strand of OZ010607.1, from coordinate 31,033,021 downwards.
GGGAATTGACTGATGCTGAGATGTCAGGTCAGAAACAATAACATTACAGATTTTACTTGGGATTTTATCAACAATCTTAAGATACATAAAAGAAGCACTACATGTGGGAGCAATATTCAATGAATGAATGAATGGTAAACTTATAAAAGATGTAAGATTCTAGTGAGAAAAATTGTTTAGCCTCATATAGTGAACCAATTTTCTGAGAAGCAGACCTTGCCATCAATTCAATATAATCATTCTACTTCATGTCAGTGAAAAATGCTAGCTCTAAAAGGGTTAATGAATTATTCTCCAAGAGGTCAGCATCAGGCATGATGATGGAAAGCAAAAATATTCTCTAAGACAAGCAGTTTCATTGAGGAGGTTTTAAAATTAACAAATAATATATCTCACCCCATTCAAAAGATGAAGTCATTATTGAGATCAGGTGCCAATTTGACCATATTGAACCAATCAGACTTGCCATTCGAGGCAAGAGTAAATTGTCAAGTTTATCTTGAAACCTTATTAGATAACGTATTGTCAGCCATTGTCAATTTTTCACTAATATTTTTACCATTTTAATTTCATTTGTTTCATTTACACTACAAGTAATATTTATCTTAAAATTTTATTAGATGAAAAAATATCTAACATTATTCATTTTTGACTCCTCCTTTTTCCTCTTAACCTTTATCACTCTGTATGTAACTTCATTTGCTGTACAAAAAGTTTATACTGCCACTGAAAGTGACTTGATCCCTGAACAATAGTGAGTTTGAATTTCATAGTTGTGTTGTCATATCCTGCTATGGTAACAGAAAAAAACTTTGAGTGAATTTAACAATAAGGATAGTGCAATTCTCCAGTTCTCTCAAAACTCTACAACTATTGCATCGCTGATTCCTGCTCTCCAGCCTATTGGAATTCCTCCTCTGTCGCCCCGGTCTTTAAGAACTCTCATCTAACTACAGTCCTATCAGTCTCCTACCCCTCTTTGGCAAAGTCTTTGAGGCTTTAATCAATGTCGAAGTAGTTAAGCATCTCATCTCCCATGATCTGCTCTCTGTCAAACTATATGGTTTCTGTTTTGCTCGGTCTACTGTTGATGTGTTTACGGTCATAACTGAATATGTATGCCAAGCTCTTGATAATAATGGTGAAGTTCGAGCTGTTACTCTAGATATATCGAAGGTGGTTGACAGGTTTTAGCACACTGGCCTTCTACATAAGCTTCAGGGATACGGTATTACAGGATTCTTATTTGATTTAATCCAATCATTCCTGTCTAACCATGAAATGAAAGTTGTCTTGAACTGGTTCTCTTCCAGTTTCTTCCATATGAATGCTAGTGTTCCTCAAGGCTCTATTCTTGGTACTACACTGTTTCTGATCTTCATCAATGATCATCTTGACGTCATCAGTTCTCAAGTCGGCATCTACGCAGACAACACTACCATTTACTCCTGCCTCAATAGTAAATATGGCATTGCAAACAAAGTTAACCTGAGCATTGGTCTCGAAAACGACTTCCAATCTGTGGGTGACTGGAGCAGGAAATGGCTTGTGAATTTTAATGCATCCAAATTGAAACTGCTTTGGTTTATTCACCATAGATAAACGTCCTTGCTTTCTATCAGCACAGTCAATGCTCAACTCCACGAGAACGCCTCTTGGTCTTGGGTACATTGAATCAATTGTATCTATGACAAAGAAAGTTGGTTCTCTTTGTCACACCAGAAGGTTTTTCTCATCTAAGTCCATCCTTCACATCGACAAATCTACCATTTGTCCATGCATGGAATACTGTTGCCATATACGGTCTGGTGCTTCTGCTGCTCATTTCGAGGTTCTTGACAAAATCCAAAGACGAATATGCAATGTGATTGGTTCTGATTTGGGGTCTTGTCATTTTCTCACCAGTGTAATGTGGCTTCCCTCTATCTTTTCTATAAATATTTTCATGGCATCTGCTCTGACAAGCTATTTTCACTGGTACCCTGACTGCATGAATTTAAGTGTCCTACGAGGTTTGCTTCTCGGTTCCACTTTTTTTACTGTTAAAACAGTTAAATATAAGCACCACTTCTACTCCAACAGCTTCTTCACTTGCACTTCCTGACAGTGGAACTTCCTTCTTACTTGCTTGCTTCCTTGATAACTATAATCTTCATACATTTAAATGTAATGTCAATCAACATCTTCTGTTGTCTTAATCCCAGGTGTTCTTATCTCCCTCCATTCTTCTTTTGATTCTTTCCTCAGCACCCATTATACCTAGTCTTTTTCCTTCCCTACTGCAAGAAAAAAAAAACTGTTGGAGTAAAAGTGGTGGTGAGATTTTAACTATTTCAACAGTAAATGGGTGGGACCTAGATAACAATCTAAATTAAATTCATGTAGTTGGAACACCAGTGAAAAAGAGCTTGTTGTCATATTTTTATTTGTAGAAAAGACAGAGGGAAGCCACATCACATCTGTGAGATAATCGCTTAAGTCAAGATGAAACCTTCTTGCATAACACAATGAACCAACTTTCCTTGCAGTAGATGCAGCTATTGATTCAATGTAGTTGTTCCACCTCAAGTCAGTTGAAAACGTGAAGAAAAGGAGGTGTAATGAGACACTCTCCAGGAGACAAGCATCAGCCATGTTGATGGCAGGCAGGGAAGTTTCTCTATGGTGATTAAATGAAAGCAGTTTAGTTTTGGAGGGATTAAAATTTACAAGCCATTTCCTGCTCCAGTTAAGCACTGATTGGAATTCCCTTTCAAAAGCAGTGGCCATGTTAAATTTGTCAGCTCTGACAGATTTGATATTGAGACAAGAGTAAATGGTAGTGTTATCTGCATAAATGCTGACTTGGGAAGTGATGGCATCAGGAAGATCACTGAAGAAGATCAGAAACAATGTGGGACCCAGGAT
>OZ010607.1:30855114-31017614 GCA_963932145.1 Acanthosepion lycidas | reverse complement strand
GCATATTATGTGCACCCGTTCTTTGTATTCGGTTCTTCTGAAAAGTCTGATTTCTTCAAACAAGCCTTCACTGTTATAATAAAATCATCATGATTGTCCTTTGCTATGAAGAAGAAGGATGTCATACAATTCATCAGTAAATCTGGATTAATTTTCAAAAACAAACCGGTTCAGGAAGAATTTTAAGTGGGGAAAAAAAAAACATTGCACTGGGGTAATCCCACTCTCTCTGGGGAGTCCTTATCTGATGGTATGCAAAACCATTACAACTGGAAACTTGGAAGTTGCAGTAGATTACCAGATCTTCTATGTATCACATCCATGCTCTGACAGACTCAAAATTATTGAGGGTTAGGACCTGTTAACTACTCTCACCTGGTTTGGCCACTGTTGCACACAAACAGCTATTTAGAGTCACAGGTAGAAACCAACACAAAGGAACTACTCCTAAATGAGAATGACTGTTCTTCTGTTGGGGGTGCTATCCCTCCCTAACCTACCAAACATTTTTTTAACTGGACATCAAACAGATCATCAAATATACCAATTATGTTTATTATAATAAAATATATTTAAATGATAAATAATAGAAAATCAATAATAAAAAATATATAATATAAAATAATCGTCAAATACAAAACCATTTTTTATTATTATTTTTATTGCTAAAACAGTTTAAATGCTCATTCAGTTAAGTGCCGTATGTGATAGACATTTGGGCAATCATGTCTTTTTTTGATTCATGACTGACTAGGTAAAAGATTTTCTCATGGTAAGCTGCTGTTTCTTTATTGGTATACTGATTGCCAACTAAGGCTGTAGTACTCAGTCTGTCCTACTATTTAACTCACAGTTGGGAAGAGGAGATGGATTCATACTTTTCCCAAGAGTATTTGTAACTAACTATGACTGGAATTTGAACTTGGCTCACCGATTTATCATTCCAAGCTATTATCCATTACAATGCTACATACATCCTATTAAACAATACAAAAACAAACACACACAAATGTCAACATTCGAAATGCCTTTCCTGCAAATTCAAAAATATGTCCTAAAGATGTTGGTTAGATCCAGTGATTAAACCCAAAGAGTTGTGAGTTCAGTACCAGGCCATGGCAGTGGTGAACCAAAACTTGGAGAGTTGAGTTAAAGGGAAATAACTGAGACACTTAGAAGAGGTACAACACGCGGAACTAGAATAATCTACCCGGGTAGATGAAATAAAGGGTTTGGTTCAAAATTACAATCACTTAAAGAAGGCCGGAGCATACAATGGCTGAAACTGTCTATATTTCTGAGATGAGGTATTATGTACATTATTTACATTATTCGGACTATTGTCCTCATCTTTGTCACCATGCTTATTACAATGTTTCAGCCGTTGTGTGCTCCAGCCTTCTTCAGGTGGTTGGAATGTTGAACTGAACCCTTTATTTCGCTTACTGGGGCAAACTGTTCTTGTAATAAATATGGTGACAACAGTCTGCCCCAATGAGCGAAATAAAGGGTTCAGTTCAACATTCCAACCACCTGAAGAAGGCCAGAGCGCACAACGGCTGAAACGTTGTAATAAACATGACAACAAAGATGAGGACAATAGTCCGAATAATGCAAATAATGGCTGAAACATTGTGAATATGGCAATGAAGATGAGGATAGCAGTCCGAATAATGCAAATAATGCAAGTAATCATAATACCTCATCTTAGCGATATAGACACAAATAGATTATAATAAATGAATAAATAAATTAAAATGTTTATTATAAAAATATAAAAAAAACCTAAGTGGACAGAAAAATAATTATCACCTTTTTTTGTTTAAAAACACAATGCTTTCTTGGAGCGATGTAAAAGATATCCATTCAGTCATATCTAAGAGTAATCTAACTATACAGTTCTAGGAGCTGAATTGTTGGAACCCTCATATATCAAAGAGGACAGAAGATTTCATTACATACACACACAGATTTTACATAAGTAGAGGAATATATAACACTTTTCTTCTTTTGTTTAAGCTATATAAAGAGTTGCTGGTAATAAGCATTTTCTATTAAAAACAAAACAGTGAAGACATTTTAAAACAATAAATCGGGTTTAGAGCTTAACGACAAGAATAAAATTATAAAAAAAAATCCAAGATACAAACCGATTTTAATGCTATGTTATAAAACAAACCAGCACTGAAGGTTCAAGAAGGAAATACTTTGCCCTCCCCACCTTTTCAGCAAGCACATGTAGGCTTGTAGATATTGATTACTTTTTCTGTGGCAGCCAGCTGTACTTTTACGAGTGTTGCTGTGTTATCTTAATATGATCAAGATGAATAGAGCATACAAACTTCTAACTGTTTGCATGGCTACAAAAGAGAAATTTACAGCTTCTGGCATCTTTGCCTTTGCAATGCTGCCTACTTCATTAGTAAGCCAAGAAAGTAACAAAGGAATTTAACATACTCGGCATCTTGTAGTCAACACCAAACTTATCTACAGAATAATAGGGGCCAGGAATATAAAGAATCAGGTGGAGTGATCATTAACTTCCTTCTATGTATAGTTACATCAAAGAGTCTGGCATTCTCTTGGATTAAAAGGTTTTTCCTTATTTTTATTTTTTTTTAGTCAACTGTCGCTTATAGAATTTAAAATTAAAGAATAATACTGTTCTTTAGTTTAAATATGAAGAAAACATGGGAATGCAGCTGAGTGGTTAGAATGTTTGCTTTCCGACCATGAGACCCAGGTTTGAATATCACCTCAGTCAGTTTGTCACGAAGATGATTTCTTGATGTTATCAGCCTGGGAAGGCAATCCCAGCATGCAGCAATTTTGGAAAGTGCCTGAAAATCCATACCACAAGTTGATCCAAGCCTTGTGAGTGGAATGGGTAGATGGAACTAATTGGAAGCCGTTGATGGTTGTGTTAGCATAAAGTCACAAGTCAACTGGCCTTGTTGCCACTGTTAATAGTGCCAAATACAGTGAAATCTCGGTTCACGAATTTAATTTGTTCTGGAAGGCCATTCATAAACCGAAACTATTTTCCAAATAGGAATCAATGTAGAAAAAAAGTCACAATACAATAAAATTGGAAAAGAAAAGCACGGCACAACACATGAATGTATACAACAGAGCAGTTGACTCAGAAATGGTTCCGTTCAAGTTAACTCAGTTCAGCAATGTTGTTCAAGAACCAAAATTTTTTTGAATAAGCAAGGCATTTTTGTCTTGAATTTTCTGTCCGAAAACTGATTTGTTCGACATGCGAGACGTTCAAGAACAGAGGTTCCTCTGTAATGCACCCTCTCCCAAAAACTGTAATTAAAGTACACTCAGCAGAGTTGTAGTTTAAAAGCATAGGTGGGCTCTATGTGTTGAACACAAATGTGCCTGAGCAGGCATCTGCAACAGGGATTGGCTGTCCACCCTAGTAGACAGACATACTCAAACATGAGCAACCAGCTATGATATATTACAAACAACACATTAGGCATTACCATTTTAGTAAAAACAGACAAAAGATGCCATGTCCTTTCAGAATATAGATGTTCAGGAATCTCCACAGATGCATTTATGAGGAAGATAGTGGAGTAGTTTTCCATGGTTTAGCATTAAGTTTTCTTTCTTCTACACTGATTGCCACTCACAGCTAAAGAGCCTAGTCTACCCTGTTATTTAAAGCATAGCTAACAAAAGAGATAGATTAATACCTTTCTCAAGGGTAATTGTATAACAGTAGACAACAGAGACTCGGTTGTCATTTGAACTCAAGTATCGAATTCTATTTTCTGTGTCAATATTTGTTACCCTACCCACTCAAAATAAATTTTATAATTTTAAATTATGTGGATTTTAAACCACAAGAAAGCAGCTGACGGGATATTTCATGAGAAACTTGTTTCCTAATCTAGCAATAAATTGAATAATTATTCAAAACAACTCATAATCGGTGATGATGGTAATGAAAGTAAAAATGGTCCTGGAACAACTGATAAATTATTTTACTAATGTTACACAAAAGTATACTAATCCTAAGTGCTTAATCATTTATGTGTCAAGATTTGTTTGATCATTGCTCTTGACAAATTCTTGTCTTTTGTCACTTTAACCAATTTTTCCCAGTTTACCATCCCTCTTTGTCCCTTTTTTTGACATCCATTCCCAAAAACACATCAAGTACATTACTTGATGATTTTTTTTACTGCTTCCCTTGCCTTCACTATGTCCTGGGTATGATGATAAACTACATCTAGCAGCAAGGTCTCGTCTCTGATTGGGAGGTTTTGAGGAGCATTTATACTTTTTTATACTTTGATAGTGTTTTGACCCCAGTTTGGGGGTTAACTACTTGCCCATAGCTTGGACCCTAACAGGTGCTTCTATTCCAGGTCAAGGTAGACCTGGGAACAACAGCAATTAAGAGGTGGTTCCACACTGCTGAAAACCTCCCAATCAGAGGCCTTGCTGCCAGATGTAGTTTATCATCATACCCAGGAAGTCACAACTAGGGCTACCTCTTTTCCTGATGACCATGCATTGTCTTCTTACAGTTATAAGCTTTTCCATGCTTCTTGTTTTTTATTATTATCTTGTTTAAGAGTTCTTTCAGTTTTTATGAATCTGCTATCAACTTAGTGTCATTCTTAAAAAACAGAACATTTTTTATTAAATTTTTTTTTTTTTTTTCAAATGTTGAACAACTATCAATTATGATTTGTTGATATTACAAGAAATATGTATTTCTCATAAAAATCTCAAAGGACACAAAGATGTTAACAATTAAGATCATTTGTTACCTCTTATTCTGACCTTCTGTTTATTCTTATTCACTCATCTTGTTTTAAGTTTACCCCTCCAAGTCCTAGGTTCAGGATTGTCCCACAGAATAATAACCTAGTAGATTAAAGCATGCTGATTTGGAACAAATATTATTTACTTTAAGATTAAAATAACACAGAAATGCATTTTTAAACCAAACAGTAGCTGTGTTTTTAACTGACAGTAGCCATGTTTATGTGTTTGACGAATGATTATTGTTGTTCTACAGAGACTTTATCTGTAAAACAATTTTTTTTAAAATTATGTGAGCGCCTTTTTTATATAATTTTTATGTACTTAGTATTCTTAAAAATTTTGGAAAATATTCTCTGTAATCTAATTTTAGGAATGTTGACTTTAAAATTACAATAGTCATTGCTCTTATTTTCTAAAAATGTTGTGTATACTTGCCCATACTTTCAAAATGCATTTGTTTATACAAATAAAAAAGTCAAAATTCTTTGAAAAATCTTGGTGTTTGAAGAGAGGAATTAAGCTTTTCAATTTTTGATTATTAAATACAGTTTTCACTTAATAACAATGTCACCTAATACGATCAAGGCAATACAGAAATTCAAAAATTTATAAATTATTATGTTATAAAAAAAATGTAAACAATTATTGTAAAATTCATTATTCATTGAAAAAAAATTGTTTTATTAAAACAATAGTATCCTTAATATATCTTATTTATAAAAATAATTAAAAGCTTTCCTAATTAAATAATGCCACAGTTTTATTGCATTTTTATGATTCAGGAAAGATTTTTGAGAAATGAGTAACTGTTTGAAAAAAAACAGAAAAAAAAGATGATCTACATTTTCCAAGGAGTCCTGCTTTTAATTAATAAAAAACATTTTGTGATCAAAATTTAATTTCTCAAAATTTCATAAAATTAAGTAAGAGATGGAAAAAAATATTTTACCAAAATTTTCTTAAAAAAGAAAAAAATAATTTCAAAAAAAATTTCAGTCTTTTGTGAACAAGTCCCGAAAATTTAATTAAAATCTGACAATTATTTGATTTTTGCAGAATTTCCAAATCAATGTGTTTTTTACCAGAAAAAAAAATAAGCTAAAATACTCATAATATGCAAAAATAGGATTAAAAAATTTAAAATAATAAAAAAAATACAATGGTCTTTCCTCTTAATGAGAACAAACATTTTGATGATAAAACTGTTTTTATCAAGTTTTGAGCCTTTTTTCACCATGGTATGATCTTTTTTTTTTAGCAAAGACGTGGATTATCAAGGCTAATGCATTTGATAAATTGTTGTGTACAAGATTCTTTTTGTGTTCATAGGTACATTTAAATTTCTGCAAGTTTCCCCAGTGTATTGTTGAGAAAAGTTGTGACAGTTTACTTTATATATTAGCTGCTTCAGAATTATTATGCAATTGTAAAAATTCAGACATAAATAAAATATATCTGTAAAAAGACAATGTCAATAAAGAGAAAAGGAAAACTTTTTTTTCTATCAATGTGCCTCATCTTCTGATGGACTTTATTAAGGTAAATTTACCTTGATAAAGTCCAGTGGAGGATGAAAAACTTTGGTAAAGAAGTTTTCCTTTTGTCTTTATTCACATTTATGCATGCCCAAGTACATACTTAGAGACCTAGAACAGAGAAAATACAATAGAAGAGAGCCTTATAATAATTATTTTTTTAACCAATGAAAAAGTAAAAAAAACTCATGGAAAATAACAATAGACAAGACATTCAGGTTGGATGCTATCTAATAAGCCAAATGCAGACCTAAGTTCAATATGTCTACTTATTCTGAATAGACAATTTTTTTTTTATTTTTATAACCCAGACCAGATTTAATCTTTTATATCAGCTGGCAGCTAACCTATCTAACTGGCATAAAAAGAGAGATTAAAAAAAAAAAAGAAGAAAAGAAACAAAAAGAAACAAAAAAAAACCAAACAAAGAAAACAGTCCAATAAATATAGAAATATTTGAGTAAAAAGAACAGTGTTTTTTTTTTTTTTTTTTTTTTTCATTTCATTTGGTTTAATGATATAAAACAGTAGTAAATAAAATAAAATAAAAGGAAGAAGTCAACATTGCACCTCTTTACTTACATAATGTGTCTGTCTGAAGTTAAACATAAAACAAAAATAATAAAACATTAGTCATAAAAACTAATGTCTTCAAAGAAAGGCAATAAAGAGAGCAAAATAGGAAATTCCTAAAATCAGCAGAAAATAAAAATAAATAACAACTGGGAATAAGAATTGCCATACCAAGTTTGTATGTTTACTTCAGTTATTAAAAGAATTACAGAAAAAAAAATCAATGAATAAAGCATTTTTATTATATATATAAAAATGCTTTATTCATTGATATGTAGGTGTATGTGTATATATATATATATTTTATCATAAATATGTAAATGAGTAGTCATAGGTTTTTAATATAGATGGATGTATATACACTAATTTTAAGATAAATTTATAAAAGTTTGTTAAATGGAATATGTATATCTCAGATTCTTAGCCAGTCAGTGACACAGTGTTTCTTAACTCCCATTGACTTAACAATATTTTCATTTAACCTCTAAATTGAAATGCAACATTGTAGCCTATGTCTTATCAAATAAGTCAACTCAAACCTCAAAGTCTACTGAAGTCATCTTCCTCCCACAACACCATTACATAATAACAATAAATAATAATAATTTATAATTTTAAATCTTTCTTTCACTCACTCTCCCTCAATAGGATATCTGTATATCTTGAATTTAACCTGGAGTATTTTTTTCTGTTTTTATTTGGCTTACAGGTCTAAAAGATTGAAGGCCATTTTTATAATTTCCATGAAATAAAGATTATTACCTATGATATTTTAAGTGTTTGATATTCTTTAATATATATATTATGAAATGGACTAAGTCCAACAATTATTTTAATATATTTTATTGTTATACATTACTTATATAGCAAAAATATTTAAATAAATGCTCTGTTTATAATAAACAGTATTAACAACATTTACCGGCCTGAATGTCTGAGAAATTTCATAGCAAATATAAAGGTTCCGAGTAGGATACAGCTTCATTTCCTGTTGGAATACACGTATTTTCTAAGAAATTTCTCAGACATTCAGGCCAGTAAATGTTGTTTAATACTGTTTATTATAAACAGAGCATTTACTTAAATATTTGTATCTATATAAATAACATATATCAATTACACACACACCAGGTATAATACCAATAGAAACTGAGTTTCTTTTTACAAGGTGTTCAGATAAAACATTTATCCATCTTGATACGATTTGTTGTAAGAATCACTGAAAAACTCTTTCAGTAATTCAACCAGAAAGAGAACAGGTTAAAATCATTTTCTATCAACAACACTGTCTTCCCAAGTGAGCAATGGTGAGAGGAGAAAGATTATTCATACCTTCAGGAATGGTACCAACATTGATACTCTGGATTCCATCTTCAGAGTCCTTTCAAGAACCATCAAAATAACAGTGAATAAGTTTAAAAAATATGGCACAGTAGAGAGGAAAACTGGATCAGGAGGTTACAACAGGAAGAGGGATCATCATTTCAACTTAAAGAAAAGAGATCAGTTAGAAAATATCCAACTCAATCCATAAGACATTTGGCATGTGAGAGAGGAGTTACACCTATAACAATCCAAAGAACAGTGAAAAAAGACTTGAAAATGAAATCGTATGTGAAACCTGACACACCTTGTTACTTCAGGACAGAAAGTTTGAAGGTTAGAGAGGGCAAAAATCATCTTGGATAAGTTGGAAAATGATCCTATATATATATATATATATCAACTTTATCTCTATATTCATGAGCTTCCAATCCTTAGCTATGATTAATTAATGATGAACATGTCATTTTTATTTATGATAGATTTATTTCATTATGATTCTTCTCTTAAGCTTGGAGACTAATTATACATTCTTATTGCTCAAAGTAGAGTCCAATAGTGCTATAAAGACCTCTGAGAATTCCAGTAAGATATCTTTAATCATTTCTAAGATACAATGGTTCAAATCTTAATGTAACTATTGGATAATATTTTGCTTTTACACCCGGTATATATATGGGATTCACATTGCATTTTATACAAGGGTGTAGTGAAAACTTCTTGGTATGACTAATACAGGATTACAAACAAAGTCTTCTGTTTGCTCAGATTTACTGAAGGAGATCAAAGTTTTCATGATCATCTCATAAATGTGGATTACGATATTAGGCTTGCTACAAGCATTGGTAGTCTATTGTGTTTAACTTGTATATATAAGAAAGAAAAAAAGAAAAAGAAAGGAAAGAGGAAAAAAGTAAAATGCATTAATTACTCACCATAATGAGTGCATAATTTTGATTTAAAAAATGCTACTGTAATTAAAAGAGAAAGCAATTTACTAAGATGAAAATATATAGAAAGTGCTTTAACTGCTAGATCATCCACAGTATATTTACATTCAGGTTCTTACAAGACTTCATGTTTCTTGGCAGATCTTCTATTATCACAATGTAAGTGTTTGAACAGTAAAAGTTTGATAACTTGCAGGATGTTTGCATTAAGTTTGACATGAAGATATGATGAGACTTCATTAAAATATTTTTTTGTCTTTTACTGTAAAATTAAAAAAAAAAAAAAAATCAAATTGAAAGTCAGCTAATATCTAAGTAAAAAGATATGATGCAAAATATGGAAAAGAGTTTGTGATTGCAATCTTAACCAGAAAGGGGATAAAACATTTAGCAAAAGTTTTATAATAATTTCCAAAATTAATGTTGCCTTCCATTAGCATGACTGATGCTTACCTCCAGGAGAGGAACTCATTGCAGCTTCTTGGCCTAATATTTTCCACTGGTACAAAATGTAATGGCTATACTGAATCGATTGTTAGGTTTGCTGTTAGGAAAGTTGGTTCGCTTGCCAGAATCTATCTTACATATTAATAAATCTACCATTTATGGAGTATTGCTTGCTGCCACATCTGGTTTGGCGCTTCTGCTGTATTTAGAAATTCTTAACAGAATTCAAAGACGAATCTGCAATTTCATAGGTCCTGACCTGGCATCACAGCTACAATCACTTTCCCTACCACCATAATGTAAGTTCCATGTGCCTGTCCTATAAATATTTTCATCCTAACTGTACTGATTATTCCTGGTTGATACCATGACTTAATGAATTTAACAGTACTAGCAGTTAGGTCTCATCATTTTATTATTGAAATTGTTAGTTATATCTGTAAGTTCTATGCTAATATTTTCTTCTCTTACACTTCTTACCCGTGGAAATTTCTTCCAGCTTCTTGCTTTCCTGTTAACTATGATCTCCAAAAATTTAAATCCAATGTCAATCGTCATCTTTTGTCTCCTTGAATCTTATTCTTTTATTAGTGTCCTCTCTCCTCAATAATATTTTTTCAGTTTCTTTCATTCTCCATAAGTCCCTGTGTCTTAGCAATTTTACTGCCTTGTTTGGGATGTAATGATTACCCCCCCCTCCAAAAAAAAAAACAAAAAAAAACACACTAATGTTTCTATTACTATTTCTAAGTAAATGCTTTCCATAAAATATTTTCAGGTTGGGTCATTGCCCCTCATTTAGGATTAAGCTTTCCACAATTCCAATTAATAAATTACTGTTAATTAATAATGGTTACAAAGTGAAAAACTGGAAAATATGAATAAGCTAAAGAGAAGCCATAAAATGTTTCTTTTAAGTGAAATCATGAAAGTTCTAAAGAAAGTTTGCCAAAATCACTATAATCTATGGTATGAATCTGCCTTCTATTTTAGCAATAATTATATACAATAACTTTTATTACACATGATAATATGCATTAGCTGCTCATTGTAATGAGTCTGCATAACTTTGATTTAAAACAAAAAGCTACTCTAATTAAAAGAGAAAGCAACTTAGAAGAAAATATATAGAAAGTGCTCTAGTGAATTAACATTTAGGATCTAACAAGATTTAATGTTTCTTGGCAGACCTTCTATTATCCCAATGTAGGATATTTAATAACAAAAGTAATACAAACAAAAAGTAAAAGAAATTAAATAAAATCAGCTATATATACCCGAAACATATTAAAAAAAAAAATTCAGCACTTTGTCTGCATGTAGTTGCATCAACATAAAGATCAGTTTAGTGTGATGAAGTTCTAAAGGATGAAACATGTCACACAAAATCTTTTTCCACTTTATCATAGTTTTTCCCCCAAAATTGCAAACTAAATTTATTCAGAAAATAGAAGATTAATACAAGTTACCCTTGGACTCTACAATCATAAGAGATACTCAAAATGGTGGCCTTTAGCTTCAAGTCATTTATTAGTACGGTAAACTACAGCTTGGGCAACATTCGGCAAAGTGTCCAGTGGGATTGTTGCACATACATTTTCAATTTCTTATCTAAAGGCTGCCAATGTAGTCAGTTTTTCTGTGATGCACAACATCCTACAGTAAACAGTGCTATCACAATTTGACAAAACTATGAAAGACAAGTTTTTCCTTTTCTGAAGTGTGTATACATTTTTTGATGGATTATGTGTGCATGTGTGTGGGGGGCTACGATGGATAAATTGTCATCTAAATTACGCAAAAATGGAAATAACATTAACATCTCATTTTAACAAATATATTTATCAAAATTAAATTACACAGAAATATCAGGTCATCCCATAAGTTCTGTCCAAATTTTGAATAAAGAAAACAAGTGACCAAATGTTTAATTACAGATTCAATCAACAATATATTTTCCCTGATTATTTATGACTGCCTTCCATCTATTAACAAGCTTACTAATTCCATTACTGTAAAATTCTTTTGGCTTTGATTTGAAGAACTCACAAATGTCAGTTTTAACCTCTTCCTGTGTTACAAAAGCTGTTTCTTCCAAATGATTCTGTAAGCTACGAAACAAATGGTAGTCTGAAAGAGCAAGATCGGGAGAATAATGTGGATGAGGAATTTTCTCCCAACCAAGTTCTTCGATCTTTTGTAACGTGATTCTTGCTGTGTGGGGTCACGCATTGTCCTGATGAAACATCACATCTTTTCGATTCACTAGAGCAGGTTTTTTTTTCCTCAAAGCTTGGTTCAAACGCTCTAATTGCTGACAGTATATTTGAGCTTTAATTGTTGCATTAGCTGGTAAGAATTCAAAGTGGATTATTCCTTGGTGATCCCACCAGATTGAAAGAAGAACCTTTTGCCCATGAAGTTCTCTTCTCGGCTGTGGCTGGGGTCCTTCCCCTTTACCAAGTCACTGGCTTCGACGCTTAACATTTTGATAAAAGATCTATTTTTCGTCGTCAGTCACAAGTCTATCCAAAAAAGGTGAAACATCTTGGCGAGAATGGAGAGAAGAGCAGATGTCAACTCGGGATTTGAGGTTGTTTTCAGACAATTCATGAGGCACCCATTTTCCAAGTTTAGGAACTTTTCCAAGTTGTTGAAGATGATGATGAACAGTTGTATGGTTTGAACTGAGAAACACTGCCAATTCCTCAACTGATAAAGCAGGATTTTCTTCAAGAAGCTTTTCATCAAACTCAACTGGACGTCCAGTTCGATCTTCATCTTCAAGGGTGAAATCTCCACCTCTGAATTTTGCAAACCCTCTTCTGCAAGTTCTTTCATTCACACATTCCTCTCCATAAACTGAGTGAATGTTTTTAACTGCTTTTTGTTGGTGGCTCGTTCAAATTCACCCTACACATAAAAATCGAGGAGGTTGCAGACTGGGGAGTTAGGTGACCAGATGTTAGAGGTGATGTGGTTGAAGAAATTGTCTGACAGCCATGACTGGGTTCGCTTGCTTGTATGACATGGTGCAGAGTCCTATTGCCAGACATAAGGTCTTCCAGCAGTCACCCTCTAGACCCAGAGAAGCACTACCCCGTCAAAGCACTTGATATCGGTCTGTGTTGAGTCTGAAGCTCTGCAGAAAGATGAATGGAGGTATAATGTCACTAGTGATCACTCTAAACACCATCGTAATCGCCATTAGACTCGTTCAACTTTTTCTGAATCTTCTGCACTGCCCTCAGATTGACACCTAAACACTGTGAAATGTTTGTGCTTTTGATGTGAATGCTAAGCAGTACAGAATGTCGTTTCCAATTTTCTGGCAGAGCGTATTGCATCATGGTGCTCTTTATTTCTCACAGATGGTGCCCAACTGACCCTACTTTACTAAGTAGTGAACAAAATCAAAAACAAACAACATGTATGCATGAAATTTAAAACCTAAAATGGCGACAATTTACCCATCGCACTCTATATATATCAAGAGAAATGACAAGAGAAAAACCTTTTATGCCAATGCCTTTTAATTCTTAAGGAACTATCAAAGGTAAATGTAGAAATTTATTGAGAAACCTGCACTAATATATAGAGAGAAAGTATTGTTAGGAAAAAAATAAAATGCAATCAAATTTAAATTAGAGAACTTTAAAAAATATTTGAAAATCTTTCGACGTTATGGAAAGGTAAGGAAAACTATGGAGGGCACTAAGTGATGTAAATTTTGATATGTTGTTAAATGAAAGTGAATTAATGTTATTGTTATATTATTCTACACAAATTTATATTTTATAATCAATTATAGTATACTGTTAATTGTTCTAATTTTATTATCAGTTATTATTAATCCCTGATCATAAATAACTTATAAATTGATGCCTAACCAATAAATCAGTACTATCAGTTATTTCAAGTAATTGGTTCTTCGAGACATATTCCTTGCAGATAAAAGGGAATTGCAGAAAAAAGAAAATAGACAATTCAAAATATGTAGCATGCTGACTTGATCAAACCTCAATTTCAAGATATTGATGTGAAATTACTTTTGGGGACCAAACACAAAAAAACACTCTTTAGATCATAAAATAAAGGATTTATATATTATCACAATTTTTTTCAGCTTTTGAAGTTGACAAATGACTGGCAGATTTTATATGCATCTATGATTGTGAAGCATTGTAATATGTGATCTATGTCGGAAAATACCAGAGGCCTGAATTAAATTTAGCGTCAATACAGAAACTTTGTTCTAAGAAGAGTTGATCTGTGTTGATCCCAATATGTAGTAGGCATGTCCTGAGAGATAGCAAAGAAAATTTTATACTCAGTGTCAAATCAAAATGACGAACCATAGATGCCTTTGAAAGGTGACCTCATTGCAACCAAATATAGAAGCAGGCCTTGAAGGATGCTGGGTGCATTAACAGATAAGAAAGTGAACCCAGCAGAACTAAAGATATGGACAAACAAGGTAATCAGACAACAAGAAGTTATATAAAGAGCTGACCCTACAAAGGATAAAAGAGAATTGCTCGCACCTTTGCAAGAAGATGAAATCTTCAAAGAGAGATCTAGAACCACAATTTGGTTGACATTATTTTGACAGAGTTCAGAAGTGAACAAACAACCATTTCATATGTAGAGAGAATTTAATCTTTTGTCCTTGTCAGATGTTACTAACATTACAACTGAAAAATGATTAAAAGAAAAAAAAAAAGACTATATGAATGGGACAAAAAAATTTAACCATAAACAAATTAGAGTGTAATGGGATTTATTAAATTTTCACAACTACTCAGCTCAATTTGCTCAAAAATTAATTATTTTCAGGGTACATATACAGATGATCAACGACTCTTGGATAATTTTCATGTTGTCATGTCTGTATTTGTAGTCATACCATTTGAACAAATGAAATGATATCCCTTTCTGATAATTCTATTTGTTTAATGGTATATCAACTCCTCATGGACCATTTAATTTTCTTGGGAGCTTTTAAATAATAAAAATGTATGTTATTCTGCTTTCACAACTGAATACATGGTAGATTAATCTCAGTTTTGTGCATATACATATTTGTGTGGACATAATTACTAGTGGAGGTGATGTGTATTTTATGCTGTAGTTTCGTTGAAGTCATATTTTGATTTCTTTAAGAAATTGTCAGATATTATATGGATTAAAGTTATGAAAATTCTTTCAAGATGGTTGTTTGGTTGATTTTGTTTAGTGGCATATCAACCTCTATGGGTTATTTAATGCCAAAATCTAAATATATTTTTGGAACACAATTTTATGGTTTCAACTACCGTATATATTTGCATATAAGACAACCTTTAAATTCAAAGTATCACCCTTAAAAATTGGGGGTCATCTTATACTACAATTCTAAAAAAGAAATCTTAAATTTTGAGTTATGTTTGTCAGTAGGCTAACTTCGGCCATAGCACAATAACCAATAGCATACATGAAAAGATTCACCTAATCAAATAAACTAATATTAAAAGTAATAAAACCATTTCTAACTTACAGGCATAACTTAATAATAAATTGCCTGTTAAAAGAATAATTCCATATCAATGAACTCAACTTGTATCCATGCTGAGAAAATGTAAACATCAAGTTATGTTTGCATTCACAGCAACCTTTATCTTTCACTAAATTTTCAATAATCATCATGGTAGTATTATTACAACAGTAATAACATTTAGGATAAAATAATATTCATTTATCATTTTGGTGTTAAATAATAACACAATTTAGGATTACATACAACATTTATTTTTCAAATAGTTTTACAGTAGTTGCATTAAAAAGAGGAAGAAGAAGAATCAGTATTTGCAAGAGATCATGTGCATAGGAAAAACATGATATAGAATTGGTTTTGGTATTTTGCTTATTTTGAATTTCTAAGGATACAGTAACAACATTTCCAAAATTATATAATCAATAATTCATGAAAATTTGCTATATTTTTTTTTTTTACCTCATTTCATATAAAGGTTGCCTTATATATGGAAATATACAGTAAATATATTTTGAACGTAATTGCATGCCTTCAAATACAGATAAAATGTATTTTTGGTCATTTTACTATAAATAGGTATTGTTGATTATTTTTTTAAATAAAAATGTATTGCTGGTATTTTTTAAAAAATTTTTTTATTTAAGCGTTTCACCCCAAGCAAGGCAGGAAGCCACTAGGACGCAAGGGGTTACAGAAGATGTGGAGCAAGAGCAGATAGGAGTGATAGAGGAAAGGATGAGAAGGATAGTGGATAGATCAAGGCAACTGGAGATGTCAATTGACATTACATTTGAATAGTTGGAGATTATGGCTATTGGGGAAACAAGAACAGGGAAGGGAGTTCCACTGGCAAGAGGTGCAAGATGAAGTTATTGGAGTAGAAGAAACGGCTACATTTAATAGTTTCAACAGTGAAAGGGTGAGAACAGAATACCAGCCTCATAGGAAGCTCGAATTCATGAAGCCTGGGAACCAGCGAATGCAGCTCCTCAGAGCAATTACCATGAAAGTATTTGTAAAAAAGACAGAGAGAGGCGATGGTGCATCTGTGAGAGAGCGACTGTAGACAAGATGCCAGATCAGGGCAAATTATATTGCATATCTGCCTCTGTACTGTAAAATTGTATTTTTATACTTTCATAAAGTTTTGTTTTTATTTAGGGTGTTCACTATTTGCCTATAACTGGGACCTTAACAGGAGCTACCACCCCGGGTCAGAGTTGACCTGGGAACAATAGCAATAAACAGTCCTCAAAACCTTCAATCACCTGATCAGAGGCCTTGCTGCTGGATGTAGTTATGTAGTCAAACCCAGGACTCCCTTTCTGATATTGAATTTTGCTTGAGTAGCATATTTCAGAACAATAGAAAATTATTACAGTGTAACCCGGATATAAGAGAGATTTTCTCTGGTCCCAAATTAGAGCCATACTTACCTAAACAAAATAGACCAAACCCGGATATAAGAGAAACCCGGATATAAGGGACTTATTCTCCGGTCCCGACAACTCTCTTGTATCCGGGTTACACTGTACATGAAAGTTCTCTCATAGTTAATCTAAGAGAAAAAAAAAAAAAAATCAAAAACTAAACATATTCACTATGTCAATTTCTATATGTTTCATAGAGTCCAATGTATGTTCAACTGAGGGAAAGAAAAGAGCAGTCACAGGACTACGAGCAAAAATGTAGAAAATTTGCAGGTCATTTGCTTCATAAATGGAGATTGCAGCCTTAAGGCAGAGCTAAGAGAAAGCCATCTAAGTGGACTTGATTTAGAGACACTGGAAGCCATAGCTACAGTAAATCCTGTTGTTATAGTCAAAGAACTGAGTGAACAAGTCAGTATTAAATGTATGACAGCTTATGGCATTTTGAAGAAGTTTGGAAAAGTGTCAAAGGTCAGAAAAAAGGAAATATGACCTGTTCACAGAAAATCAACAACTGATTGTTGTAATTGTCCCCAGCAGATCCAACTGACTTTTTATACTGAAGATGAGAAACTGGTCCTTTTCTTTTTTAGATATGCCCTGTAGGTGATTATGGCTCTCCACAACATCCTGTCTTTTGTAGCCCTTAGTAAAGTTTGTCTTTTTGCTATATTTTCTAATACATGTTCTTCCAACTATTTACACGAGTTTATTAGATAGGTTATGTGCTGCTCCTTTCTACCCCTCATGGATTCAATGCCCTGTGATTGTCAAATTTTCCAAGTCCTCTTTCCTCATTAATTCCCCCATAAATTTCAATTCTTTCTTTCTGATGTTAAGTGTAAGTGCCAGTTTTTTTCCAATTTTCTATAAAAATTTGTTGTTGCTCATTTGTTCAGTCAATGATATTCTCAGCATGCTTCTGTAGAACCATATTTCTGTTGCCTCAAGTCTTTTCATCTGTGATGAAATGGCACAGAATTCATTGCCATATAGGAGTACCAAACATAACAGTTCAGTTTTCTTTGTTTCCAATGAAACTTTCCTTTTAATACTTTGCTTAACTTTTGCAAGTCATCTTTCGCTATCCTAATACACCCTTTGGATTTCAGTGTTACACTTTCCATCCTCTGTTAAAATACTTCCTAGATATTTAAATTTTTGCACTTGCTTATTTTCGGCATCTCCAATTTGTAATTTACATGTTGAGATGTTTCTTTTGCTGACTGGGTCCTCTTCAGTGGCTCATTTTCAATGAGATGTGTACTCCAGAAGAGAGGCCACCTTCATTCAAAGAAATCTCTTTGAGTATCTAGTCGGATATGCAAAGAATCAGATATTATGAATTTTTAAACATTAATTTCACTGCCAACAGCTTATGCCTCTAAAAACATCTTTGAACAGAAAATAGCCAGCCCTCAGTCAGTTAAGTGCCATATGTGATATATATGTTTGGGTAGATCATGTTTCATGACTGATTAAGCAGAAGATTTTCCCACAGTAGGGTGCTGTTTCTTTCTGCTGTAGACTGGTTGCCAACCAAGGCTATAGGATCTAGTCTGTCCTGCTATTCAACTCATAGCAAGGGAAGAAGAGATATTTGTGTATAAGTGAATGTAATGAACTTGACTGGAATTTGAACTCAGCTCTTAGATTTCTCATTCCGAGCCAATATCCATTACACCACAATGCCGATCCCAGTGAACAGAAATTAGATCATTCTTCATCACTATAATGCATGTCCTCATACAGCTTGACTGAGCAAAGATTTAAGGTATCTGACTGCTGAGGATTGGGTAGGGGGGGTGTTTGTTTAAAGGAAATGATTGATTCCCCATACCTTCCGGACCATGATCCAACGGATAAGTATTTATTAATGACTGCAAAAAAACATTGATGGGTAGAAACTTACTTCAAGAGGGTGAAAATCAGGAGTTTTACAATTATAGTTTTTAAATAATACTAATAATACTAATAAAAAAAATAATAATATCAAAATAATAATAATAAAAATACTAATAATAAAATAAAAAAACACAAACTAGTCTAGAGGATCAAAGTGTTGGTTCATGAAATTGGTGGCATAGTAATTTCAAGTTCAATCACAGGGCCAGGTAGTACAAACTTAATCTTATCGGAAACAGAACCAGCAATAGGTGAGCAGTAGTTAAAAAAAAAAAAAAAAAAAAAAAAGAAGTTAAAGTTACAGGAGGCATGGTGGGGTAATGGATAATAACTTGGATTGAGGAATTGGAGAGCAGAGTTTGGATTCCAGTCAGATCCATTACATTCACTTACGTGCTAATGCCCTTGGAAAAGGTATGAATCCTCCTCTTCTCTCCCAGCTATGGATAAATTGCAGAACACACTAGGTTCTATAACCTTGGGTGGCAACTAGTCTAGGAGAAGGAAAACTGAATTCAAAACCAGCCTCGAGAGGGTTGGGCTTTGTCAGGTCATCTTGCCTAAGAAAATATCTCTTCTTCTGTGGCTGCAGTACATGTGGTGCCCCTTGACGCTACAGGTCATGGGATAAAGGAAAAGAAGAGTCAACATAACAAGAATAATCAACTCCTGTAGATTATTTTTTTAATACATAACTCTATTACAAGCAACTGCACTCAAATTTGAGTAAGTCTGAAGCAACTCCACTACTTATGTCAGTGTCAATTATGTAACTCAAAAACAAAAAAAATTAAATTAGTACATCTGGTGATAAGGTCTCATTTTACAGTTGAAATGGCTAGATTTAAGTGCAAGTTCTATGTTAATAGCTTCTTCTGTTGCATTTCTTGTTTGTAGAAATCTCTTCTGGCTTCTTTCTTCCTAGTTAATTTTGATCTTCAAAAATTCAAAATTAATATCAATTGTTATTGTCTCACTTCTTAATTTGTGTTCATTTGTTTTCTCTCATTAATAATGTTTTCTTTTTCTCATATTCAAATTTGATCTTCAAAAATTAAAATGCAATGTCAATCATCATCTTCTGTTTTCTTAATTGCTGTTCTTTTATTATTCTCTCTCCTTAATAGTGTTTTGTTTTTTCATTATTTAACATAACATTCAGTAACCACTTGCATCTTAGTAGCTTTATTGCCTTGATTGAGATGAAAGGATTTAAAAAGAAAAAAAGGTAGACATAATGTTTTAACAAAAAGTTACTAAATACATCATTTTTATACTGTAGTCAATAATTATACAAAATCCACTAGTTTAGTTACATTAAAATAAATTTCTTTTCTATTTGGTTGCCTAAAATGTTTGGTTTGTTAAATAAATTTTCTACTTAAGTGAACAAACTTTTTGGCCAACCTAATATTTATTAGATCAAAGTATAAATTTTAAACGACATGAGCACTAATTCCTGTGTAAAATTTAAGCAACCTGGGTATTGGTCAAAATCTTAAGTTACTTATAAAAGAAAAATCATGTTTTTTTTTTGTTTTTTTTAAACTAGTGATACAAAGCACAAGAGCATTAGTGAATGAAGTGTTATTCAGGAATCAAAGCAGTAGAAATTCTTAGGCCAAAGTGCTTAAGCAGGGGTCCAAGAATGGAAACAGACTTGCTCAATTATGTTCTCATTCTATTGCCAGTGTCTAGAGATATCTCGTCTCATTCTTAATTTTAGTACTGCTCAGTTATTGCTCGTTCCATAGAGTCCAAGTACACACATTGCCCAGCCCAGGGATTGAAGTTACAATCAAATAAAATTAACCAAAAAGAGTTAATAAATACATTATTTGATACCATATTCATGAATTATACAAATACTACTAGTTTAATTATATTGAAATGTCTTTCTATTATATTTATGAAACCAAAGTAAAAAAATATTTAAGTAGGAGTTTAAACAACTTAAGTGCTGGTAAAATTCCCAAGTTGCTCATAAAAAAACAAAGAAAAAAAAATTATGTAAAGGGTCCCAGTTGAATTTCTTTGAAGGTTAGCCAAATCAGCAGACACCTGAAAAAGGCTGGAGAACATGTCTGAAATAGTACAGCAACAACAAAAATGAGGACAGTAGACTGACTGAATAATTATAATTCCTCATCCTAGAAATTTAAATGGAAATCATAAAAACTAGATTTTTTTTATTGATTCATTTTCTGTGGATTATTGCAGGTTATTTAAAGCCAGAAAATATTTTTAGATTGTAAGATTTTTTTTTTTTTGAGATAATAATAGTTTAGGTATACAAGCTTTACCAATTAACCCATATCTGGCGGAGAAGAGGAGGATTTATACCTTCCGCAAGGGTGTTTGTGCTTAAATAAATATAATAAACCCAATGGAAATTGGAACTCTACTTTCCGATTAACAATTTTAAGGCATTATCTATAAGCCCTTGTCAATAGAATGAGGTTTTTGAAGACAAGAAAGAGTAAATTATTACACAACTAATAAATTGAAGGAGGCACGGTGGAGTAATGGATAGCAGTTTGGATTGAGGAATCGAAGAGCCAAGTTCAAATTCCAGTCAAATCCATCACATTCACTTACATGCTAATACCTTTGAGAAAGGTATGAATCCTCTTCTCCCCCCACCAGCTATGGGTAAATAGCAAAACAGACCAGGTTCTATAACCTTGGTTAGCAACTGGTCTGCTACAGAAAAAAATGGCAACCTACTGTAGGGAAAAAAAAAAATCTGCTTTGTCAGTCATGTATCGATAGATAGATGATCGACTAAGTGTGTATCACATTATAGCACATAAGTGAATAAATTGAACTGCAGAATAAAAATAAAACAATTTCTTTATATTATCCTGTCAACTCTGCTGGTTAAAATAAAAAAAAAAAAAAGACAAAATGGATATAAGACATGAAACACTTACATCACTAGTTTGTCCCTCTTTGTCAAATGTAAACACAACCAAATTGTTTTCAAGAGGAGCTATTCCGCAAATGTAACAATTAGATTCTGGTGTGGTTTTGAACATGCTAGCTGAAAGCAAAGATAAAAAGACGTCTTAATTAGAATCATGACACAAAAAATAGAAAGGAAAATAACAATATCAAAAAGTAAAAATAAAAACAAGACAGAAAAAATGAAGATGACTAATCCTAAAAGACACTGTTGTATCCTTAAAGAGATTACAAACAGACAAAGATGGTACTCAAGTGATGAAAGAAAGAGAGGTTTATTGTAAAAGAGAATACACTACTGAAAGACAGGGAATCAAGTGGCAGGCTAGTAATTCCCAAAGCAAGCTCCCAGGTAAATCCTGTGCTCACTATATATAGCTACTGATATAGTCAGTGCACATAGGCAATAGGCAGTGTGGGACATTCCATTACAACAGATATAATTTTTTTTCTCTCTCCTTTTAAATGCCATGTCTCTTCAGTGCATAAATGATCATGGCCTTCCATTTAGTATCTATGAATTGACATGAGAACAGGCTGTGCTAGGGTTAGTTTCACACAATGCAACAAATAGCTACAAAACATTAACATGAAAACTTGAGCCATATTCTTAAATAGCCTTATCAGATCAAGACTTTCATGTGGATGTCATGGATAGCACCAAACTCATTCAGAACCATCTAAAGTTACAGCTGTATACAACTGCGTTATATTAATGGTTAAAAATGACTTTCAGTAAGTGCAACCTGAGGGTCATAACAAAGATCATCCTTCTTTGAACTTTTTGAAATGGTGCTATAGAATCACAAAGATAACAGGAACCACATCACTTGAGGACTATCAACAGCAGCAGGTATTAAAATGAATAGCACATGTAACACAAAGAAAATAATGACATAATCAATATGTTAACATTTCACATTACTTCAAATCAAAGATTAGGAAGGAAACTCCCATCAATACTGTAAAGAACGATAAGAGATACTGGACTTGAGAAACCTGTTTTCCTGAAAAATGGTTTTAAGAGTAAGATTTCATAAATTTCAACCTACAGGCTACTTGGTCAACAAATGCCAAATGTTTCCTTATAAGGAAACAGCTAATATTACA
The DNA here is from genome assembly GCA_963932145.1 of Acanthosepion lycidas. Lineage (NCBI taxonomy): Eukaryota > Metazoa > Mollusca > Cephalopoda > Sepiida > Sepiidae > Acanthosepion > Acanthosepion lycidas. The sequence continues at coordinate 30,995,050 of OZ010607.1, read as the reverse complement.
ATTATCTTTCTTGGGAAAAGATAATGGAGAGGTTTACTATTTCACAAGAATTCAAAGATTTCCTTCTGTGAGACTGGTTACCACACAAGGTAAGAGAGCTTAATCTACCCTGTTATTCAACCCATAGTGAGGGATGAGGAGATGGATTCATGTGTTTCTCAAGCCTTTTCTGTATTTGAGAGTCTTAATAAAAAAATATGTATGCCTTAATTTTTTTTTTATTAAACTTCCACTCAAATGTACAGGCTACTTGAGATGTAATTCACACTATTCCTTAAAAAAAAACAAAAAAAAAACAGGGCAACTACTCAAACACATGCATATAATGTTTGAATAAGACCTATGGTTGAAATGAATTGTCAAAGATATGATTGCTTGATAATAATAACCTTGGGGGTGGGGTTGATCCTAGCATGTTGTACTGTTAAGAAAAACAATACCACAGGTTAACCCTAACCTTATGAGTGAAGCATGGTAGATGAAACTGTTAGGTGAAGGTTTTACTAGCACAATGTCACAAGTCATCATGACCGAGGGTTTGAGTGTACTGGCCTGGTTCAAACTGGTTCATGCCAGATTATGTGCAGTTTCCCAGAAACTGTAATCAAAGCCAGTTCAGCATAGTTAAAGTTTAAAGCACAGGTAGGCTCTGTGGATGTTGAACAATCATAAACGTGCCTGGGCAGGAGTCTGCAACAGGGATGTCTAGCTGCCCTAGCAGACAGGCATACTCAAAAGCCAACAGCCAACCATTATATTCATAAAAAAATGCACTGCATATAGAGATGTAAGTAAATTCAATTTATTTCAGCACAGTAAGTCACCAAAATGTATTTTTTATTGCTGAAAGGCACCACAATTTTTTTTAATGCATAATGGCACCACCATTTATTTTTTAATGCAGAAAGGTGCCAGAAATGAAGTGATTCCATGTGTAGGAATTATTGCAAGTGTTACCAGCAGAACTGTTTTGATGTTTTATGCGAACAATTTATCTTCTGACTATTAATTGGTAATATGTCCTTTATTTTCATAGTTACAGGAGGATTGTTTAACTGCTAATAAAGTTGAAAACTCATTTCCTGGAAAAACTAAGAAATATTGGAAAATTCCATCCATTATTATTAAAAAAATGAAAACTTTATAACTGAAATAAAAAAAAAAGTAAGAAGCCTTTGTTTTCAGGTTACAAGGTAGAATTTCATTGTCAATGAAAGTGTATAAAAAAAAAAACCCAAAAACAAAAAAACATAGCAAGACTAGCTTCAATAATTCAATAAGATTTTAATGAAGCAAAACAGTGACAATTATTTCTTAAGAGAATATTCCTAGTTTCTTTGTCACCATAAAGTTTTCTCTGTTGATCATTATAATTTTCCTTCTATTGATTTATGCAAAATGTTGATCTGAGCTGATAAAAAACATGTTTGGAATTTCTTTTTCAAAACAGAACAGCTAAAGGCCAAACAGTGAAATGCCATTGTGCAAATGAACATGTCAAAACAACAAATCAGATTCTTTGAGTCTAGAAGTGAAAAAAGAAGCCTATATGATTATTACACAGGAATTTAATAAAAGTTTTTATTTGAATCTGTATGAATTTTTTTTCTTTCGTTAATTATGCTATCATTCTTCTGCTTGGCAGTTATCCTCTCGGTTATCTCTCGGTCATCTAAATACTTTGTTTACAAAACCAAAAGATACAATATTTTTTGGTGTATAAACTTTGGTGCATTTAAAGAATTTCAATTGCAAAAACTTCATAAAAGTTTCTCTCTTCTAATCATAAACATGCATGAAAAATTTCTCAGAGTCAACCTGTAGAAAAAGACAATATTTATAAATGTAAAAGACAATAGAAAAACTCTAATGGTAGGCAACATGTTTCATCCAATGCGGACTTTTCCAAGGCGAAAATGAAATGAATTTATTAAACATTTATTAAATGTTGATATTTAACAGTCCCCCCACCCCTCACAAGGCCGAGTTTACCATGGGTTCTCCGAGCCCGTAGGCTCAGTCAAAAATATTCCCTTACAACCCATATAAATGGGTTCAGGTCTGTCTACCTCCCCAGATGAAACTTTGTCCTGCAGCAAAGCCTCGTCTGGGTTCCTCCCTGCCAAAGCAGAGAGTTTGACAGAAGTTTCACACAGCCAGAGACTGTGTTCCGACTGTCTTATTAAAGTTATTAAATGTCCTTAGCAACAGGAAGAATTTAGAGAAGGCTATTTTCATACTGACGTAATTTTCAGTTAACAGTATGAAAATAGTGTTCTCTAAATTCTTCCACTTGCTAAAGACATTTTGTTTGGTATTATTAGTTACTTTGTTTAATAAATTAATTTCATTTTTGCCTTGAAAAAACGTCCACATTGGACGAAACGCATCAGCTACCATTACAGTTTTCCTATTGTCTTTTACATTTATAAATAAACATGTTATTCAAATATCCCACCCACTTCATGGAAACTAATAAAACAAACATCTGCAAAAGTTCCTAACACTTTTTTTTCCCCAAGTATAGAGTAAATACATTTTTTTTTTAATTGTTTCACCCCAAGCAAGGTGATAAAGCCATTAAGATGCAAAGGGTTACTGAGAGTGAAAGAAAAGGGAGAAAATGTTGCTGAGGAGAAAGGATAATAAAAAGAAGAGGATTCAGGGAGACAGAAGTTGATGAGTGATATTGCTTTAAAATTTTTGAAGATCATAATTGAAAGAAAAGCAAGTAGCTAGAAAAGAGATCTATAAGCAAGAAGCATGAACATAAAGGAAAAATAAATGTTAATTGGTCAGTATTAAAGTGCTTATTTATCTAATGTTGAAGGAAAATATTATTCTATTAAGTCTTTTTTTTTTTTTTTTTTTTTTAATCATTTCACCCCAAGCAAGGTGGTAATGGCACTAGTATCAGGGGATCACAGGGAGTCAAAGTGAAAGAGAATGAGAAAACTGAGAAGGGTGAGGATTGAGGAAAGACCAAAAAACAGGAACATGGTTCAAGAAGAAAAAACCTGGCGACTAATGTTACGTTTAAATTTTTGAAAATTGTAGTTATCAGGGAAACAAGAAATCAGAAAGAAGTCCCACAGATGAGAAGTGTGAGAAAAAAACTGTAGAGTAGAAGTGGCAGTTTACATCTAGATACTTCAACAGTAAAACCAACTTGCCAATCTAGTAGCACTCTTAAATTCATGTAATCAGGACAACAGTGGGGAAAAATCATTAGAGTTCATGCCAAGAAAATATTTATAGAAAAGACAAAGGAAGTGACATGCAGAGTTTTGGTGATGTTTGATGATGCCCGGGACAAACTCCTTGACTGTATGCCCCTAAGACTCAAGTAGAGGGGCCTATAGAACCTAGTACTGAGAAATATGAAAAAGGAAGATTTTAAATATGTAAAAAAAAGATGAAACATGAAATAAACACTTATGAAGTGCTCTGTGGAACAGACGTTGTCGGGTCAACATATGATAATTCAACTGGCATTCACTGTGGCATACTGCTTTTATAGCACTACCTCATTTATATATAATACTACACCTTTCGTGAACCGAAATGACCTTATGCTTTTTGTTGATCTTTAACGTCTTCTAATTATTCTTGGGAATCTAAACTCTCTTTCTTTGTGTGTATCTTGATTTCTTCTTATAGAGGAACTAAGTCTGAGTTCATTGTCCTCTTTTGATTTCTTGTCAGAATTTAACATCCATAGATTGTTCAGTTTCATTACTGGATCCATTAGTAACCCTCCTCCCCTTCATTTTCTTCATCTTCAAATTCTTCATTCTTTTTCATATCCTCAGGTTCCATTCTGCTTCTGAATTGATCTGCATCAGCCACAGTACATTTTGCCCATTTTTCATTAGTATTGTTGTGTTGTGTCCTTTCTGCACTACAAAGTTCACATTCTCTGGATTAGGTTCTTTATTTGTTTTTTTTGCATACCATACACTTTCACTTGTTGAAAATGACATTGTTATAGGAGCTCTAATCTGTCTACCCATAAATGCAGAAGGAGTTTGTAGTCTGCCGGCATGTGGAATTGTCATATAGCTTAACAGTAATATTGGTAAGTAACTCTCTATATTATCATTAGATGGGGAAAATGCTTTTAGTTCCATTTTAACAGTCTGCACCATTGTTTCTGCGATTCCATTTGATTGTGGGTGGTAAGGTGGTGTTTTATACAGGATGCATCCAATACACTTTAGCCACAAGTACAAACTTTCTTTGTAAAATTCTGGCGCATTATCTGAGACCAAAGTTTTAGGCACCCCATTCCTTGAAAATATTGTCTTTCTTTTCTTTTTTTTTTTTGGATCAAAGATTTTTGCAATTGGTTTTCTTATTTGTGTCTTTCTTACACTTTCAAAAGCTATATTTTGCCTTTGAGTCCATTTAAGTTCTATATTCTTTTCCCCTAATTCTGAAAATGGTTTTATTAGGTCACTGTATCTATATTTGCGATAAAAATTGGTCATTCCCAAAAAGAATTCTAATTCTTTTTTATTTTTTGGTCTAGATACTTCCAATATTTTATTTATCAATTGTCTGGTGAAATTCCTTCTTTAGATATTTGGTATCCCAAAAACAATATTTTGTCACAATTTAACTCACATTTATCACTATTTATTGTCATAACAGCATTTTTTAATTTTTTTAAAGCTTGTTCAGTTTCTTTTTTTTTTTTAATTCCTCTTTATTGCAAGCACCTATGCCTATATCATCTTGATATATGATTATATTTCTTACCTACTTTGATAAAACTTTTTCAATTGCCTTTTGAAAAATATGGCCTTATGTCTTAGCTCCAAATGTAAGACGAGTCCATCTTAGTAAGCCTATCGTGGTATTAATTGTAATGATTTCTTTAAATTTTTTTGTCAATTTCTATTTGGTTATATGCTGATTTCAGGCCAATCTTGGCAAAATATTTAATCCCTGCTTGACGTTTCTATATTAGGTAAGGGGAATGAATCCGAGAATGTTCTATACCTACTTTGTAATCCCCACATATCTTCAAATCACAATTGGGCTTTTGTATCACAAAAGTTGGTGAAGCCCATCTGCTACCACCTTGGGTAACCTTCTCCAATATGTCTTTTTCTACCATTTTCTTTAGTTTTGCAACTACTATGGGTAGAATGTGAATAGGTATTTTCCAAGATTCAAAATAGATTGGGCGACTATTTTCTTCTACACAAATGCTCTCTTTATATTTTTAATAGTCCTATGTCAGGTTCTTCTAACTTCATATAGTTTATTAATTTCGCCATATTCACTTTTAAAATGTCTATTCCCATGAGTCCATTCTGCAACAGTGATGGAAATAATCTCAAAAGAGTTTTTGTCTCAAAAGTTCCTTCAATGGAACCTAGAGTTTTGATGACAGATCCATCAAATTGTTTTAAATTAAGAGTAACTTTTCTTAATATGGGTTTACTCATTTTTCCAAGAAATTCCTTGGGATCAAGGTAACATTATTCCCCATGTCAACCTGCATAGGAAAAGTAGTACCATTCAATTTTAATGTCTCTCTACTTTTTGCCTGTGTTCTTATCGAATATACTTCTGTATTTTCAGTATGAGGGATTATACTTTCTACTTTGTAATCCTCGCATATCCTCAAATCACCTTTTGGCTTTCCTTTTGCAACATTTGGTGAAGCCCAACTGCTACTACACCTTGGGTAACTTTTACAATATGCCTTGTTCTACTATTTTCTTTAGTTTTGCAACTTCCATGGGCAGAATATAAATAGGTATTTTTTGAGATTCAAAATAGACCTGGTGATTTTTTTCTTTTAGACGAATACTCGCCTTATATTAGGTTGGGTAAAAAATAATGACGTAATAATGTTGTTTTTTGACGTTAAAAATAGGTCAAAAAACGACATTATTACGTCATTATTTTTGCACCAACCTAATATATTTTTATAGTCATATGTCAGGTTCTTCTGGCTTTATACAGTTTATCAATTTCGCCCTATCTACTTTTAAAATGTCTATTCCCAGAAATTCAAGATTTTTTGTACATTGTAAAACAGTTTCTCGAAAGTTCCTTCAAAGGCGCCAAGAGTTTTGATGAGGGATCCATTATATTGTTTTAAATTAAGAGTAACTTTTCTTAATATGGCTTTACTCAGTTTTTCCCAGAAATTCCTTGGGATCAAGGTAACATCATTCCCCATGTCAACCTGCATAAGAAAACAGTGCCATTCAATTTTAATGTCTCTTTTACTTTTTGCCTGTGTTCTTATTGAATGTACGTCTGTATTTTCAGTATGAGGGATTATACTTTCTAACCTTTCTATTCTCTTCTTGTATCTACTCATAGATTGGAAATGGTCTTTACTTTTACAGTTTAAATATAATTTTCCTTGGGCTGGACATTCGTTTTTGTTTCTTTTGTGTTCTTTGCTGCAATATTTAAACTTAATTAGAATTTTAGTGGTGTTTTATGCTTCCACATTGTTTTTAGAATTATTAAATTCATTAATTCTAATTGCTACAAGAATTCTACACTTGCTTCTAAATTCATATTTTTCACTTGTAGCCATTCTAGGATCTTATGCTTGTCTGTAACATCGTACATTCATTCAGTCTGAGAAGGATTAATTTGTCTTCTATAGACATTTCTCTCCAACCCAGTTTTTCAAGTTTGCAATAACTTGAAGCTTCTTTCAATCTATGCAAATATTGCATTATGGTTTCATTTGGGTTCTATTTTCCAGAAATTTTGTTCTTTCTGCAATAACCAGGTTTTTTTTTTTGTCAGATGTTTCTTTTTATAATGGCTGAAATTTCCTCATATGATAAGTCTTCCAGTATTTTAGGCTACACCATAATAGATATTTTCTTTATGGCTTCACATCCTGCCAAAGCCAAAAAGAAATCAGTAATTTCATTCTCTCTTCCAGAGGCTTTCTTGTCTTTCAGTTTCTTTACCCTAGCCAATGCTGCTAAACATCTAATCCAAGTTTCTACATGCTCCCATTCATCAAACACGATTAGGGATCCTATCAGTGATGCCATATTGTTATGAAATAGAGTTAGAAAAAGACATTGTCAGGTCAACAGATGGTAGCTCGACTGGCATTTGTTGTGGCATCCTGCTTTTATAGCAGTATCTCATTTACATACAATACTACAAACAGTTTATTCAAATTAAATAGAAACTAAATTTTATTTTATTCTTTCATTGAATGCCCTCCTGATATGGATGCCTAGGGCTATCACACCCTCTGCACCCTGACTGGATAGAGGAAGCTACATAATGTTGGTGAGAAAGTAACGGAAGTCAAAATGCCTGGTCAGGATCAATTTCATTACAGACTCTTCTTTGGATTTTGTCAACAAATAATTAGTGATACATAATAATGTAGAACTAATTATTCATTAATTAATTTTAATATAAACTTTTGCACATACTTTAATATTCTGGAGGTGATTTTGGTTGCAAAACAAAAATTTTAACCTGCCACTGCAAGTGACTCAGATGAATGAATGATAGTGTTTGAATTTTACAGTTGTGTTATCATATCCTGCTATGGCAACAGAAAATAGCCATAACTGAAATTAAGCAGTGCAGTAGAAGAACTTTGAAAAACAAAGAAAATAAAGTAGTGAATAATGCGGTGTTAAAGGTTAATAACATATTTTGATTAAATAATATTTTGAGAAAGAATCAAGGAAGCAAAAAGTCAATCATCATTGTTTATTGGATTATACAGGGTGACTTGCACAGCATCACCCTCACTCATTTATCTACTCTTGGTATATGCTTCTGACAAGAAGATAATAAAGATAGACCAAAGCAGAGAAATGTCTGAATTCATGTCTTTCACAAATTTATCAAGATAAAAGCAACTTTAGTGACCATAGCTAGAGTCTGAACTTTATTTGTCAGTTCTGCTCTCAGAGATGCTTTTAAACTGTAAGACTGAGGAGAAATTTGGTCGACTTCAAAGAATTGCACTTAGTCAATTCTTATAAGTGCAACACTCTGCAATAAGGTGTTTTTTTAAAAGGTGGGGGTAAAAACAATCTCAGTAATTGTTTATCTAATAAGAATCCATACAAGTAAACTAGCTGTTTATTTAACGGAACGAAAACTTCGAAACTTCCAGTTACTCAAATGATTAAATGTATAGTGAGACAACAAATACAAATTCCTTGAGGATCAGGTCACTATAAAAATGTATTGCAAATGATTTTTTTATGATTGTAATATATTGCAATTTAATATGAGTGGGGTTTATTAAAAAAAGAAAAAAAAAAGAAAAAAAACACTTCAAAATTGTCATCAACTCAAATAATTATATATATATATATATATATATATATATATATATATATATATATATATATACACACACATACATACATACATACATAAACTAGCTTAAAAGCCGCCTTATTGGGTGGCATTTAAGCTAGCTCCTGTGGAAGGCTTTTGATTGAGCCTTCATCACAATAGGTAGGGAGGAGTAAATGTGATAGGCAATGTGATACAGAAGAACTCAAAATTGCTTGCTGCATTTAAGCATTGTATTAATATTTAAGCTTACCTTTTAAAAGTTCAATGATGATTCTTCTGCCACATCTTAATTTAAAGACAATTTGATGTACGTAGGTCCTTATTTTTTGTACAGACAATTATTTTTTATTTCATGAGTGACTTTCGCTGGATTTCACAATTAATTATGATTATTCTGAAATTTATTTCCAATAAATATTATCATACAAAACAATTTGTTTCAAAAGATCATGTTTAAAAAAAATAAAAAAATAAAAAACATATTGCCGTAATGAAAACTTGGGAATCCAAAATTTCAGGATCGTGGGTGCAGATGCAGCCTGGAATGTTTTTAATTTGCTCACAGAGCTGGACTGATTCCAAAATGGTATGATATGTTGGGCCACAGCCTCTTGGAGTAAAATTGACAAAGTGTGACATAGTGACATTTGCATTTATTATATAGATATGTGAGTTTAAATGTTATTATTACTGGATACTTGTATTTGAATAGGTCCTTTGTTTATATATTAAACAGTATATTTATTTTCCCCTACCAGCCTGTGAAATTTCAAGAAATGTTATTAAAAGAAAAATTTGTGCTCTTTGGCAGGAACTGAACCAGTATCCCTCAGAGTTTGGTACACTGGGCTAAACAGTGGCTCTTTCTACTCTGAAGGATGCAGGTTCTACTCCTGTTGATGAACGCAATTTTTTCTTTTATAAGATTTCTCAAAAATTTCAGGCTAGTAGCTGGAAATAAATAAATATACTACCTAATATATAAACAAAGCACCGAATCAAATATAAGTATTCACTAATAATAACTTTTAAAGTGACAACTGTCGGATTATTAAAAATTCATTCTCTTATATATATATATATATATATATATATATATATATATATAATTATTTATTTAAAAATATGATTCCAACGCTACATAAGAGTTGTCATGTTTCAAAATAAGAGTCAAAAACTTCAATATAATTGTTTGAATTAAATTGAATTAAGGTATTAAGGTATATTCCATCTTCAAGCGAAATTTTTACTGGAATCCAGTAAAAATTTCGTTTGAAGATGGAACAGAGCTTAATACCTTAATTCAATTTAATTCAAACAATTATATTGAAGTTTTTGACTCTTATTTTGAAACATGACAACTCTTATGTAGCGTTGGAATCATATTTTTAAATAAATAATTATATTTATGCTCTACTTTTGTATCAAGCACTATTTTTTAAAAATAATAACAAAAATACTAAAGAACTTTAGATTATTTACCCAACGAGTTCTTTCCTATTTTCTATATATTTTTACACACACGCATATATATATATATATATATATATATATATATATATATATATATATATACACACACACACACACACACAACAGATGTATAGAAACTTCAAGAAAATAAAAAAGAAACTTGTCTTTTGTAGTACTTGTCTTTTGAGTTCCCAGTGCCTCCACATTCTCCCGATTAAACACTTTCAGACCATCACCTATGGGAGGCCTGAAAGGATGACTATATGGGATGCAGCAATCCCACAGTACACTTCAGCCAACATTGCCCAAGCAGTAGTTTGACATATTAATAAATGTCTGCAATTAAAGGCCACCATTTTGAGCATCTCTTGTAATTGTCAAATCCAAAAGTAACTTCAATTACTCTCACGATGTCTGAATAAATTTAGTATTACGATATCTATACAATATTTCTTTTCATATATATTATTTAAGCATATACACATAATTAATTTTTTTGTTTTTGGATTTGATGAAGATTTGAATGGTGAAATGCATAATCAAATCTGTTTTCATGAAACGTTTCCATTTGCCAAATTTAAAAATTGTTTGGATTTCTACATCCTAATTTAAACACACACACACACACGTAAGTTTACCCATATAATAATAAAGAAAAATTGCATTCATATATTAGATTAAAAGTAAAACTAATAAAGATGTTACAGTAACTATTTTTACAATATTAAGGAAGTACGATTGGTCGGGTAAATAAACTATTATAATTCAAAATACTTCTTTAATATGTTCTCTATAAATGTGTTAATAAAAATAATAGCTAACTTATATTAATTCCTTAAACTATTTGCTTAAAAAATTAAATATTTAAATTAATAGCAATCATCAAATTTTTTTTAGACATCTAAATTTCTATCAAGCACTGAAATCTATCCTTTACCTAAATTATTAAAACCCAATTACAACCTCTTTTGATTTACTTCCCTCTCCCTCTCTCTCCTTGCTGTAACACTCATTTGTATATATCTGTATTACTGTTTTCTGCCTCCTCTTTCTTTTTCATTTTTCCTTTTTCTTTTCTCCCTACTCCCCTCCCATTTCTATATATCATTTCCGTTAAGTTAACCATCTAAATAGGTCATGGTCTGGTCACTCCTCCTACCCCAATATAAAGTACACTTGAGAGAGATATGAAATTAACCCCTCCCTATACTCTACCATGTCTCTTTAACTATCCCTCTCACACCCCCTGTTAAATTACAAAAACTTACACTACCCATCAACTTTAATCTCATTTTTCATTTCATTTCGTTGTTGGAAGTTCTATCTGATGATCCGGCGTCCTGATGAAATAAATTATTATAATGGTACCTTAAAGTGGTTTGTTTTCCTTTTAAATATATTTTTATTCAAACATATTTGCTCTGAATTTACATTGAGCTCTCCGGATATCATCCTCCTTGGGTCCACCCATACGGATTACCTAGTTTTGCATATACTATATATATATATATATATATATATATATATGAATACAAATAAGTTTTTATATTTCAGAACGATTTTATGAAAATCTATGACAGTCGAAAAATTATTTCAGGTGACACGTTTCATCCATTAGTTCTTCATCAGATTAAAGTGATAAATAAAATAAAAACATTTTGTCATAGATTTTATTAACAACATTTTTATTTTTTTCTATAAATACTTGTCGCAAAATAAAATCATTACATTTCCCTTGATAAAGTCCATCAAAGGACAAAAAGGGTAAGTTTTCCTTTTATTATTATTATTGTATATATATATATATATATATATATATATATATAAACACACATATACATACATATATACACACACGCACATATACATACAAATATGCACAAGCACATATATACACACACGTGTGTGTGTGTGTGTATATATATATATATATATATATATATATATATATATCTCAATCTTAGGCTTGTGCCATCACTAATTACTCAGAGTAGACAGCTTGTGACCTTTACGTAGTAAATCTATAAAAAAATTAAATATTTTGCATTTTATGCATAATAATCAGAGTAACCTTCATAATTTTGTTGGATTAGGTGCATATTGTGCCACAGAAGGAAAATGTAGTTGCTGATCTATTTTATTCAGGGTAGGCACTGCCTACCTAGATGGACCCCCCACCAACACACACACATTATATATATATCTATATATATATATATATATATATATATATATATAAATACACACACAAAAAGTAACAACATTTACCATCAAGTCTCCTGAAGAGTAGATGCAAACTCAGAGTAGGGGCAGTCACGAAATAGGTGAACTATTTTATGCATAAGACAATTTTGAAACATGTTTTACTGATGAACTAGCATTCTTAACAAAAGAATTTCATAAAAACAAAATCTAAATTATTGAGAGAAAAGGTGATTCCCCATCAGCAATTTGTCAGTAATCACTTTTTGTTTCATTAACAAATTTTATTTTGTTCTTGTGAAATAAAATTCATTCTTTAATAGCACCAGTTTATTGCAAAAGTAATAGTTTTTCCAAATTGTCTTATATATTTACTGTGCCATCAGATTCTCACCTATATATATATATATATATATATTCTTTATAATAGGATATTATGTTTGAAAATATGTAACCGCTACATCAATGCATCCATGTTTCAATAGCCATCAATAGCATCTCATCAGGTGGTGGTAAGTAAAAGTTATTTGTTTATATATATATATATATATATATATATATATATATATATATATAAAGATTGGTGAGAATCTGGTGGAATAGTACATATGTAAGGGGATTGGTGAAAACCGCTACTTTGACCTATATATATATATATATATATATATATATTTCATTAAAGATGATTGTCAAGGTACTGAAATTAAGAATTTTCCTTGTGTTCATATAAGTGATTTCTTTTCTCAACATAAAGTGTGTAAACACTGTCAGAATGTTCTATACATCCAAGCGCTTTTGGCTATTCTATTAGCCATTATCAAAAACTTTTTTTATTTTTTAACTCATAAAAAGAGAAATATGCTGACCAATAAGAAAAGACATTAAAACAATAGAGATTGGGTCAAGAAAGGAAGACAATTTTGAATGGAAGGAAAGAAAAAGATTGAAAATAGAGAAAGTGAGGTCAAATCAAAAAGGGAAAACATGAAACAGATGACAAAAAGAGGAGGCCTAACCAATATTTAGAATTTGGGATTTATGAAATTGCGAAATGAACTTAATTTGAAACAGACATTGAAAGAGAATGTCAAATGTGATTCATTCCCAATTCAAAGAATTCTTTATGCCCATATAAAATTTTTTGCATATGCACAAAATAGTTATGAATTAGCGCTATGTGTTAGAAAAGTGGAAATTCAAAGAATTGTTTAAGACTTGAATATAAGATAGTGAATACTTTCTCAACAACAGCCTGTGCTCAGTAATGCTGGTCTGGTTTTATGAATTGAAATTGGCAAGTGTTCAAGGAAGTATATATTTGCAGTGCACAAAAGATAAAAAAAGGAAGCAGTTATTAGTGTTTAAAGAAAAGTAACAGATGTTGTCTTAGTCTTACTAGGTGAAACAGATCGCCTAACCTGAGAGATATCTTTTGTCCCTTACCCAAGTTGCAACCATAAATTATAAGAAAACTCAAAATGACTGAATTCATTCTTTCTTCTCTCTGGCATATATTGCTATTGACAAAACCAATCATGACAATTAAGTGTGATGTCTTTTCATGGAACCAGAAGACGGACCAAAAAGGTTGAAAGTGAGATTGACTTGGAAAACAAAACATCAAGAACTAGCTGGTTTAAATATGCATTTTTTGTCACATTTTTTTCTGTATGACCTGCAAAATTGTGAAATACATCAAAGACTTTATGCAAACACTAATTTCTAAAATACTATAACTTTTTAATTACATATTTGAGATGATAAAATTATCAGAAATAACTTTGCCTCTATTTAGATAAATAATAACATGTTATTTGCAGATCCGTGCATATAAAACTATACTCTCAGTAATGCTTGCTTTAATATATGAACATAAATCATTAATGTTCACCATAAAATCTGGTGTGTGTGGAAACCCATTAGGATTATGGAAGCACCGTTTCATATGGATATTATACATGGCACCACACCTGCTCAGAAATATCTAAACTGTCAGCTGTATACAACCACTTTCTAATTCCTAATAAGGAAAATGGCCTAGAATAGAGCTGGAATCCAATCAAAAATAAACTGTGATTTCAAGTTTCATGCTATGAAGTGATCCTCACACAGTTGACTGAACCAACTGAAGATCATTTCATCAAATGAAACTTGAGGTTACAGTGTAGTTTTGTTTGCTTGATGTTTTGGGGATAGATTATATAGGGAATATACATTGCATTTTATACAATGAGGTTGCTGAAAAGTTCTTAGCCTGACCAATAAAGAATTAGAAACAAAAAATTCTGATTTGTGGTCAGATTTAGGTATGAATCCATCTCTTCTTCCTCCAGCTATGGGTTAATTAGTAAGACTAGTATCACTAAAACTACTATTACCCCCACCCAAATTCTTACAAGCTAAAATATATTTTCTGGCTTTAACTAACCCACAGAAAAAAAAAATAAATAAACATACAGTTATCCTATCAAAAACTAATGATGAGAGTAAAAATTTTCATAAAACTCAAGCAAAGATTTCAGACAGGTGTCTAATTCACAAGATTTCTTTTAAAAATTAAATCATTTGAGATCTGATTGTAATGTATAGAGTTAACGCCAGCTTTCTGAAGTGACAAAAATGCTATAATAATATATCTGTTTTAGAATAAAAGACATTTTTTTTTTTTTTTTTAAATACCATTGTAAGTGAACATCTGTCACCAGGACGCTGACTTTTGGTTTTAAGCTACTTTTCGATACAAAGATTTTACCTAAAATAGCATCAAGTGCTTTAAAACGTTCTTTGTTTGCTTCAAAAGGTAAGGAATATTTGTTTGAATTGTCAAAGAATGTTGCTGAGAAATTGGTTCAACCTTTTTAGAACTTGTGCACATTGATAGAATGTTTTTCTACAAACAAGATATTTTTACTGGATTTTGTGTTATTTGGATTTATACAAATAGACACAATCGGTCAAAGTACAGAAATACTCAAAACATTAAGAAATATTTGAAAAGGAAATAGTCTGATCACACGAAGAATGACAATGAAATACCATAATGCCGGATTGAATAAGTCAAGAGTTTTGATTTGGTGTGGAAAAGGATAAAGTAAACTCAAAATAGATTAAAAGAGAATATAGCATCAGAATAGAATATATAACCATTCTTTGAGTAATGCTTACATTAATTCTTGACCACTGGCAATTCCTCATTTTCCCCCTAAGTAAAATCATTTAAAATGAAATTTTAAATTAAAAAATTTTATAATACTTTTCTACAATAAAATGATTTCTTTCTTCTCAATTGACAAAGCAACTAAATAGTAAAATTACTATACTTACTATTATTTGAAATGCTTTCTGATAATTAAGTCATTTACAATATATTAATATGATGCATATTCTATATCAGTGTTTCTCAACCATTTTTTTTTTGTTTTTTACTTCAGAGCACATCTGTAGAATAACTAAAATTTTGGGTTGCACTTTAAATTTTTATAATTAAGGCCTTTAAAGGTTTGTCCTGTCATTCTCCATAGTAGGATTAAGAAGAAAATTACTTTTCATGATTGTCATTTTTGGTTTAGCTATTCTCAAATAGGATTAGCACTACAGTTTTTATTTTAAAGGATTTATGAAGAATCTGCTATTTTTTTTTTTTTTTTTTTTTAAGAGAGGCTGATAATGTCTGATTTAATCCCTTGAAAACAGCAAAAAGGAAAGAATTATCTACTCAAAGATTAAGGAATTTAGCATTCAGTCTAAAATGTCAAATGACAAAGATTTGACTTAGACATTGAAACCACGTGCTGGTGTCTAGCTTTTTAAAATTAAAGATTTTTTAAAGAAAAGTAATTCATAAATTACTCTTCTGTTAACAATGGGGCGCACATGGCTACCTTTCAGCAACCAGGAACACTGGCTGAGAAATGCTGTTCTATATTACTGTTGTAACCTAGGGAAGGTTACTGAATAGAATAATCACCTAAAGGGTGGTAATGAATGATAATACTTAGGACAAGAACAACGCATATAAGATTTGCCAACAGCACGTTGAAGTAGTAGTCTATTGCTAAAAGTGAGTCAAGTCAATTCCAAAATGAATCTCCAACTGCAGATCAACATACAGTATATACTACTGTAATTATGTGAATGGAGACATACCCATTATTGTCCATAGGTATGCTACAACAATTATAAAATAGCATTACAAATAATTTTACTCTAGAAATTCTTTGCAAATGATTTTGCCATAGAAATAAATGGCAAAGTTAAAAAAATGCTAATTGCCATTGTTAAGAATGATGATCTTTAAAAACTTAACGGAGATAATATAAATATAATGCCTTTGAATTTTACCTTTGAATTTAAAATAGATAGGCCAGTACCATTAGTCTTTGGAGAAAAATCCAAATGATATATCCCAACAACCCCTTTTTAAAAAATATTCAAACAAAATTCATGGTAGAATAATAGATAGTGTCTCAACTCGAGGGATCAGAGAGCTGAGTTTGAATTCCAGCCAAGTCTGTACATTCCCTTACATGCAAATACCTTTGGAAAAAGTACAACAAATCCAACTCTTCTAGCTATGGGTAAATAGCAGGACAAACTAGGTCCTATAACCTTGGGTGGTATTCTGTGTAGAAGAAAGAAAATTCTGAATTCAAACCTTCAAATCATTGGTAAATAGTAGGGTAGATTGGGCTCTTCAGACTTGGTTGGCAACTAGACTAGGAGAAGGACAACTGAATTCAAATATGATAAGCTTTGATCGATTGATTCGCAAATAAAAATTTCCTGAATATTTAATCAAAAGAGTGGTTGGAATAAGGTTGTCATGGGTGGATTTTTCCTCACAAAAGTTATAATTGTCCAAACTTGTCTATTTGAAACTATATTGCTAATGATTTTACTATAGAAATGAACTGAAAATCAGGAAGAAAGTGATTGTCAGTGGTCAGGAATTAATGCAAATATAAATTATAGACAGATTTGAATATTGCTGCCAGATCTGATCTAGCTTTGTGTCAAGTGACACTTGATAAAATTCAAAGAAAAATTTGCTATGTAAGCGATAGTGATCTGGTATCAATCACTTTTCCATCACCATAAGATAACTTCTCTTGTCTTTTCTATAAATACTTTAATGACAATTATTTTGATGAGCTTTCCTATTTGATACTGCAACATCAGGAATTTAAGTTCAGTACTAGATTGGCAACTAGGTCTTATAGTTTTACTGTTGAAATTGCTAGATGTAACTATGTTCTATACCAACAGTTCCTTCTCTCACATTGCTCACTTGTGGAACTCTCATTTGCAACTACGATCTTCAAAAATTCAAATGCAATGTCAATCGTCGTTTTCACGCTCCTTGAATTCTGTTCTTTTATTGTTTCTCTCTCCCACTTGAAATTTTTTTTTTTTTTTTAAATTTCCTTCACATTCATTAAACGCTTACATCTTAGGGGCTTTATCACCTTGCTTGAGGTGAAGCAAATAGAAAAAAAAAATCATGTGTAATAGAAACCAGAAGTAACAAACACTTTAAGAAATATTTGTGGAATCTGCAGTTGGAATCATCCTAACTAATTATACATGAAAACAAGGTCATTCTTTACACCAATTTTCAGTTTCACACCTGTTAACGAGTATTTCTGAAAACGTGTTTTGATAAATATATAAAAATGTGACTCATAATGTTAATTCTGGATAATGAATGATTAAATTGCAAAACAGTCACTGATAAACAGGATACAATTTGATAGATTAATTAGTTTTTTACAGCTTATCAACCCTTTGTGGATTATTTAAAACCAAAATATACTTCAGATTGTAGGATATTGCTTACAATACCCAGTGTTTCCAAGCATTCCCTCATTGATGTACTGATTGGTTTCAGCACTGTTTTTTCTGGTGACTGTCATTCTTAATTGGTTACCTTGCTTCATACTAATCAAATTTAATTCTACTGAAATTTAGTAATTTGATTGGAACTGATGCTTTCTGTGTTATTTGCCTGTATGATGATTCACTACTATAAGGCATGAAATGATAAAATTGTGATAACTTTTTATCTATCCATAATTATATTACATTTTATTTATCCACGTTGGACAACCAGTGTGAGAAGAAAAGAAAAAAAAAAAAGGAAAGAAAATCTAACAGAATGCAAAATACTAGTTTCATGCAAAAAACAAATATGAGTAGGGGCTGAAAAATTCTCAGCCAAACCAAATTCATAGTTTCTTTGCTTCCTCCTCATTCTATTCGTATTCCATTAGTCAGGAAGAAATTCCACATAGACAGTTTCTTTCACATTGTGGAACAGACTCCCAAAAACTTTTTATCTATCTATCAGTTCTACAACCAGAATGGTTGACAGATCTATTTGTTATTTTATGGCTTATCAACCCTTTTTGAGTTATCTAAAGCCAAAACATATTTTGGATTGTCAGAGACTGCTTACAGAACCCACTGTTCCCAAGTGGTCCCTCATCTATGTACTGGCTGAGCTCAGAAGTGCTTAACTGATACAGTGTTAATAACAATGCAAGAATAATTTAAAATAAGTCATCTGGTAGGAAAAAAAGGGTACATATCTTGAGTGCAAATTCTAATGGTTCTTCTGAGACAATGTTTAATCTTTTCTTACTGTGAATAAACAATATTAGATGCTACTATAGTATACAGCCTACCACCATATCAAAAACTATAGCATATCTAGCAAATTGTTTTCTCAGAAAAAATGCAACTGCTTTTTCCTCAGTCAAGATGACATATCTATAAAAATCTTTCAGCAAAATTTTAATCTGAAGGAGGTTATCCAACTGATGCTAACAGTTTTAGACCTAAGGGTATTCTGATGTTGGAGCTCCATTTCCTTCTTTTTATGTGGAAAGGACACACAAGAGGTGAGGTGATGGTAGAATTCATCATGGTAGATCCCAGGTGGATGGCACAAGAGGTGAAGTGAGGTGATGGTAGAATTCATAGTGTGGTAGACCACATACTGTTGTAGTAAATGAGGTAGACTGTATACTATAGTAGAACTCAATATTTTTATCATAAAATCAACTTATGTACACTATTATCAGATACATTAAGTGCAAATTTTAATGGCACTGTGGAAGGCTGATGAA
Organism: Acanthosepion lycidas; assembly: GCA_963932145.1. Classification (NCBI taxonomy): domain Eukaryota; kingdom Metazoa; phylum Mollusca; class Cephalopoda; order Sepiida; family Sepiidae; genus Acanthosepion; species Acanthosepion lycidas. The sequence continues at coordinate 30,975,920 of OZ010607.1, read as the reverse complement.
CTAAACAATTATAACAATGCTTATAAGAGGTTACTTACAGTGTGCAGTGTTCCAAGGCAGTCCCTTATCTATGTATTGACTGGGTTCAAGAAGTGCTTAACTGATACAGTGTTAATAACAATGCAAGAATAATTTAAAATAAGTCATTTGGTAGGAAAAAAAAGGGTACATATCTTGAGTGCAAATTCTAATGGTTCTTCTGAGACAATGTTTAATCTTTTCTTACTGTGAATAAACAATATTAGATGCTACTATAGTATGCAGCCTACCACCATATCAAAAACTATAGCATATCTAGCAAATTGTTCTCTCAGAAAAATGCAACTGCTTTTTCCTCAGTCAAGATGACATATCTAAAAAAATCTTTCAGCAAAATTTTAATCTGAAGGAGGTTATTCAACTGATGTTAACAGTTTTAGACCTAAGGGTATTCAGATGTTGGAGCTCCATTTCCTTCTTTTTATACAGAACAGGACACACAAAAGGTGAGGTGATGGTAGAATTCATCATGGTAGATCCCAGGTGGATGGCACAAGAGGTGAGGTGAGGTGATGGTAGAATTCATAGTGTGGTAGACCACATACTATAGTAGTAAATGAGTAAAATCCACTTATGTACACTATCATCAGATACATGGTAATGTTAATATTAGTTGTTTCCTTATAAGGAAACATTCAGCATTCATTAAACAAACAGATGAAGAAGGTTTCTCAAGTCCTATCATTCTTATCCTCTTTCCAGCATTGTTGGGGTTTTCCTTCCTAACCTTTAATTTGAAGTAGTGCAGAAAATCAACATCTTGATTTTGTCATGTTTTCTTCCAGTTACATGTGATATTCATTTTAGTTGTTGCTGCTGTTGAAAGTTTTCAAGTGATGTGGTTTCTGTTATTTGGTAAAGTTTTTTGCTTGTAATTCTGTAGCAGCAGTATACAAGGTTCAAAAAAGAATGTTCCTCACTAAGAGCTGCAGACTTTATTTGCACAAAGCCATTTTTAATCATTGATTTTAGAAAGCAGTTATATATGGCTAACAGTTTAGATATTTCTGAACAAGAATATTTCTAAATGCATGACATCCATACAAAAGTCTTGATCTGAGGAGTCTATTTAAGAACATGAGTTTTTAGCTTAACGTTTTGGTTTTGCAGCAATATTGTATAATAAAAAAATGATTGAATACAGTCTATGATAAACATATGATACAAAATCACAGAAAAATGATTTTACCTCTATAAAAATGAGATACTTCTGCCTTACATCATCTTAATCCATATCCACCTGGCATCAATAAAAAGGCAATCTTTTATTTTTTCATACATTGTGACCATTCTGATAGCTATTAGGTTGGTGCAAAAATAATGACGCAATAATGTCGTTTTTTGACGTTAAAAAATACGTCAAAAAACCACATTATTATGTCATTATTTTTGCACCAACCTAATATTATAAAAAATGCACCTTTGGCCACTTTAACTTAGTATAAAGATTAGTAAGCTTGTCTCGCTAGATTAATTATGACCGAGTAGTGAGTTTGATCCTCACGAGGTTCTCCACACTTTCAACCTTGTGCAACACCTAAGCTACACTTAGAAAATCATTATTGAGCACTTTCACATAGTGTAATGGTTAGCAAGCTTGTGTTGCTAGACCAATTATGAGTGAGTAGCGAATTTGAGCCACACCTGGGCACTCTATACTTCCAGCCTTGCTCCACATCTAAGCTATGATTAGTAAATCCCTATATAAGTGCACCTTTCTGCTATGGTTTGAAATTATCAATTTTTATGACACACTACTGCTTAATCATATACAAAGAGGAAACATTTAGAACATATTTTCCTGGCATCAATTTAAGACGAGACCTTCTTTTTCTCCCATATATCATGACCATTTTGATAGCTATTATACAAATGCACCTTTGGGCAATTTGATATTGTGTAATGGTTAACAAGCTTGTCTTGTCAGACAAATTACAACTGAGTAGTGAGTTCAATCCACACTGGGTGCCCTATATTTGGACCTTGTTCTGCATCTAAGCTACACTTAGTAAATCACTATACAAATACACCTATCTGCTATGGTTTCAATATCAATTTACTATAGCCCATTGCCTAACTATATACAAAGATTAAACTCTTTGAGAACATATCCTTCTGGCATCAATTTAAGCAGTGACATTCTTTTTTTCCCTATATATTAGATTGGTGCAAAAATAACGTCGTTTTCTCACATATGTTAGTATGTGAGAAAACGACATTATTTTTGCACCAACCTAATATTATGACCATTTTGATAGTCATTATACAAATGCACCTTTCTGCTATGGTTTGAACATATCAGTTTTTATGACACACTGCCTACCATATACAAAGAAGCACTTTGACAACATTTAGCAATTACTCTTATGGATAAACAACAAATCATTGATTAAACATAAAATACTTCAGAATGTTTTAACAAATGTGATGACACCTCAAAAAGAAAATTTTCTGAAAATACAAAAGTAGCAGTCATAGATTTATAAATGTCAGAAATTTGTGTAATACTGAAAAATATTCTGAAAGCAAAGTTTAAACAAACAATTTCAAAAGTGTAAAGAAAACTAAGGCAAAATATATTTAGTAACATTTAACACCAAGCATCAAATGCTTGTAAATCACAATGGAATCTAACTAGACTATAATACCAATTTGTCCTTGTTCTGCATCAACTACAGTTAACATCTCCATAGTAACACAATCACAAACTTCCACTGTCCACAAAATACAGAGTGCAAAGTTTTATAAGTAATAAATCTGTAATTTTGATAAGAGATAACTTTAATGATTGCCAAAAGCAATTTGATCAGACAAAGACGAGAGAGCAAGTTTTACATAAAATAAACAAATGGAAAAAAAATCTATAGCCTGATATTTGACAAGATGGCTACTCATCAAACACATGCCTGCTGGAACTAGACTATTTATAAGAGAGATTAGACAATATCCTTCGCTTTAATTTCCTCAGTGTAAACATTAGATACAAGTAAACCAACATAAGTATATAAAGTTAGAAACTGGCAATAAAATGAATTTCTGATCTTGGGCTAAACTTCAAAAAGTGCTTGAAGCACAGGCAACTTTTTTGGGATAATTCTTTTAAGATTTCTGCAGTAAAATAGGAATTTAGATTTCCATCACTGGGTACCTAAGACTTATGGCCTTGTTAAAAAAAGTAAGCGTGCTAATCTGTTTAATATAAGTTCACTAATATATAAATAATTAAATATAACCAGTATATATTAAAATGTAACCTGCTGATTCATTCATTCATTTTCTATGGCTTATCAACCCTTTGTAGGCTATTTAAAGCCAGGAAATATTTTTAGATTGTAAGAATTTTTTTTTTTTTTTGAGATAATAATGGTTTAGTGATACAAGTCTCACTAATTAACCCATAGCTGAGGGGAGAAGAGGTGGATTAATACCTAATCAGAATTTGATAAATAAGAAATTATAATGTGGATATAAAGTGGGAGATCAATTCTATATTACAATTAATATATAAACTGACCTCTCACCTTGTGGCCATGTTAGTTTCTATACATTTATAGTCCAGAGTCTCACCTGTGTAGCTAAGCAGTATTTCATTGATTGATTTGTTTTCTATGACTTATCAACCCTTTGCAGGTTATTGATTGTAAGAATTGTTTTATTTTTTTTAGATAATAATAGTTTAGCAATACAAGTTTTACTAATTAACTGATAGCTGAGGGTTGAAGAGGTGGATTCATACCTTTCCCAAGGATATTTGTGCATAAATGAATAACGAACCCATTAGGAATTGAAACTTGGCTCTCTGATTAACAATTACAAACCATTATCCAAAAATGTAATCTGTGTGTATGTAACAATATTGATAATTGTTCATTACTTTCACTTCCAAAGATGAAACTAATAATTCTTTTCAAAAAACTTACACAAGTGTTTTTTTTTTGGTTTGTTTTTTATAATTATTTAGGAACTATATTTATACAGAGGGGATTACTATTGGCAATTTTTCCAACATTATCAGAATTTTATGTCAAATTTAGATAATTAAATTACAAAAAAATATCTAAACCAATAATTTACAACCATAATAGGTGTAAATTATTGGTTGATTATACATTTAATTTATTGATGATTAACTAAAAGTATGGATCAAATCTGAGTAGCTTTTGAAAATAATTCAGTTCTTTAATTCACATACGAACAGTAAACATACTCTTTTTAGACATGTTAATTAATTTGAATTCCTTTTATCAAAAACAAAAACAAAAAAAATCAAAACTTAAGATAAAAAATACACATAAAGATATAAATAAACATTATGAATAATAAATAGAGAATATTTAATATTTTCTTTGTCTACAATATTCTATAATAAAAATACAAAAAGTATAAACAATTTCCTAAAACTTTGTAATGGATAAACAAATTTAACTAACCTTGGAAAAAAACTAATAAAAATATTATAAAAAAAATTATCAAACTATTCAACTAAAACCAATTATATAAGTTAGAAAAACAAACTAAATAGTGGCCAACTACTCATTTTTGAGCACACACATCTGCTAGTCTGCTGAAGACCTCTGCTGAGGCATATTTGTGTTGAACAAATCTAGGGAGTCGACTTGTGGTTTATAAAGGAGATATTTCCATTGTTCTAATGAGAACTCCTTGGTACCCTGAGCACAAGAATTTAAGTGTACTACTAGATTGGCAGCTAGGTCTCATAGTTTTATTGTTGAATTAGCTAGATGAAACTGTATGTTCTATATAGTTCTGTTCTGTATAGTTTCTTTTCTTGCCTGTGGAACTCTCTTGCAGGTTTTTGCTTCCTTGTCACCTATAATGTTCAAAACTTTAAATTCAATGTCAATTACTATACTTGGTGAATCCTGTTCTTTTTATTGTCCTTTCTCTTGATTAAAGTCTTTTCATTACTCTTTCACTGTCAGTAGCATTATCATCTTGCTCGGAATGAAAAACAAAAGTGACTATGCCAAGCAGGCCATAGTCACAGATTTTGGTTGAAAGCATATAATGTTGCATGATCAGCAATTTGAACAAATGCCAGTATTCTCAGACACGATGACTCATGACTTCACACAAGCATGAATCTCAAATTGAATTTCTTGATGTTATCGGTTTGGGGAGAAAATCCTAGTGTGCGGAACTTTTGGAAAGTGCCTGAAAACCATAACACTGGTTACCTTATGAGTGAAATTGTGACGACAGAACTGTTTGGAAGCTGTTGATGGTTGTGCAAAAAAACTTCATGCAAACATATCACCAAGTGACAAAAACAAATTTAATCACTTTGTACATAAAAAGAAATTATCGTTAGCAATGACAACAAAACCAAACTTTCAACAACCTAATATTTAGACGGCTATGAATATCAATAACAACTGTCGAGCATACAACAGATTGATGATAAGGGAGAAAAAAGCTGAACTTTTATGTAAAATAAGAATAACAATGAAACTTATAAATCAGAAAGAGACTGTTGAAATTTTTTAAATGAAGAAAGAGGGTGTGGAGAATCTAACACACATAAGATATGCCAAAGGCAAGGAAAACAAAGAGAAATATCAAGTAAACTACTTGAGTTTGAGTGGATGAATGGTAGAACAAGGACAAAGTGGAATGGTAAAATGTTATTTAGAGTAACAAAAGACAGGAAATTGTGGAGAGTCATGATCAGATATTCTGAATGAAAATGTCATATTAAAGAAGAATTAGTGAGAAGTGAATATAAACAGTCTCATCTGAAATTTGAACTCACTTTGCTGATTTTATTTACTATGATACAAAACATTGCATCACCTCAACATATTGATTAACGCAGTAACCCAAGAAACATCTATCTATATAATACTAAAAGTCTGTGATTCATGCATGTTTTCACGGTATGTGCATCTAGCACATAATGATTGAAGTTAATCTGATTTTAACATTATTTTAAATGAATAAGATTTAAAAATACGAGTTGTTTATACAGTAAGTATTTTTATTTTAACTTTCTTCAAACAGAAAATTCTTTTAATTAAAATATTTTTAAGTTAAAGAAAGACACAAAGAGATGCCGCTTTGCTGTTTCATCCCATTTTTTGTAGAGTAATTATTTATATTTCAGCTTTCTTTAAACAGCCAATATTTTAAATATTTTAAAAATATTTTTTGGCATATTTAAAAAATATTTTCAAGTGAATATGATTTAAATATATTTTTTGGCATATTCAAAAATATTTTTAAGTTATTCTAATTTAAAAAATATTTTAAGTGAATAAGATTTTAAAATACTTGTTCTTTATACAGTAAGTATTTTTACTTCAACTTTCTTCAAATGTTTCATAACCTGAATTGTCAGTGATCCAGTGGGTCATTGGTAGTCCAGTTCTGTAATAAAAGGCATTGGTGTGTGTGTGTGTGTGTCTTAAACCCCCAAAATACAATATTTAGACCCTTAAAACCATAAATATTCTGATTCAGCAAGTTCAAAGAAAGGTTTTGATAAAATATGCCTTGTAGAATTTAACACCAACAGAACATATTGAAGGGTAGAGTGACAGAGGAAATCAGTGCATAAGCTACTTAACAAGACTGTATAAATGGTTAGCAGAACAGGGATTAGGAGAGACAGCAAAAAGACAAACTTTACTAAGAGCTACAAAGAACAGGAAACCATGGTGAGCCATGATCACCTACTATCTGAAGAGACATGGTGCCTAGAAGATAATCACCACTGAAAACCTCATGAATGAGATGTTTTTCTTTTTTTTCTGCAATACATCACATCAGCCAGGTCTATCTGCACTTCCAGCTGATCAGGCATTGCTCCCTGTCACTTCTAACTTTTCCCCAAATCACTGGTCAATCTTCTTACAAGTGTAGAAGAGACTTAAGGCAACAGAAATGTGGTTCTACAGAAGGATGCTGAGAATACCATGGACTAAGCAAGTGAGTAAAAACAAGATTTTAAGGAAAATGGCAGCAAAAAGGACACTTAAAATCAGAAAGAGCAAGTTGAAATTTCTAGGGTACATAAGAAGGAAAGAGGGCTTAGTAAATTTGATACTCACAGGAGATAGTGAAAACAAAAGGAACAGAGGAAAGTAGCAAATAACCTACATAACAAGCTGGTGTAAAGGGTTGGCAGAACAGGGATTAGCAAAACAAAAAAAAGTGCTTCAAGAATAGGAAATTGTGGAGAGCCATGATCATTCACATCCAGAAGGGAAATGGGATATAGATGTAAACTCATCATTTATTTGTAAATTATTTTTTAATTATAAATTTCAGTTTGTAAAAAGTTGAGAGTCACCATTAAAATGGTTATGATGAATGATGGCAGGAAGTGAAGATTATGAAGATAAGGAAGAGAGATAATGATCAACTTAAGGCTATAATGTTCAAGGAAACATCCACATGAGAGTCTGTTCCACAAAGTAGCAATCCATAGAAAAAAAAAGCTATCTGAGTGTAACTGTCTTGTTATATTTGGAATACAGAGGAAATGGGTGTGATTCAACAACGTAAAAGTAACATGGTGCATCCGAACTGTAAAAGTCTGCACTGAAGAATGGTACTCATCTGAATATTATCATAGAAGACAACAGGTTTATCTTATTGTTCATCATGAATTTGTATGTTGCTGGTGTTATTTTGATATAATACACAGGCAATGATGAGTAACTCAGCTAACATAATATATAAAGAATTATCGTGCTTGATTTTTTTTTTTATTTTGTAAAAAAAATCCAGTATATTTCTCAAAATAATTAAGTGATGAATTCGTTTTCAAATGAGCAAGACATTTTTCAAGTTAACTAATCAGAGAATAATGTTACTTCCCAGTAAGATAATAAATGCAAAGCATAAAAAAAAAAAAATGAAGTTTCTGTATGAATTTCTATAACGAGGAGATATCATTAGTGACAGGAGATTTAGATAACTGAAGGAACCAACATATATACTAGGCTCTAAGATTCCCCTCAGTAGGCCCAGCATAGAAATAAATTTCATAATGGAGCCATCAAGAAATAAAGAAAAAGAAATGACAGCAAGGATTCAATAGCAGCAGCAATAATACTAAAAGAGAAGCTGTGGTGAATTTAGTCAAAGCATGATAGAAGAGGCTCTGAGTTCTAGGTTAGTTGGTTAGATTTTGTTTAACGGCATGTCAACTCTGATCTGAGTTCAAGATTTTTTTTTTACGGGTACAATAGCCTAGTGGATAAAAGTGTTGGTTTGTGAATTTGGTGAAATAATAGTTTAAGTTAAAGTAATAACTTAGACTCAGTGGAAGTACGGCAAGCAATAACAGGGCAGTACTAAATAAAAACAAGATGAAGTATACCTTAAACATGGATAGCAGAATAAGATCAATCTGCTCCAGTAAATTAAATAAAGAGCTCAGTTTAAAATTCCCTGAAGGTTACCCAGATCAACACACACCCAGAGAAGGCCTGGAACCTTGTGAAAATAATGGCAAAAATTAGTCTGAATGTAAATAAAATCATTTATCACATTTGCTGAAGAAACCCAAAACAATTGTTTTTGAACTATACAGCATGATAAAAATAAATCCAGATGTTGGAATCAGTAATTAAAAACAAATAAAACTTGAAGATTTTTTTTCCCTTTATCAAGAGTCTTTCCAAACAAACTTTTATAGATGCCCTCCCACTGATTTTTCTATCATTATCTAGATCAGTGGAGCAAGAAGACAAGAGAGAAGACCTGAAATCTATAAACATAGAAGCTTTTAATATCTATGCTGTTTGTGTTCATTTGAGCAACAAATTGAAACCAGGAAGTCAGGATCAGGTGGTTAATCAAAGTAAACAAATTGCAAAAAAAAGAAAAAAAAAAAAAAAACTTTATACCAAGTACTCAATCCTTGGGATATATTTTATAATATTTATGTATAAATGTCTACGTAGGTAGATCAATAAATCGACAGCTTCATGATGAAAAAAAGCATTTATTTTAAACAGCAACTGTTTATTCTTAAATATATTCTCTTTCCTTGTCAATGAACTTATTTCAGTGGCACATATCAGTTATATAGAACAAATATTACACACGGAAAATTCTAGAGTAAAATTCATCTAAAAACTGTATGTTATTTCTATCTTGACCTCTGACAAGCCTTTGATAAAAGTAAAACATGTTAGATTAAGAGATGTTTCCAACTTTTTCTTTATTTTTTTTTTTATCTTGTCAGATACCTATCCATATCTGATCTATGTTTGATCTTCAATATATATATATATATATATATATATATATATATATATAGACATACATAAAGGGTGTGGTAGAAATATCTCCCACATAATGGTAAGGCATTAGCTAGATGAAGACACCATTGCCACTAATGTCTTACTATTGTGGGAAGTATTTATCCATGAAACCCTAAGTTATCCTATAGAGGTGGGATATTATGTATATTCACTAATATATACATCATATCTTAATATTATATAACATTGAGGACTGTTTTTATAACACCTGAGAAAAATATATATGCATGTGCAAGTATATGTATGTATACATGTTTTTTATTATGCCCATATATATATATATATATATATATATATATTTATATATATATTATATATATTATATATATAAAAGGCAATAGAAAAACTGTATGTAGTTTTAGCTAACATCGCCTGCTGCAGACTTTTCAAGGCAAAAAACAAAATGAATTTATTTGAACAAAGTATCTATAAACAAAAAACAAAATGTTAGTTAAAAGAGGAATTTAGAAATGCTCATATATATTCAATGGGTCAACTGAAAAATTACGCCATTTCCTTTTTATGCAGAAATTGTTTGGATTGTTGTGAAGATGGAAATCCAAAGAAAACAGCTGAATCTGTCTTCACAACAATCCAAACAATATTTAAATATGGAAAATTCTCTTCAAACATACAAACTTCAGGTAAATGACATAATTTTAAATTTCTACATATGAAAAAAAATTTATTTCAATCTTGCAACATTTATGTCTAACAGAAATTAAATGAATATATAATACAAAAGGCTCAAACACTAATATTCCATGGTTATAATTTATTACATTGGAATCACGATCCAATTTATCAGACTTAAAATTCAAAAAGCTTTTTGAATTTGTAGATCATGATTACGATTCCAATGTAATAAATTATAACCATGGAATATTAGTGTTTGAGCCTTTTATATTATATTCTTACTCTGCCCTGGACATTGAGTTCTACCTGGATTATATCCTCTTCACCCATCGAAGTGCAGTTGAAATGCACTGAAACCAAGTTGCATCTTTGTAGTGAGTAAAATGGTTTTGTCTATATGATAAAATTATAATAAATATATATATATATATATATATATATATGTATATATATACGCACACACACATGTTACATAGTAATAATACATTTTATTTTAAGACAGCAATACTTGGACTGGTCCCCTCAAAAAGGAAAGAAAACTACATTATCTGTCTATATGTCCGAGATGAGGTTTTATGATTACTTGCATTATTTGGACTGTTACCCTCATCTTCATTGCCATATTCACAATGTTTCAGCCTTCTTCAGGTGATTGGAATTCCAAATGGTTTGGAATTCTAATCAGTTTGAAATTCCAATCACCTGAAGGAGGCCAGAATGCTCAGTAGCCAAAATGTTGAGAATATGGCAATGAAGATGAGAATAACAGTTTTAATAATGTAAATAATGAAAGAAAACTATATGTATGTCAAAAATCAGGGATCAGTTTGACATTATATTGTAAACAGGACACCTCCCCACACCTAAATAATAGAAAGGAAATTCTTTTGAATGCTAGGCAACAAAAATTAGTTGTGAAAATATTTTTATCTATAAGAAATTATTAATTAATATTCATATCAGAAAGTAAAGGTTCATTTTTTTTTTTTGACATTTACTGTAGTGTATTGTAATGTAAACAAGTCTAAACTCACAGTATTTCTATTTATATAACGTTTTAATGTGATAAAAAGATTTGAGTCGATCCTAACAGAGTTCCTTTATTCAGAGTTTCAAATGAAGAAAACAAAATCATAATTATTACTTTCAAAATATTCTGCCAATACAGTAAATTTGTAATTTAATTTAGTTTTCTCCACAGATCAACTCAAAGCACATCTGCTGAAACAGAGTGGTCAAAGCCCTCAAGTTCAATCTGAGCCATTATCAAGTTCTTCCCATCAGCCTTCAGAAAGTCAATGCCCTCACAAAATTAAGATTTCTATATTGAAGTCATGGAATATGTCTTGGCTGGGTCGAACTAAACGAAGATGATATCTTTATTGATTCAGTGTTTTGCACTAGTTGCAGAAAGAACAGGATAAATTAAGTGCAAAGCTGCTTAACCAAGGTGGTGATGCTTTTATGAAAGGAGTTTCCAATGGCAAAAAAAAAGACACAGAAAAGACACATAAACAAATAAAAAACATAAATTTTGTAAATTCTAAAAAAATTGCAGTGGTGACCTCATTTTTCAGGCGTCCATCAAGGCAATTTTTGCTTGCTCCTATCTTAGGCTAAACTCAACCCTATATATATATATATATGTTATTTTCTTGTTTGTTATTTTTCAATTCACCTCTTTATGTTGGTTTATTTCATTATCCAAACTCTTTTCCCTGCCTATTTGGGTTTTTTTTGCTGTATATAGTTACATATAATTTCAATATATCCATTTTTATATCTCATAGACTGTTGAAGTATTTATGCATCAGGTATACCCCAGAATTAAAAAAGTAAAATAAATATAGAATAATAAAATAAAAATATCAAATAAAATATAAAATGATATAAATAAATATGAGTAAATACGAAAGGAAGCATGGTGGAGTAATAGATAGCAGCTCTGATTGAGAGATCGGAGAGCCAAGTTCAAATTCCAGTCAAGTCCATTACATTCACTTACATGCTAATACCCTTGAGAAAGGTATGAATCCTCTTCTCCCCTCAGTTATGGGTAAATAGCAGGACAGACCATGTTCTATAGCCTTGGATGGCAACTGGTCTACCACAGAAAGAAATGGCAACTCGTCTACCACAGAAAGAAATGGCAACCAACTGCGGGAAAAAAATCTGCCTCATCAGTCATGTATCAAAAGATACATGATTGCCTAAGTGTGTATCATGAATGGTACATAACTGACTGACTGAAATATCAAATTAGACATTGGCCTGAAAACTACAGTAAACAATGTTTAATGAAACATGCTAAAAAAATTACCATGCATGGGGTATGTGTAGGAGAGGGACCACTCAAAAGTTTAGGGAATTTGAAAAAAATCAATCAATGTGTTTCTCTGTCAAATTTTCCATGTTTCCATTGCCTCACTGGACATTTCATACATCTCTCAAAAAGTCACCACTTTTTTTCTTCTTCTTTCTTTAAGAAAGTTATTCCATGTGTTCAGTTCCCCAACAAACACTTGGTTAGCATAGCAGACAGAGATCTGTAAGATAAATCTGTTGAATTTAACAGATATTATATCTATATTAAAATATGTTATAGGAAAAAAAATAAATAAATAAAAGAAGAGAAAAATGTTAATTATGCATGTCAACTAAATCATCTAACATGGCATCATCTAATTTGAAATTGTTTGATCATGTGTATTGGATAATTTTATCATCAATGTTTGTTTAATAATATTAAGTAAATATATTCATGCCTATAGTCCTTTAATCTTTTGGCTAATACCCAATATACAGATGAGAAACTTCAAGGTGAGAGAGCAAGAGAGAAAAAAGAGAGAGTGAAAAAAACAAAGAGAGAGAGAAAAAGAAAGAGATAGAGAGAGAAAATCTGTATGCCAAATTAAAATTCTGTCCAAGTTCACTGCATTCACTTTTGCACAAATTTTCTTGGAAAAAGCATATCTCCCTCCCTACCATGAGGCTGGCAATTCTATCCTTTCCACAAAAAAAAAAAAAAAAAAAAAAACTACACCAACAATTTTGAATAAACTCATTTCCAAAATAGAATCATTAAAACCACCTTTATATTGTTTTCTTGTAAGCAATTTTTTAAATGTCAAATTAAGCATCTCCAATGCTTCAAGTGTATAGCATGCCAGTTATACATGTTACGCAGATAGCACATTTTCAAGGATGAAAAGAAAGAAAAAAAAAAATCAATTTTACAATGAACAGATAATTTGAACAGGTGAAGTTGAATAATAGAATAAGCTCATTTACAAGACCAAATAATTCAATATACCCTAACTCAAATCCATCTTGATAACACAAAGTCATAAATTGGTGTGGTCCTAATTTCATGCAATACAACTAAACAGAATACTAGAATAGTTAAACTTACAATAGAAAATAGTTCAATGCACATGTAAATTAATCTTGACAACTCCAAGTAAAAATCATGTAGAGGTAGTTGGAAAAGTCAGAATCAGATACAGAAATTTAACTATCTGGATTGTGTAGTAACAATTCATGGAAGGTGTAACACAGAATTCCAAATGCATGCAAGAATAATAGAAGGTTCTTTCCAGAATCTAAGCAAAGTATTAAGTGATAAAAAAGTGTTTAACTAATGCATATTTTATATAGCAATGAATGTCGGACAACCTCCTCAGAGATGAAGAAAAGACTTTAAGTAACAGAGATAAGGTTCTACTGATGAATGCTAAGATTATCATGAGCGAAATATGTGAAAAAAAAAAGAGGAATTTTTAAGGAAAATACAAAAAAAAAAAAAAATATGATGACATACTTCTACCATTGAATGCCAAGAATAATATGAACTGAACATTTGATTAAAGAGGAAGTTTTAAAGAAAATAGGAACTATAAGGAAACATATGATCATAAAGAGACAGTGATGTAGTTCTACTATTGAATGTTGAGAATAACGTGGATTGAACATGTGAGCAATAAGAAAGTCTTAAGGAAAACAGGAACTACAAAGAAACTTATACTTACAATCAGAAAGTGATGTGGTTCTAAAGTTGAATGCAGAGAATAACATAGACTGAACATTTGAGTAAAGAGGATGTTTTAAGGAAAATGGAAATTATAAGGAAATTTTCAACTTTGTTCTTTGAAACTGATTTGGTGATAAGGTTATTATTTTTATTTTTTTTTTTCTAGCTTTCATTCTCTAGGGGGAAAAAAGAGGTATAAATGCAGTAATGATTTTTTTTTTTAAATTCAAGTTTCTCTCAAGCCAGCTGAAAGTTTTGATTAATATCAAAACTGAATAAGAGTTTTGAATAAGACCCTCTAAATGTCACTCATTCAATTACCAACTAGGTTCAATGTTTCTTAACTGTCTAATTGGCCATTATAATGTATGTAACCAGATAATAATCAGTTGATTGATTAATTTTTTACAGTTTATGAACCCATTACAGGTTATTTAAAACCAGAAAATACTTTTAGATTGTAAGATCCATACCTTTCCCAAATGTATTTGCATATAAGTGAATATAACAAACCCAACAGGAATTGGAACTCAGCTCTCTGATTAACAATTCTGAGCCATCATCCATTGCAACACCCACACATCCAAGCTTGCAGGACCTGGCATTCTCAAGTCATCACCCATCTAGGTACTGAACAGATTCAACACTGCTCAACTTCAGTGACTGTATGAGTACTGGTGTTTCAACGTGATATAGCTGTAAGCCACGGCACCCACACATTTAAGCTTATGGAACTTGGTATTCCCAAATAGACACCCATTTAGGTATTGACCAAGCTTGATACTGCTTAACTTCGGTTCTCATAGAACCAGTGTTTGGCATGAGGTAGCCATAAACTACACCACCTGTACATTCATGCTTACAACACCTTGGATTCCAAAGTAGTCACCCATCTTGAAAGTGACCAGGCTCAATGTTGCTTAAGCAGTGATCGTATGAAAACTGGTCTTTCAACATAATGTAGCTGTAAGCCATAACACCTACACATTCATGCTTAGAGCACTTGATATTCCCAAGCAGTCACCCATCTAGGTACTGACCAACATTGCTTAACTTTAGTGATCATATGAGAATGTGATGTGGCTGTAAGCTTAATCAGATAGTGACATGCTAATTAAAGTGAACAAACATTACTTACTTATTTCTACATAACGTATTGGCATATTGGGTTCACTTGGAGAAGCCTTGTCTCGAACAACACAAATCTGAAATGAAAGAGAAAATACTTATCAGAATGCTTTTCATGTTGAAATGCTGGAACTTTTTTAAACAAAATGAAAAATGTTTAAGAGTTACTTTCATTGATTATTTAAACTGACTATTCATCTGTTCACTACACCTGAGAATGATAATATACTACATCTGGCAGCAAGGCCTCTGATGGGAAGATTGTAGGTTTTGAGGAGCATGGAACACCTCTTGATTGCTGTTGTTACCAGGTTCACTCTGACTCAGTGTATCAGTACCTATTAGGATCCATGCCCTGGGTAAATAATGAACTCCCAAACTAAAATCAAGACACCAGGAAGGAATAGAAATATTTATAGTGGAATTACCAGCAATACATTTTTATAAAATGACGATCCATACAATAGTAAAAAAAGTATAAAAATATATTTTTCATAGTAAAATTACCAGCATTACTTTTTTTTTTTTATTTTAAAATACCAAAATACATTTTATCGTCTACAAACTACAGGGTGCAATAAATTGTCATCAAAATAACACAAAAATATCTTTAAATACTAAAAAGTAAATTTATTCAATAAAATCACCATTGGCTTCAACCACAGCCTCCAGATAGGAGGAGTCTTTCCTTGCATAAGGTTTGAGATAGTGTGGAATATTAGCATCTTGATTATGCCATTATTCTCTCTTCAAATTGCATGAGCTACTCATTTTAGTTGTTACTTATGAAAGTTCTAAGTAATCTGTTACACTTCTTTGTTAGTGATTCTGTAGCGCCAGTCCACAAAGTTTGAATAAGGATAGTCCTTGTTGAGACCTACATGTTTCACATACTCAGACATTTTTAAACATTGATCTGAGAAAGTGGTTTTGGAACAAGAAATGAGAGCCAATTTTGAATTCCAGTAAAGTTTATATCCACTTTTGCACTTTGGGAAAGTTAGGAATTTATCTCATCCTCCCAACTATAAGCTAAATAGTAGGATCTGTATCTGGAAAAAAAAAATCATTGTTATTCTCAAAATTTTTTAATGTAATATTCACTTACAAAAACAATTATTCTTACAATCCACTGTTTCAGCTTTAAATAAACTGCAAAGATTTGATAAGTCATAAAAGCAAACAATCCTCCCATATTAAAAGTAATTCTCTTTCCTGAAAAATAACCATCGAAATAATCACCCAGCCACATATCGTCTGCTTGTAGGAGAGGCTTTAGAAGAGTAGTAACCAATATGAGTAACATTCCAGTTTGATACTACAATGTCCTGAATTTAATCATTTATCATTAGAATATAAACAGTTATAATAATATACATTTAACTTTTTTGCTTTCACTCAAAAGATACATGGAGAGATTTTGTTTTGTTTGCTTCCACTCAACAAACACATGGAGAGATTTTATTTTCTTTGCTTCCACTCAACAAACACATGGAGAGAGTTTGTTTTCTTTGCTTCAACTCAACAAACACATGGAGAGAGTTTGTTTTGTTTGCTTCCACTCAACAAACACATGGAGAGAGTGTTTGTTTTGTTTGCTTCCACACAACAAACACATGGAGAGAGTGTTTTGTTTGCTTCCACACAACAGACACATGGAGAAAGTTTTTGTTTGTTTCCACTCAACAAACACATGGAGAGAGTTTGCTTTTTCTCCCATGCTCTCAACAAACACATGGAGAGAGTTTGTATTGTTTTTTTCTTCCACCCAACAAGTACATAAAATTTTTTTCATTTACTGAAGAGACAGATGGAGAGATTTTGTTTTTATTTTTTAATGTATGTGTCGAGTTTTTTGCCATGCTAGATATGAAGGCTCCCATTATGAGAAGAGTTGTAGCTAATGACAGGCACACAAATCAATACCTGATCAATATTGATTGGGTGACCATGGAAAAGGAGTATGGTGCTGTAGGATGCAATACCCCTAATAATCCTCAGGAAAAAAAAAACACTGATTATGTCTGCCAGATTGTCTTTCACAAATATATATTTCATGAAACCAGAATGAATCTATAAATGCTCAAATTTTGATTATAAATGCTAAAATATAAAATCCAATATATAAGTATGGATAAATCATCAGGTAAATATCACCCTCCACAAAAAAATATTCCTCACAAAATTACAGGTGTATACTCTATGGTAAGAAATACAGAATTAAATTCTATGCAACCTGATATTTTTTACATGATATTTTTTTTTAAGTCTATTTTGATTTTATACAATTTCTCAAATTTATGAAATACTTTTTGAAGTTTTCCTGACATGGATATTTTTTTAACACCTGAATTTTATTAATTATTTCTTTTCTCTTCCTCAAAATTCGTTGATTTATGATTCTAAACTGTCACAGCAGAATCATATTTACAAAAAAAAAAAATAAATAAAAAAAATAGAAAAATCAAACTTTGTGATAAAATTTTACAAAACAAAAAAAAAATGTACTGTCTTTTAAAAACTGAATACTTTAATTAATCAGATGAAAGTTGCTATTGAAAAGTGAACAAAACTGTTTTAATAAATTTAATTTTGGATAAAAATTGACAAGATGGAGAAAATAAATATGATTTAAAAATGATTAATAAAACCATTTTGCATAGTGAGTATTTTCAAAAATAAATATCATGTGTTGAATTTTACGAAACATAAAAGGCACTTTTTTCTCCATATCTCATTCTCTGATGAAGCTTTAATAAAAGTGAAACATGTTAGATTGATAAATGTCTCCTATTTGTTCTTTATTGTACATAAATATACATATACCTATGTTCATAATGCAACTTAAAGTCTTGTGGTTTTACCAAATCATTAGGCACAAACTATTACCATAATAGTTCATGCCTAATTAGTTGGCAAAAGCACAAAACTCTAAGTTGCACTATGAACATAATTGTATGTATATCTATTAAAATATACTTCTTAGCTCTGTCTAATTACATTGAGCACCGTTTTGTTTACATTTTATATTAAATTAAGTAAATATTTATTCGCTTACCTGTGTATGCATGTAAATGCATATATATATATATATATATATATATATATATATGTAGGTGGGTTGGTAGGTTGGGTTTTATGGCATATCAACCACTGTGGGTCATTTAATGCCAAATTAAGGTATATATATATATATATATATATATATATATATATATATATATATACATACCTATACATATATTAAATATACAGTACTATTAAACATATAGCTGGCACCATTATTTTTTCAAAAACGCATAGCTGGCAACATTATTTTTTCAAAAACACATAGCTGACAACCTTATTTTTTCAAAAGCGTATAGCTGGCAACATTATTCTTTCCAAAATCGTATAGCTGGCAACATTATTCTTTCCAAAAAAACGTATAGCTGGCAACATTATTTTTCCGAAAACATTATTTGAAGCCTTGTTGTTGGACATAGTTTATCGTCAAACCCAGGACGCGGATGTAGTTTATCGTCATACCCAGGATGCAAAACGTATAGCTGGCAACATTATTTTTTCCAAAAAACGTATAGCTGGCAACATTATTTTTCCAAAAACATGTAGCTGGCAACATTATTGTTTTCAAAAAACGTATAGCTGAAAACATTATTGTTTCCCAAAAACGTATAGCTGAAAACATTATTGTTTCCAAAAAAAACGTATAGCTGGCAACATTATTTTTTCCATAAAACGTTTAGCTGACAACATTATTTTTTCGAAAACATTATCTGAGGCCTTGTTGTTGGACGTAGTTTATCATCATACCCAGGACGCAGAGGTAATTTATCGTCATACCCAGGACGGATATATACACACACATACATATATATATTTTGACAGCATGTTTTCATTGACTAATTTAGACAAATTTTGTTTACTTATTTTCAATTGGATCCTTTCATATTCAGGGATAAGTTTTTTGGTGTCATTATTAAAGGAAGAAAGAAAATTACCGTGCTGATACATATTTATTCCGAATACTTTCAACATTAGCACAATGTCATCATCAGGGTGTTGTTTAATAATAACACCAAAAAGCTTGTCTGTAAATATGTAAGGATCCAATTGAAAATAAGTAGACAAAACTTGTCTAAATTATTCAATGAAACCGCTCTCTCTCTCATATATATAATTTCTATATACATTACATATATGTGCAGTACTTATTGGACAGTGCTCAATATCAGTGTTAGACCTAACATATTCAGTTGTATGGATATGAGTTTGTAACCCTGTAAATAGATTCAATTTTTAAAAAATAAACCAGTGTCTGAAAATCGCAAAAGTGTGAAACCCAGGTTTAAAAAAATCATATCCATACATTATATATAAGACACTGGGAGATTATGGGAAGTAGGTTGGGCAATTTGGGGAGGTGTGGGAACCAGCTCTTCGTAGTTCGTTTAAGGGCTAATGTTGGTTATTTAGTTCTGAGTTTGAGTTTACTTATTTTATTTACTATGCTTTTAAATTTAGTAAATTTGTATATTTAGTGTCACTTTACAACTTAAAAGACTAAATAATATTGCATAGCTTAAACCCAATAAACTTTATTTCAAAAAAACAAAATTTAGAACTAATGAAAATACAGGAATAAAACTGACAGTCACAAAACAGTGTTGATTTCTATGTTAAACACAGTGAAAAAGAGTTGCTGAAAATTCTCAGTTAAATCCACTTCCCAAAATCTGACGCAGGGAGACAAAATATCTGATGTCTTTTGGGGAAAGAACTACTTGGCCAAGACAAGAACTCTTCAGAACCTCACATACATACACACACACACACACATATATACATACATACATACATACACACACACATATATTACACACACATTATATTAAACACACACACACACACACACACATATATTAAACACACACACACATATATATTAAACACACACACACATATATATTAAACACACATATATGTATGTATGTATGTATGTATGTATGCGTCTATTTTGTCAGTAATGGTTATTTAATTCCTGACCAGTGACAATCCCTTTCTAGAATTTCAATGCATTTGTACAGTGGAATCATTAGCAATGCATTATTAACATTATGTATATAATAGTCCCTTTTCTGATTTCTGACCGCTGACAATCTACTGTTTGGTCATTTGTATTTTTTTAAAAATAAGTATCAGAAATATTTTCTTTTAGTTCATTAAAAGATCAAATCTAAATAGAAGAGCAATAGAGTAATGATAAAGTCTGTCGGCAGCAAGAGGAAAAGCAAAACTGGATTATATAAAACAGCTAGTATTAGGGATAAATATCTTCCTTTCTCAGACTGATTTAAGTTTATATTCAAAAACCTTAATATGTAATATACACTTTATTAAATTATTTTGTATTAAAAATGAAAAAATAAATAATATTGCATTAATTAAAACTATAATGCTCGAAGGGGATGATGACAAGGAGGGCGGTTATAATGGGCGAAGATTGGATATGAGACAAGTAATAAATTGAAAATAAAAAAATAGAGAGATAACACGTATAAATAAAGTCTTATTTCCAAACACAGCTATAAAAAGAAAAACAATTACCTTAATTAAATCTGCCCAACCAACAAGAAGAGTTCGATCATCTTTCCAACAAAGATTGCATTGGTAATAATCAGATCGATATCTGCAAAAGTAAGAGAATTATTTTGATGCAGGGAATAAAAAGAGAAAAGCTTTGCCTCTCTTTATTTATATGCTATTTTCCTTCAAATTTTTTGTAATCATAGTTCTCCACGACATCTTTTGTGGCTCTGAGTAACTTCTGACTCTTTACTATCCCCTTTTTGCCTTTATTCAGTCATTTATTTGTACAAACTACTTTTAAAAAAAAAAAAATTGGAATCACCCCATGCAGAGCAGTAAAGCCACTAAGATATAAGGGGGTTATAGCGTATGGAAGAATTAGGAACAGAAACATTAATAATGATTGGAAAGAGAAAAGAGTAATCAGGGTAGATAGCAATTGATATTGCATTTAAATGTTTGCAGATTAAAGTTGGCTGGAAAGCATAGAGCTGGAAGGGATGTCAACAAGCAAGAAGTGCAAGAAAAGAAACACAGCAGTACAGAGCCTTTCTTTTTCCAATTAAATTTTTTAATCTCTTCCCTGTTTCCATGAGACAATAGCCTAGTGGATTAAAGTGTTGGTTCATGAATTTGGCAATGTAGTAGTTGTGAGTTCAATCCCTGAACCAGGTAGTGTTGACTTAAACTCAGTTGAAACAGAGCAAGAGATAACTGAGCAATATTAAACAAAAACAAGGTGAGATATCCTGAGATATGAGCAGTGAAACAAGAACAATCTACCTTGTCCAGATTAAATAAAGAATTCAGTTTGAATTCCTGAAGTTTACTCAGATTAACAGATAACTGAAGAAGGTTAGAGGGCACAACTGATGAAACAATGTGATAAAGACAAAGACATTATAAATGTAAATAATGATGTGAAACTACAGCTAAGATTGGGGCACTCACATAGAAAAGTATGGTAAATAATTTTATCTCAGTCTTAAGTGTTTCATGTTTTTTTTTTTTTTTTATGACCAGCAGTTGCATCTGTGAGGTGGTGTCTTTAAAGCAGCCACTCACTCGACTAAAAAAGAATAAAATAATAAATAAATAAAAACTTTTGAAATCAAGTAGCACTTCACCAGACTCTGAAAATCTCTGTCCACAAGCATACATAAACAGTCATAGTTGAGTTTGGAATTAGTTCATGGCTGACTGGTGAGGGTAGGCTACAGTATTTTTTATTTTTTCACTGATTTATTCGACAAGTCATTATTTAAAGAAGAAAGAGGGTACAAATAAAAAGTTTACAAACAGACAATGTTTGCAATTTTACTGATGCAAACATCAAACCCATAAGAAATTTATCTCCCTTTTTTCTCAGTGAAACCAGTGTTTGATATATCTTTTTCTTTCATCTTTCTTTGCAATAAAAATGTTCCATTATCTGAGGTAATGACAGGGCATTAAATAAGTATGTACTCACCACAAGTGTAGGAAAAAATAAATTATGATAGGTGAAAAAGTGCAGTGTGATGCTTGCCGGCAGGCCAGCTGTTTTTTCTTCTTCTTCAGTCGCCTCAAGGAAATGGATTGCATGGTTCCCTTTCTTGGCCTTTACACTGGGCAGTTGTGAAACAGACACCAATTCGCCCATGCCTACTTCAGTTTCCTCTTTGTCTGTCTGTCTGTCAATCTGTATGTCCAACTCTAACACACACAGTCCACCGAATGACTTCTCTCTTTTTGGTGCTGCTGGCACCCCGCTTTTTATGCTATTCCAAGACGGCCAAAATTTGCATGTGTGCAAATATCGTCTCGTTTTGGACGAGATAGACACACATAAATTGTGTCTTCAATAGCGGCCATATTTCTTTTTTGTTATCACTTTGCAAGCAAGACACATTCGCACTCATTTTGAATTCCGAGGTAAGTGATGTCTTTCATTACAACAAGACTGGTTTTTATACCTTTATTTCTAACAAATCATATATATGTCTTCAACGTAATCCAGAGCAAGGCAAGCAGGAAGAAAACAAAAGGGTTTGGGATTTATTCTGTCTTCTGCTGCTACATAAATAATTTCTGAGCAGGAGATAAGCAAACTATTACATGTAGAAATGTATGTGCTTAACAGAGGAACAAGCAAAATTATCATATGACATAGAACATTATCGAGATACTCACCCATGATCTTTGGGAATGTTAGTAATTCGACATTCAAGAATCATATCATAAATCTTGACTCCCTGTAAAACAGAATAAAATTAATAAGAGATTAAAAACAAGAAATACACTTAAAAATAATATTTTTGATTCTCAAACTACTCTTGATATATTTTTTGCCACAAAATACTTGTAGATTCACACTTATACTCTCTAAAATTCTATCAGAGTATTGAAAATAAATTATCATGGGTTGATTTTGAAAAAGCAAAACAAAAAAGGATATTTTTCAAAAGAAACAGGTACAAATAAACATTTACACTTAACCAAGGGTTTCTGACTACCTCTGAACGGAATAAAATATAGAAACCTGGTTTCTGGGTATCTCTCTTCCAAGTATAAATCATATTACACTAAAAGTAGAGGGTTAGAGGCATGCACTAATACCCGAGATAGTCCAATGAAAATAAATCTGCAGGGTGGTCCGAAGATCTTGTCACCCCTACATATAATTTTCTATTTTATATGACTGACAAGCTCCTACAGTTTGGAAGAGAAGCAAGACTTTCGGACCACCCTGCAGGTTAAAAATTAACTAAAAATAAATCTAACAAAAAAACAAAACAAAACACAAAACAATAAAAACATTGAAAATATTTCTAGGTTAAAAATACACTGAAAATATTTCTTGCTTAAAACTACATTGAAAATAATTCTAGGTGGGTCAACATGTGGAGATAGATATGTGTATAGACATGCTATTCTTAATGAGTATCTTTATTAAAACGTGGGTGACTTAAAAGTAAAATTTATTTGGTTAACTCTTAGTAAATGTTATAAAATAACTTCATCTTAAAATTCCATCACAGACTTCACCAGCTACACTTACTTTTAGATCCATCTCAAGAGGACTATTTTTTTCTCAAGATGGCTGGTTAAGATAATAAACTCCAACATAAGCTACCTACAGCAAAGTTGGTTTACTTATTGTGCTAGACAATTTTCCTCTCCAGAACCTATCTTGTATATCTATAAGTCTACCATCTACCCAGGTTTTGAATATTGCTGCCACATATGGTCTGGTGCTCTTGCTATTTATTTAGAAATTCTTGATAAAAATCTAAAGAAGAATCTGCAATATTATTGGCTTTGATTTGGCACCTCAACATTAGTCACTTTTCCACCATCATAAAGTAGCTTCCTTGGACCTTTTCTATAAATATTTTCATGGTAATTGTTCGGATGAGCTCTTCGCTATGTTACAGAGATTTTATAAATTTAAGCGCAGTACTAGATTGGTGTCAAGGTCTCATTAATTTACAGTAAGTTCTATGCTAACAGTTTCTTTTCTCACACTTCTTGATTGTGGAACTCTTCTGGATCCATGCTTTCTAGCCAACTTTGGTCTTCAAAGATTTATATGCAATGTCAATTGTTATCTACTGTCTTCCTGATTACTTTTCTATTGTTCTCCTTCATAATACATTCTCGTTTTTAATTCTTTTACACCTTATGTCTCTTAGTGGTTTACTGCCTTGCTTGGGGTAAATTCAATTAAAAAAAAAAGGAAGATTACTTCTTTAAAATTGCAATATAAGTCATAGCACTGTAGTAAATTTAAAAGTGAATGAATCATGAGTTCAGTGGGTTATGTCCCTTAGGATACTATATCTCAGATTATGGATATTACTAAAATAAAATATTTAAAAAAAATTGTATTATACATAATATTTTGCTCTTTCATCACTGATTTCATGCATAACTGAATTGTCTTATAATTTGTGACTCGTCTCTCACAGATGGTATGTGGCAAGGCTCTCACTGCTCTATCGCTACTTCCATGGAAAGTGCTCGGATGAACTGCATTCTTTGGTTCTGTCAGTTGTAACTATCATGGCTAGGACCTGCCATGCCATTCACATAGCAAACCCCCTCAATCTTTCTGTATTCCATTGGTGAGGAGTAAGTTCCCTTTGAAAATCTTCTTCCTATGAACCATTGCTATATGGAACCGACTCCCAAGAGGATATTTTCCCCCGATCACTACAATCATACCTGTTTAAATCTAGGGTTAATTGTTATCTTTTTTCATGTTTTTAAATAATGTTCATCCAATACAAGGCCCAAGAACCACTCAAGGCAGAGGATTACTGTGTGGAGTTGTATTAGCATAAGAAAGAACAAGTGTTAGTACAGAGTTGAAGTAGACTTTAGAAGGAACTGGAAACTCAATCCTATACAGGATACAAGGGATGAACTTCTACTCCTGTTCAAAAGACTGAGGAGAATTGTGAACTGGATGATAGGCAAACATATCTACTACTATATTGCCTGCATAAAATGTCACTTACTTTATAATCCTCTACCTTGAGTGGCCCTTGGGCCTTGTATAAGGTAAATCTAACTGTAACATATATATATATATATATATATATATATATATATATATATATATATATATCTCAATGGTAGACAAGCATTTTTGGGATCTTGAAGCTTCAACTGTTATAGGGTCCCTTTGCAATTGTCAACAATAGGACAATATCTAACAAGATCCAAAGAGCCTTGCAACCTTTGCTATTACCTTGAAGCTCAAATGTTGGAAAATGGGGTTGTTGGGTAAAAATGGGCCATACATGGAGTTCCTTTACACCAGTAATGAGGTCTGGGTAAACATTATTTTCTTTATCAGTGCTGCTGTTTTACAACAGATCATGAGTGAAGAGTCTAGAAAAAGTTTCTTGCCAGGAATAAAAAGGTGAAAAATGTTATTTTTGGTGTTCAAATGTGCAAGCAAGATGAGTGCAGCCTGAACTGAGAATTCAGATATATTTTTATGGTTATGGCTGGCTCAAAACTAAGGGCTGAGCCATAAAGCTATTCACGAATAAAGAATTTGATGATCCAGTGACCAAACTATAGGCTATAACTAGATTATGGCAATTACAGCAAACCCATAAATCTAGGGGCTCAGGTACTGCAGGCATCAGAGAAATTCTGACCAATTACAGGGACATTTTGAGGTCATATGAAATCAGTATTAGAGGACATTCTATGGGCAATGTATTTCACACTATTGGCTTATGATTCTATTGTAAAAACCACATCATTTTACTAAGAAATAATTTCAAAGAAAAAGAATGCATCACTTTTTTTTTTTTTAAAAAACTCAATCATTAAAAAAAAAAAAAAAGAGTCCCTCTTTGATAATTAGGGGCTATTAAGATTAAACTTAATTAATTTCAAAGTAGATCTACCATCTTATAGTAAAGCTTTATTAAATGCAAGATATTACAAAATTCAATGCTATAACCTTTCTCAGTAGTACTACTTCTGTGCCATAATAGTAGTTGCCTTTAGTGTATGAAATGTTAATGCAAATGTACCAATGATTATAAGATGAAAGTAGTCTTAGATAGTAATACTTCTGTCCCATAATAGCTGTTACATTTAGTATATGGAATATGTATGCCAATGTAACAACTATTATGGGACAGAAGTATTACCATCTAAGACTACTCCTGTCCCATAATAGTTGGTACATTTACATACACATTTCATATACTAAACGTAACCACTATTATGGGACAGAGGTACTATTACACAACAACAAAAAATTCCTCTGTATCTAAACTTTATAAAGATAGGTTAATTAAAAATAATTATTTATATTTAATTGATTTATATAAATTACAAAGAAATCTATCAATGGTAAATCAATGAACTTCCAAAGTTTTGATAAAAGAAAATTTATTAATTTGCCAAAAGGTTTTTCTGGTGGGAAATAAAAATGCTATAAAAAAACAAACAGAAAAAAAAACAAAAAAAACTATCACAAATAGATACTTACTTTATCATTTGCCCAAGCAATAAAATTTGCCTTCCATTTTATATTGCGAATTGGTCCTTCACCTTTGTGTAAAATGTATGTTTTGTATCTGCCAAGAAAATTTTTCTCACCTAAAACAAGCTGAAAAACAAGAAAAACACAAAAGACATTTTAAACTATAGTTTTTTTATTTAAAAATATAATTATATAAACAAACATTTTCTTGCAAAAAAGAGTTAAAAAATAAATACAAATAATTTTTTTTTTTTAGTCATTTCACCTCAAGCACAAAGGCATAAAATGTTACTGAGAGTGGAAAAAAGAAAAAAAAACTTTACTGGAGAGAGAGAGGACAATAAAAGAACAGGATTTAAAGAGATGGAAGATGATAGTTGATGTTGCATTTAAAGATTTAGATTATAGTTGACAGGAAAGACAAAAACTGGAAGTTCCACAAGTGTAAGATAAGAAGCTATTAGCATAAAACTAATAGTTACATCTAGCAGTTTCAAATGATGAGACCTAGCTGTCAATCAAGTACTGCACTTACATTCATGTTGAGGTATCAAAAAGGAAAGCTCATGAGAGCAATTGCTCTGAAAATATTTATAGAAGAGGCACAGGGAAGCAACATTATTGCAGTGAGAAAATTATTGAAGTCAAGATGCCACAAAGAGTATGTCTCAAAATAAAGTCATATATCTAAACAAATACACAATCTTATTGTCAATCTAAAAATGGAGGGGTATATTGACTAAAAGTTAACCAAATAAAAAAAAAATTGAAAACAGCAAACTACATTAAAATTCAGGTTGAGAGTTTGTATACATTTTGCACTAATGGTGCATTAGTGCAAAATGTATACAAACTCTCAGGAAGACATGAATCCATTAAATAACAATGTAGAGTGAGCTCTTGAGTTTTGGTTGTCAGCCAGTCAAGTAGAAGAAAAATGAATTTAAAACTATGGAGATGGCATTCTACTACCTTCCTGAACAACATTCATGGCACAACACATGATTTTTAGATATCAAAGAAAAGAAAGCTGTGGAGTACCAGGATCATGATATTTTAAAGAGAGACATGCATACACAGTAATAATGAAAGCTTTACAGAAACACGTCAGTGGAGAATGAAAAAGTGAAAAAGTTTTTTTTTTAATGACATCTTTTGTCTTCATGTATTAAGTTGGCATTTTCAGGTCAGAATGAAAGAACAAAACTATGTTTTTTTTTTGTATTAAAGTTGTTAATGTCTGTTAGATTTGAAATTTGCTGAGTATATCTGTTATTCTCTCTATTAGCTTGTAAACCACATTGTGCTACTATTGCTATTGCAATGATTGTTATTATGTATGAGCCAGGTCTTACTTAGGTTTATAGATATACTAGCTTAAAAGCCACAATATTGGGTGGCATTTAAGCTAGTTCCTGTTGGGGCACTTGATTAGGCCTTCACCACAATAGATAGGGAGGAGTAGAAGTGATAGGCAACAATAAACTACAGAAGAACTTGAAATTGATCGTTGCATTTAAGTATTGCATTAATATTTAAGTTTACCTTTTAAAAGTTCAACAATAATTCTTCGGCTTAATTTAATTAATTTAAAGACAATTTGATGTACATATGTCTTTACATTCTTTCCAAGTTATGAAAATTGTTATCAGACAAAAAAATTTGTCACAAAACATCGCATAAAAAAAAAAAAAAAAAAAGAAAGAAAAAAGAACCCCGCCAAAAATCGCTGAAAACAATCATAGTAATGAAAAATAGGGAATCCAAAGTTTCACGATTGTGGGTCTGAATCCAGCCTGGAATATTTTTAATTTACTCACAGAGTTGGCCTTTTCCAAAATATATGATATGTTGTATTTTGGCCTCTAGGAGTAAAGTTGAAAAAGTGTGACACACTGACATTCACATTTATTATATAGATATGTATGATTAATGATAAAAAATATTTACTGCAAACAAATATTTCACAATGTAATTTCCTTCCTCCTCATACAGTAATAAATATTTATAATAGAGATTGAACATTATACAGTGAAAATTTAAGGTCAAATCAGGCTTATTTATTCACCTTTAATCATTTTTATTTATCATTTATGAATCATTTATTCATCTCGATGCACAGTGGAGTAATGGATAGTGGCTTGGATTGTGGAATCGGAGAGCTGAGTTAGAATTCCAGTTGAATCCATTACATTCACTTACGTGCTAATACCCTTTGGAAAAGGTACAGATTCTCTTCTCTCCACAGCTATGGATAAATAGCAGGACATACTGGGTTCTGTAGCCTTGGGTGATAACTGATCTACCACAGAAAGAAATGGCAACCTACAGCCAGAGTTGTGTTTCTTCTAATAACCACAAAGCCAATCAATGGTTCATATTACAACTATGCTGAGTGAACAGTTTCTGGAAGAGAGCTCATTATCTGGTGTGATCAACTGTTTTGAACAAGACCAATACAATCAAAGTCTTGGTCACAATGACTTGTGCTAGAATAACCATCAACGGCTTACAATCAGTTCCATCTACCTGATTACACTCACAAGGCTTGGGGTTAACTCATGGCATGGTTTTCAAGTATTTCCTAATGGGGCCACATGCTAAGATCATCTCTCCAGGTCATTAGTACCAAGCAGTCACCTCTTTGACAAATCAACCCTAGAGAGATCCTAGCCAGTGTCTCAAGATCAGAACGCTAAGGTTCTAACCACTCAGCCACAGGCTCACATATAAATATAGATCTACACACACTTTGTTGTGGAGCCAGAATAGGTTCGAAAGAAAACTTGAACTCAGCAATTTAGTGAAAACATTAACAAAAAGAACGAATACAAAAGTGTTGCATGTCCAACTGACGGCAAAGTACAGTAGTAAACTCGTCAACTGTAGACAGCTCTCTTGAGAGGCATAATCTCCCCATATATATAGTAATAGGATGAGTCCATTTAGTCCATAAAGGTAGGTCCCATAACACTTTAGTAGTTTAAAACATAATCAAGAAATATTATCTCAAATTATTAGATTGAAACAGAAAATTTTTTTTTATTTTGCTGTATTGTTCACAATGTAATCTGACAATCAAAATACAAAAGTAAATATCTTATGTGAACAGTACCTCAAGATTTTTTCATTACCCTGTGCATATCTATTATTTGTTGTCTAATTCACAAATTTAACTTGATTATGTTGGGAGTAATTGTGACAATTCAGGCATAAAATATAAAAATTCTGAAGAAAAAAAATAAAGAAACATTATTATACTTTTGCTCCATGTAAAACACAAGATCAAAAGTCCCAGGACAGGAAATACTTTCCAAGTTAAACCACTGACAGGATTCTATAAATTATTTGAATGAGTATCCTTATGTTTTTAGGATAGTCTAAATAATGGAATACTGTCCTAGAGAATTTTTGAACAACTTTTCACATTTATTACTGCCTGAGCACTAGCTATTATTCACTCACTTTACTAATCCAATTTTTTTGCTTGGATATCTGGCAACGAAAGAACTTGGATGTGAATTCATACCTTTCCAAAAGAATTAATGAGATATGAACACAAGTAGCCTCGGTCAAAATTTGGACTTCTCATTTTGCTAATTTTTTCTGTGCAGATACACTAATTTGCAGATAAATTAACTTGCACTTCTGTTTAGATAAGGAGCAAAGAAAGGTTCATGCCTTTCTCCAAGACATTAAAACTAAATTAAGCATCTCAGCAACAATTTCAACTTGTTTTAATAATTCTTTTTCCTCTATTCTTAATTGTTATGTTACCTTGCACTTTCATAATATATTTCAATAATGGCAAGGAGATAGATTCATACCTTTCTCAAGGACATCAGCACTTAGTAAATACAAGTTAAATTATGCAAAAATGAAAATAATACTGATATCTCATTTTAAGACATATATTTACCAAAATCAAAAATATCTTGATATACTAAAGAGTAAATTTCTCAATAAAATCAGAATTGGCTTCAACCAAAGGCTCCACACAACTTCGGAATCTCCTGCAACTCTTTTGGACAGTCTCTTTGTTTAAGCTGGTGAATGCTGCTATAATCCTTGCTTTCAGTTCATCTTTGGTATTACAAGGAGTTTTGTTGGTCGCTCACTCACCTGCACTCCACACATAATAACCAAGGGAGTTGTAGTCTGGGGAGGTAGGGGCCTAGATGTAAGGGGTGATGTGGTCACAGAAATTGTCTGGCAGCCATCACTGGGTTCTCCTGCTTGTGCAGCATGGTGCAAAGTCCCGATATAGGGTTTTCCAACAGCCACCCTCTTGACCCAGAACAGCACTATCTCCTCAAGGCACCTGATGTAGGCATTTGTGTTGAGTCTAAGGCCCTCACCAACAAATTGTTCTTTCATAATCAGAACAATATGCATATGACACTGAGGTTGTGAGGTGGTTAAACATTAATTCTAAGCAGAAAAATTGTTAAGCCCTGCATGAAATATAAACAGGAAGATAGAGTGATAGAAAGAGAGAATGGAAGACATTTTCCCTAGTAATGTGGATGTGAAAAAGGCCATCTGGGTTGCCTCTCCCCTATGAACTGGAATGATGTATAAAGAAGAGTTTACTTTTTTTTATCTATCAAAAATTTGGCATATGGATAAAGCAAATTGGGAAATGGCTTTATCTCTTTCTTGGGAAATTAGACAGACGCAAGTCATTGGCAAAAAGAGAAGCAAACAGGAATTACATTTTATTTTGCAGAAACAAATTGAAAAATGAAAACAGAATGAACCTGTTGCAAGGATTAGGATTATGAAAATCAATTCATCATAACAGGCAGGTGATCTGGTTTATGTTTTCACTAAGACAGCAACCAGCTCAAGGATGGAAAACAGCATGTTTCTTTGTTGAGAATTTAGGTAAACAAATATATTTTCATTGATGAAAACAAATTGGGAAATAATTTTTATCTATTGTTCAGAAAGTTAAAATGAGAAGGTGATCTGGTTTGTATTTTTGCTGGACAAGTGGGTCCAAGAAAGGAGTCAGAGAAGTGAAATTAATGAGGAGAATAAACCACGCCTTTTCTCCTATGTACTTTAAAATTAGATTTGTCACAAAGACAGTTATGCCAGCCCTGAGAAGTGGGCAGAGCTAGAATACCAAAAAGGAAAGTTCAGAATTCAGCCTTGCAGTAGTGGCGTGAAATGTGAAGCGAAGCTACTCTTAGATCAAGAACACAGCATGGGCAGAGATGGTATGACTGAAGTGGCCAGCGACCAACTACCAGCTTGGACCAGTATTAGCATTGACCATCACAGTTAGCCCTATAGTTAAAATGTCATCATAAGACTCTGAAGACCAGACCACTACTCATAGTTACACCACCAGGTGTAGGTGGCAGCAAAAGGTGTTATATGCCTTCATAATCACCATTAAACACATCCAACTCTTTCTGAATCCTCTGCACTGTCCTCGGATTGTCACCCAAACACTGAAATGCTCATATTGGAGCTTCCGGCATGAATGTCAAGCAGTACAGCATGCTGCTTCCCACTTTCTGGCAGTGTAAATTGCATCATGGTGCCCTTTTACTCCCAGATGGTGCTCAAATGTCCCTAATATACTGTGCAGTCAACAAAATAAAAAAACAAACAATAACTTGTGTAAGATTTTGTTAAAAACGACTAACAAGCTACAGTGGTTATGTTTTTTTTATTTTTCTTGTTTTCGTATAATTTTTTTTTCTTTTCTGGACATAAAAGAATCACCAAAAGCACTCAGACATTCAAACAATTTCTACATAATTTATATCCAGAAAAGGAAAAAAAATTATAAGAACACAAGAAAAATTAAATAAGAAACTTAACTACAGTACCTTGTTAGGAGTTTCTAACAAAACTTGTATAAAAGGCTGATTGCTGCACATATATATATATATATATGTGTGTGTGTGTGTGTGTGTGTGTATGTATGTATATATTTTATTTTAGGATATTACATTGAAAACGTAAAAAATCGCTACACAACTGCAGTCATGTTTCGATGCATATCAAAGCATCTCATCAGGTGATTGCAAATTACTGGCAAGTGAAGAATTTATTTAGATTTAAAATTAAGACATTATATATATATATATATATATATATAAAATGTTTATTGAGGGAGTGAATTCTCTTTTAGGCATGTCTGATTGAATAAATTACAAACATTAAGTCTGCTTCTTTTTAGCATTATTTAATTGTAATATGTGGAAAAATATGTGCGACTATGAAAGGATTATGATAAAAATAAGCAGACATAATGTTTGTAATTTATTCAATCAGATTATATATATGTATATGTGAACGATAAATGAGGGTCAGCATTGGATGGAGCCTTTTGTATTACATTTATTGGGCTATTGTGGAGAAAATCAGTTAAGGGAAAGACATTTTTCAGTTGTGCTTTCTTAAGTGCAATACTAGCTCAGCCTTGTTACAGGCGACAAAGCCACACTGACAAATGAAATTTGTTACATCAGGATTTTGATGGGTCTCTGCTTCAGAGCTTGATGAAGCTGATCATGGTGCTTCAGTCTACTGTTTTCAAAACTCTTTAAATTAATGAAACGTCTTATGCCACTGCTTTCGTTTTGATGCTTGGACTTTTCAGATCAAAATTGAGACGTTTCAAGTTGAATTTCAATTTGTATGTGCAAGAGTGGACATCAGTCTGAACACTTGGAGTTTGGTAGTTGTCCATATAGCACCTTTTTTGGAAGCCTATGCTCATCCATTTTAATAACATGACCAGCCCACCTAAGTTGTATCTTTGCTAGAATGGTTCAATCTCTGTGCGGTTGTTACATTTCTTCAGTATTGTACCATTCTTTACCCTGTCATTCCATTTTATATCACATATGGCACAAAAACAGTGCATGCGAAAGGCGTCAAGTTGATTTACGTGCTTGCAGTATACGGTCCGAGTTTCAGCACCACAGAGAAGGGCTGAGAGAATGATTGATCTGTATATGTCGATATTTACTCTGAGAGACACATCTTTGGTGTTCCATAACCTATGTTTAAGATTACCGAATACTGTGCTGGCTTTGGCTATTCTGGATTGGATCTCTCTTTTCATTTTTCCATCAGAAGAGACTGTTGATCCAAGATATGCGAACACCTCAACAGTTTTTAATGCTGTACTATCAATGAATATGGAAGGATTTGTGGGAGTTGGATTGCCTGGTATTGGCTGATACATTAGCTCAGTCTTCTTTATGTTGATAGTGATTCCAAATGCTTTTGCTGTTTTAGAGAATTTATAAAGGATAGTCTGAATGTCTTTGAGGCTGTGTGCTAACAGAGGAGCATCATCTGCAAAGAAAAGATCATGTACCAGCTGCAGACAAGTTTCAATTATGCTTTAAAATGTTACTGGAGCTCCACTTGTTCTGAATTCAACATTGACTCCTTCACTTAGGTCAGAGAATGCTATTTCAAGCATAGCAGAAAAGAAAAGTGCAAAGAGGAGCAGAGTGCAACCTTGCTTTGTACTGTTAGAGACAAAAAACTACCTGAGCTTACAAAAGCTTTCATTCCTTCATGAAAGGATATAATATTATGGAGCATTTTTCTGGAGCACCTAATTTTGACAAAACTTTCCGAAGAGCATTTCGAGATACAGTATTGAAAGCCTTTGCAAAATCTACAAAAACAACAAATAGTTCCTTGTTTTGTTCTAGTGCGTTTTCCTGAGCCTGCCGGAGACAAAATGTCATATCCACAGTTCCTCTACTGGACTAAAAACTGCACTGGGTCTCTGAGACAAATTCATTAAGCCTATTCAGGATGATACAAGCAAGGATTTTGCCAGCAACCAAAAGAAGAGATATTCCTCTATGGTTGTCACATTCAAACCTGTTCCCTTTGTGCTTATACAAATGGACAATATATATATATATATATATATTTTGAACAATAAAAAATATTAAAAAATTAAAATCTTCAGACACACTGGGTTGTAGATTAATATTCATTCGTTTTTTTTTTTTTATTATTATTTCATTCAGATTCCTTGACTAGTTTCGGCCAAAATGGCCATCATCAGGAGAAGAAATATTTCTGCTTGCTGGTAGCAGTGAACTACAGAAAGTTTTCTCTCTCTCTCTCTCTCTCTCTCTCTCTCTCTCTATATATATATATATATATATATATATATATATATATATATGCACACACAGACAGAGATCTGCAAAGACATTATAATGCCGGGAGGGTTGGATTTATACCTTTCCCTAAAACATTAGTACTAAAATACCACCAACTTTAACTAAACTTCAGACTTGATGTGCTGATTCCATTTCCCATTTTGATAAACTTTTATTGTACCTTGAACTTACCTTTACATATATAGAATGCAGGGAAAGAAAGATTTGTGCCTTTCCCAACGGCATTAGCACTAAATGAATACAACCAGACTTAGCCAAAAATTGAGCTTGATTTTTTCAATTCTGCTTTCTGTCTTGATAACCTTTATACTACTTTGCATCTCCATTGACATATGAAGAATCCAATGAGAGAAAGGTTCATGCCTTTGCTAAGAACTAAATAAATAGAAAATATAGCCAAAATTCAAACTTGGTTTGCCAATTCCATTTCTCATGCTGATAATTTGAAAAACCAATTTCCACCACCTGATTTTAAGAAAAAAAAATCCTTTTTCCTCACAAATCATAAATTTGAAGATGTAGAACGAACCATCATAAGCAAGAGAAGTTCAATTATCCAAACAAAGCTGTAAACTAGATAAGCAGTTTTGCATAAAACCTTTCCAGTTGATTTAGAGAATTTCTTTGAGATTAATTATTCATAAGGGAGCTGCTATTAAAAGCTGTGGCTGATTATACAGTAGCTGTTCTCATCTTCCAAACAAAAGAAAACCATGTCTCTTATTATCCATAAAGCGAGACACATTTAGGATAGTATACGAAGATGTCCATTTACTGCTGGGTAATCAGGGTCTGTCATGAATTGAACGCAGCTAATGGCAGATAAATTATAAAGCGTGATAAGTAGAAGGCAACAGTAGTATGGCCATATTGATTATGGAAGAAAATAATAAGCATCCATACGTCAGAAATAAGACTAATGGAAATTAGTGGTGTGAAAATGGTAGGATGTGTACATATATAAAAGAAGGCGTTAAAAATAAAGAATGAAGATTTTTTTCTTTTTTTTTTTTTGTTGCTAGAGAAGATTATTTGAAATTGCCTCTTGATATGAGATTTCTCTATGTTCTACATCAAAGAATTCAAGACAAACCAAAAATTTCTTTCACTCTCTTTTGATTTACCATGTCAAATAAAGTATTACATATAATGGTTTCTCCGTAAAATTTATTCAAGAGTAAAGAAAAGGCAAAATTTATCTTACAGAGTAAAGAATGAATACCTTTTTTTCTTTTTTTAAAGAAGAGACACTTCCAAGAAAGAATATGATTTCATAAGGGGAAAATTTCAACTGATTTTTAAATCATTTTTAATATCTACATTTTATGAGTACCTGTAATCATTTTGAAAGCATACAAGGTGCTCTTAAAAAGTCTCTAAAATCTGAACTGCATGCATGAATTGAATGTAATTTATGTCAGAAGAAATGGACAAGTGACAGAGGTGAACAAATAAACTAGAGAAAATTAGTTGATACAAGATATCAATGAAAGAGGAAGGAGAATACCTAGTGGGTTGAATAAAGGGTTTGGTACAAAATGCCAAAAAGGTTATGACAGCTTGAAGAAGGTTAAAGGGCACAGTAGCTAGAATGTGAATAGCTAAATCAAACAAGCTGGTCCAAATAAAAAGGAATGTAAGAAAACAATGTTATAACAGTTATCTAAGGACACCATTGACCAAACATGTGAGCAACAAAGGTTTAGAGAAAATGGAAACAAAAAGGAAACTTGGAAAAACTGATATTCACAGAATAGATTGAAGAGGGATAGAGAAAAACAACGGATAACCTACTTAGTGAGCTTGAGTAAATGTAAGGTGGAACAAGTTTTAGGAGAAATCGCCGAACAAAAAAGTTATTAAGAGGTATGAAGGACTGGAAATTGTGGAGAAGCATGATCACCTACAAACTGAAGAGACATGGCACATGAAAAAGAAAAATTACTGTATAGAACCAACAGTAAGTACTTTATATTTTTAATCAGTTCCCACAAAGCAAGGCAATAAAGCCACTAAGATGCAAGGGGTTAATGAGTGTTAGAGAATATGAGAAAAAAAAGAGGAAAAAAACAAAAAAACAAAACACTATTAAGGAGTGAGAGGAAGAAAAGAACAAGAATTAAGAAAATAACAATTGACATTGCATTTCAATTTTCCATGAAACTGTAGAACATCAATGTTCTGGAAAGTAATTTATTTTTGGGATCTAACTATCCAAACCTTTGGTTCATTGGTTGTTTTGTTTAACTGCGTATCAACCTCTATAGGTTATTAAATGACAAAATCTAAATATTTTGTACGCAATTTTATTTGGTTTGGGATAATAGTTTTAATGATACAAGTTTTACTAATTAACCCATAGTTGGGGAGAAGAGGTAGATTCATACCTTTCCCAAGGGTATTTGCTCATAAATGTATATAATGAATCCAACTGGAATTGGAACTTGGCTCTCTGATTAACAATTCCAAGCCATTATCAATTACACCATCCACACATCCAAGCTTACAGCCCCTGGTATTCCCAAGAGGTTACCCATCTAGGAAAATATTTTTGGCTGTAAGAATTTTTTTTATAGATAATGATTTAGAAATACAAGTCTTACTAACTAACCCATAGCTGGAGGAGAAGAGGTGGATTCATACCTTTCTCAAGGGTATTTGCATGTAAGTGAATAGAATGAACCCAACTGAAATTGGAACTTGGCTCTCTGATTATCAATTCCGAGCCATTATCCATTACACCACCAATACATCCAAGCTGACAGTACCTGGTATTCCCAAGCAGTTACCCATCTATGTACTGACCAGGCTTGATGTTGCTTAACTTTAATGATCTTATGTAATGCGGCTAACACTCTGTGCATGTACATAACTGTAAATGCAGACACATACATGAAAAGGTGCTAAGAAGTTATCAGCCTAACCCACTTTCCAAGAAACTGATAAAATAACCAATTATCATGGCTGGACTGATAAATTTCCAGCTCCACTGTACATGGGTGTATCTATACATGTTTAAAATTTTCTATATTTATAAATGATGAGTGCTCAATATCAGAGATCCAGCATTTGTAGATATAGGGATCAGCATTGCACAGTAACTGTCAGTTTTATGTTTCAAGTGAACTTCACATGTGAAACTGGTAGCCACTATGCAGTGTTGATTCCTGTGCCCATACTGTCTTCCTCTCCTTGGTATATATGTGTGTGTGTGTGTGTGTGTGTGTACATGCACAGATACCTCAATAAACCCAATGATGAAAAATAAAAAAAAACTTTATTACTGAGTACTGGGTTCAATTCTCACTTGGTGTTTGTTATATACCATATCTATAAACACTAATGGGTATGGTCCCAATCCTCATAAATACATTGGACACTATTGTAAGTGGGAGTAATATGCTGTGTAAGTAGTTCACCATGATCAGTGGTTTACCTACTTCACAACGCTGGCGAGTATTGTATTTTGTTGATGCTATAAAGATTACCATTTCATTTCCAACATCCATTTTGGTTATTCCTCATTCAGTAACCTTTTCTAGGTTTCAACTATAAAAATGCATTGCAAATGATTTTTACTATAAAAATCCATTGCAAATGATTTTTACTTTTAAAATGCATTGCAAATGGTTTTTACAAGAAAAATCCATTGCAAATGATTTTTACTATAAAAATACATTTTAAATGATTTTTACTATAAAAATACATTTTAAATGATTTTTACTATAAAAATACATTTTAAATGATTTTTACTATAAAAATACATTTTAAATGATTTTTACTATGAAAATGCATTGCAAATGATTTTTACAATAAAAATGCATTGCAAATGATTTTTACAATAAAAATCCATTGCAAATGATATTTTTACTATTATTATATATCATACCTGTGAACACTAATGGGTATGTCCCACAAACTGGCAAAAAACACAACAAAAATTCTAACCCTTCTCCCCAGAACAATCAGCTCATTACATGTTTAAAATTTAAGCAATCTGGTTGAAAAACCTAAAAATAAATATGACTGACAGACATGATTAGTTTAGATATTAAATGCCTTTA
Source organism: Acanthosepion lycidas (assembly GCA_963932145.1). Classification (NCBI taxonomy): domain Eukaryota; kingdom Metazoa; phylum Mollusca; class Cephalopoda; order Sepiida; family Sepiidae; genus Acanthosepion; species Acanthosepion lycidas. The sequence continues at coordinate 30,936,963 of OZ010607.1, read as the reverse complement.
CACCAATGTTCCTGTTAACAAATGCTTAAATCTTTTTAAAAAAAGATATAACAATAAAAAAAATAAACCTACCAATAGCTGAAATCATAAAAATCTGCTGACTCATCACTAATCAATGCCATTTCACCTTTAGCAATTTTTATAAACAAAAATTTGGATTACCAATTGGTTCACCTCTAAGTGGGGCTTTAGCATGCATCTTCTTAGAATTTCTTGAATCTGGCCCTTTTCAAAATATTTTACCTAAACAACATATTTCCCATATATTGACAACGCTCTATTACTATTAATATATCTATAGAAAACTACTTTACCAGACCAGGTAGTCTGGCTGTTTGGTTTTCTAAGACTCAAGCTGCTAAATACAACAAGAGAGTCCTCCCTCCCTCTCTCTCTCTCTCTCTCTATATATATATATATATATATATATATATATATATATATATATATAAACACACTTTAATAGGACGTTATCCAAAATTGATAACATTGAATTAAACCTGTGACATAATGTGCTGCACAGAAATCTAGGAAATATATTCATGACAAATCTGTTTATCTGACAGTATTTCACGTGTCTTGTGAGACATTTCATACATCTCTCAAAAACACTTCACTTTGAAATAAAGAAACTCGTTTTCTATTGATTTTTTTTTCTCTCTTACTTTGTAGAAAACATCACATGCTTTAAGTTCCCTGAACATTTGATGGCATCTCAAACATTGTTTAAATTGCCAGTGGAATTTACATGAAATAAAATTTAGTAGAAAATTATTTCAGAATTATTAAACTTTTTACTATAAAGATTCTTTTCACCATAGTTTACCTAGTTTTTATCACAGGGGATATTTTTCAGTAGTTTAAATTAAAACAATTGATTTAAAAAAAAAAAATCAATTTCACCTTAAGCAAAGTAGTATGCAGGGGTGGGGGGTAAGGGAGCGAAAGTGAAGGAAAAGAGTAAGTATAGGGAGGACTAAGGATGAAGCAGGATTCAAAAAATAGAAGATGGCAATTGACATTGCATCTAAATTTTAGAATATTGTAGTTATCATTGAAGAAAGTAAATGGAAGGGAGTTTCACAGGTGGGAAGTATAAGAAAAGAAACTGTTGGAGTAGAAATGGTGGTTGCATTTAACTATTTCAGGAGTAAATGGGTGGGACCTAAATGCCAATCTAGTAGCACACTTAAATTCATGTAGTAGGGGCACCAGGAAAAAAAAACTTGTCAGAGAAGATGCCATGAAAATAACTGTAGAAAAGACAGGGGGAAGCCACACTACATTGATGAGAAAATGACTGAAGTCAAGATGTCAAGATCGATTACATTATACCATAGTACACTTGATCCATCCTCAAATATGTGCAGCACATATGTGGACTTTTACTCATGGTAAGCTTTTTAGTTGCCACATCTGTGCAAGAGAATATAAAACTCGTTCTTTTAGCCAGATGTGGCAATGTTGGACATATTTTACAGTAGCTGTTACATAAATACCACATGACCTGTAATTATTTTTGAGACCTGCCCTACTTAGAGGAATGTGACCACATTCATTATATGTTAGGTTAAATTTTGTAGCAATATTTTCAGGTAAATTAACATTAAAACTCTTATAATATATTTCTCTTGAGTTTCTGAGAAGTGAATGTCTGAGCGGGGGGTAGAATATTCACTTTCTGGCCATGAGACACCAGTTTGAATTCCATCATGACTGATTTGTTAGGGAGGTGACTTCTTGATGTTATTGGTCTGGGGAGATGATCTCAGTATGCGGTACCTTTGGAAAGTACCTGAAAAACCATATCATAGGTTGATCCAAGCCTTGTGTATGAAACTGGATAAACAAAACTGTTTGAAAGCTGTTGATGGTTGTGTTAGCATGGAGTTGCAAGTTATTGTAATTGGGGGTTTGAGCATACTGGGGTTGTTCAAACTACTGATCATGTTAGATTATGCAATCTCTCCCAGAAACTGTAACTAATACACACTAACATCATTACAGTATAAAGTAGAGTTGAGCTCTGTGGGTTTTAAACAAACACAAAGGTGTTTGAGCAGGTCTTTGCAAAAGGGATTGGTAAGCCACCCTAGCAAATAGGTGTGCTCATTAAATGAGTAACCAGCCATTGTGTGTGTGTGTGTGTGTGTGAATTGCTACCAATAAGTTTTGAGAATCTGAACAAACTGATTAAATGATTCATCAGTGAAATTGTCAAGTTACTAAAGACATTTCTCAAAAATCACTCCACAAAAATCCCCATTCTCTATAACTTTTTTTTATCTCGCCCTCTTTTGTGAAAGCCATTTCATGCCTAACGCTTCATGCACTTCAGGATAATACTTCATAAGCTTTGGATATGCAAAGTTGGGAAGAAATTCCTCAGAGTCCAAACTAGTCATTGTATGACTTGACTGCAAAGAGCGATTTCTGCAGTTGATTTCCCATGTCTGTTCCTGACAGGAACGCCCAGGCTCTGTAGGATCTAACAATATTGCTCACAAGATTTGAAGCTAGTTGAATAACTTTAGAGATTCAAGTTAAGCCTCAGAGGCACAAGCAAAGACAATAATTTCAAGAGTGCTTCCACACAGGCACCACATGGTGCAATAGAAATGGTTAGAGGCAACTTGTAAGGGATGGCTATATAATGTAATTGTCTTTATCTTTGCTGGAAGATTGTAATTAGAAATTGCTGAGTCAAGATTTTGAAGTTTACAAGCAGCTGCTTAACAAGGGTGAGGGATTGTGCTATGACTTAATTGAAAATCTATTGATTAGATAAGGTTTACCATTAATCCTGAGTTGCTATATTAACAGGTGAGTTATTTCTTGAAATCCCACTACATTTTGAATCTCACTACTTGCAATTTACTGGGTTACTTTTAGCTAATTTAGAAAGGAAAAAGTTATTCCGAAATGTAATTATACTTAGCAAATGTAGCCCATTTCACTACTAATTAGCTTGATTTGGCAACTCTGCTCACACCTTGTACTTAATTATTAATCAGAAGTAGTTAATGAGTGAACATCATTAACTCTGTGGTTTCAATCAAAATGATGGTTCAATGTGATTCTTTATTAGTTATCCACACCTTATCAATGGGGGATATGTTCCAAGATTGATAATGAATGCCAAGAAGCACAGTACTAAACCCTTTATGTTTTTTCAAAGTGATACTCATGATAAAATCGAGTTATAAATTAAATAAACAGATACTGACTAATAACAAAATAGAACAATAATAATAATGGTTGGCTATTCATTTCTGAGTACACAAGTGGTTAACTAATCCCTGCTGCTGACACCTACTCAGACACATTTCTGTTTGTTCAACACCCACAGAGCCTACTTGTGCTTTATAGTGCAAATACACCAAATGGACTTCAGTTACAGTGTCTGGAAGAGAGAGTGCATAATCTGACATGATCAGCAGTTTGAACAATGTCAGGATGATCAAAACCTCAGCCATGATGACTTGTGATATTGTGCTAGCATAGCCATTGAAAGCTTCTGAACAGAAAGCTGTTATTCTTATAGTCAACCATGACAGGTCTAATCGAGAGAGGATAGTTGATGTGTGAGTTTGTGGGAAAACCACTTTCCCATAACTATTTTACCTATTCAGGCAGTACTATCAGAAAGCTGTTACTATTATAGTCAACCTTGACAGGTACAATTGAGAGGGGATGGTTGGTGTGTGAGTTTGTGGGAAAACCACTTTCCCTATAACTACCTTACCTTCCCAGACAGTAGCAGCAATATTTACTGATTTTGACTGGGGGCCAATAATAAATAACAACTGTGTATAGAATTTGAGAGAATAACTGACCCTTTTGTAGAGCAGAAATAACAAAGAAATGCCTTATATTCATTGGTGTCTATATAAACACTACAAGTTTCACAGTATCTCATTCTTCTAGTAAAAAGACAGCAGAAGACAAGCTAGACAACTAATCTGATGAATTACATGATGACTGAGAGAGATAACCAAACAAATCTGTGACTTGAATACAAAATAAGAAAGTGACCATGAAGATAGTGGAGGCTGTAAAAAATGTGTTGACTATGATTAAAACAATCGACATGGTTTCTATTTGAATTTTTAAGATGAAGAGTTATTTACATCCAGACTAATGTTTTCATCTTTGTTATCACCATAAAGTTTCAGCCATCTTACCCTCCCAGCCCTCTTCAGGTGTCTATTGATTTGGGTAACTTTCAGACTACTTCCTACATGTATGTGTTTCCTCTATGGTCATGTGGTCTACTTGATTCAATAATGGGATTGCCCGAGTTTGCTCACTGGCGATCTATGTTCAAACTCAAGTGTTGGCAGCAACACTTTATTCCTATATAACACAGACTTAACCATTGTTTAATCTATGTGTGTAGATTGTTCTCATACAATAGTCTAGATCAGGGGTTGGCAAGCCTCTGGTCCACATTGGTCTGCAAAGGATTTTTGTCAAACACACCAGCTTAATACTTGGACACTAATTATCTAATTAATTTGTGGAGCAAGTGACAAAAAAAAAAAAAATATCAGTAGAAGTTAATTGACTTACAATGCAACACATTTTTTAAATCCTGATTTAATTCCAAATCCACTGCTGACTGCTACAAGAAATATGTTTTGCCAAGTTGAAAATAGAAAAGCGTATTAAATAAAATGAAAATGATAGTATCGTTATTTGGAAGTACATATACTTGTGAACAACTTTTTTCGAAAATAAAATCTACTAAGAGTCATTTAAGAACATGTTTGGGTGATGACCACCTGGATGTTGTTTTGCTCATGTCATTGACAAATATTTCACCTGATTTGAAGAAGTTATCGAACAATAAGTAGAAATAAGCGTTTCATTAAATAATTCACCATTTCTAGCTGTATTTTGTTTGTAGCAAGGAATTTGCATTTTTTGTTGTTTGTGTTAGTTGTTATTATTCTTGCAGTAAAATAAGGAACCTTGTTTAAATAATATAACATGAACTATGTTTTTTTTTTGTTGTTCAAATCTCCAGACCAAGGCAGCCTTCTGGACGGAGCGAGCTGAGGTCGAGACAATTTATTATCATACATTTGATATTATGCCACCCTGCCCCCTCCGAGACACTGCACAGCTTTTTGGCCTGCTCTCTCCAAAAGGTTGATAACCCCTGGTGAAGATGATTAAAGTATTAGAGAAAAATCTTTCTAAAAGGGAAACTATGATCTAGAATTGGAATGAAAGCAGTGTTGGTACATACATTGAATCCATCCCCAAAATAAATAAGTTTCCAAACACTTCAAATATCTCTGTGTATGGATCAGTTATATATCAAATTTAGTATAGGAGACAAGGAAATTGAACATAGAATAGCCTGCACTTAGAGGTAGTTTTGCCCATCATAGCAAATTGCCAAATTTTAACCTGAAAATGTCATATTCTTAAATAAGCTCATCATATCAAAACTTTCATATGGATACATGGCGCCCTAAATTCATTCAGAAATATCCATACTTTCATCTGTATACAACCGCTTTCTACAATCAATAATTAAAAATGGATCTGAGTGATTGAAAACTATGGGTCTTTGCAAAGACCACCCTTCTTTGAACCTTGTGGACTGGCACAACAGGATCATAAAGAACTATACGAAATAACAAAAACCACATCACTTGAGGACTTCCAACAGCAGCAACGGAAATGGATAGTACATATAACACAAACAGAAAATAATGACATAATGAAGATGCTGATGTTCAAATAAAATGTTTGAAAAAAAAAAAAAAAATCACCATCAATATTGGAAAGAGTGACAACTACTAGACTTGAGAAACCTATTTTCCAGAAAAAACTGTTTTAAGATAAAGATTTTATAAATTCCAACAAATAGCAATACTGCTGCTCAGTAGGAAAAGGCTAATATTACTGTTGGTTTAGGAATTTATAGTAATTTTCAGTTCAATCCATAAACTGCATATTATAGAATGAGATTATATATATATATATATATATATATATATATATATATATATATATATATATATATATATACATACACACAAATTTCTTTATTCCACCCAATATAAGTTCCAAGTGCCACTCAAGGTAGATAGCTACTAAGTGAGATTATTTTAAAGGAGGTTGGGGGGAAACAAAAAACAGAACAAGAACAATCTACTTGTGTAGATTAAATGAAGGGTTTAGTTCAAAATTCCTTGATGGTTGCCTGGATTGACAGATACCTGAAGAAGGCTGGAGGGTACAATAGCCAAAACATTATGAAAATAACAAAGATGAGGATGTAAATCTTAATATAAATAAGTGATTTATAGAATTACACATGTATCTTATATCAATCTCTTTAAATGAAGAAAAGAAAAAAATGAACTGACATTGGAAACTGCAAAAACAAAGTGGTTAACTATCTACTCATAAGACAAAAACATTAATGGTAAAATAAGTATATAATTGTGAGTATAAAATGCTATTTAGAGCAAAGATGATAATGTCAAATAAAGTGACTGTGATAAGCTAAACGTTTAATTGACAGATAGACAGGTCAGATCTGGCCAGGCAAACTGAATATAAATATGGATATTTTATTGCATTTGATTTTCATCCAAATGAACAAAATCAAACATTCATGAGTAAAAATGCTTCTGCCCACAGAAAATAAATCCTAACAGAGCATATGGTATACAGGGGTGAACTTGTGTAGTTAACACACAAACTGAATTCAATTTTTTTTTTTAAATATTTCACCCCAAGAAAGACAATAAAGCTATAACACAAGGGAGTTACTGAGTGTTTGAAAATATGAGAAAAAAAAAAAAAAAAAAAAGAAACGATAAAAACATTATTAAAGAGAGATAGCAATAAAAAAAATAAAACACAAAAATCAAGACAGAAGATAATGACTGACAATGAATTTAAATTTTTGAAAATCAAAGTTGACTGAGAAAGCAAGAATGGAAAAGTGATGGACGTACGGATCAGTCATGCTTGATGAGATAATTCTATCTATTTGTTAGAGCTTTAGCTAGTTCATGGGGAGTGCTACCAATATAGTGGATATATATTTTAATCACTTCACCCGAAACATGGCAATAATGCCATTAAGACGCAAGGGTTTACTGAGAGTGAAAGAAAATGTGAAAACATTAGTGAGGAGAAAGGATAGTAAAAGAACAGATTTCAGAAAGACAGAAGATGATGATTGATGATGCATTTAAATTTCTGAAGATCATAGTTGGCAGGAAAGAAAGAAACTGGAAGAGTGTTCCACAGGTGAGAAGTGCAAGAAAAGAAACTATTGGTTTGGTTTGGTTCATTTTACGACATATCAACCTCAATGTGTTATTTAATGCTGACAAAATTTTTATTGCTGGTAATGTTTTTCTTCAAAAATCTATTTCTGAGAATATTTTTGCTTGAAGAAATCTATAGCTGGTAATATCTTTTCAAAGAATGTATAGCTGTTTGTATTACTGGTACTTTTTTTTTTTTTTTTAAGTATTGCTGATAATATATATTTTAAATTACAAAGTATTTCTGGTATTAAAACTTACTTTTACACAAGTTTGGGTGTGAACTATTTGCCCATAGCTGAAACCCTAACAGATGCTACTACCCCGGGTCTGGGTGGACCTGGGAACACCAACAATTAAGAAATGGTTCCATGCTCCTCAAAACCACTTGATCAGAGGCCTTGCTGTTGGACGTAGTTTATTGTCTAACCCAGGACACAGATGTAGCTTATCGTCATAACCAGGATGAGAAACTATTAGAATAGAACATGGTAATATATAGCTATTTCAAAAGTAAAATGATGTGACCAAGTTGCCACTCTAGTACTATGTTTAAATTCATTTGGTTGAGGTACCAAAGAGGAAAGCTCATTAGAACAACTACCATGAAAATAGTTACAGAAAAGACACAGTGAAGCCACTTTATGATGGTGGGAAAGTAACTGAAGCTGAGATGTCAAGTCAAGACTGATAACATAACAGGCCCTTCTTTTGCTAAGAATAAAGAGGAGCACCAAAGCAGGTGTGGCAGCAATATTCAATGCACAGACGTATGGTAGATTTATAAATATGCAAGACGGATTCTGGCAAGATAAATTCTCTGGCACAACACAGTGAACCAACTTTTCTACCAGCATACTTAGCAAATAATTCCATATAACCGTTCCACTTGTCAGCAGAAAACATGAAAACAAGGAAGTGCAGAGAGTCACTATCCTGAAGGTTAGCATCAGCCATGCTGATGGGAGGCAAAAAAAAGTTCTCTAAGATGATTAAAAATGAGCAGTTTCATTTAGGAGGCATTAAAATTGATTGGCCACTTAACAACAGATTGAAGGTTATTTTCAATATCAGTTACCAGTTTTACTTTATCAAACTTATCAAACTTACTATTAAAGACAGAAGCAAGTAGTTGTGTCATCAGCATAGATACTGAGTTGGGAACTGATGGTGTTGGGAAGATAGATGAAGATAAGAAACAAAGTAAGTCTAAAGATAAATGCCTAGGGAGACACCTGAATGAATGTGAAAGGACCAAGGTGAGTGGCTGTTCAGTATGCCTTTCATGACATGATTACTTAAGGAGGTCTGGATCAAATAAAACAATTCAGCAAGTGGAACCAGAGCACTTCAGTTTGTGAAGAAAACCTACATAGCAAAGTCTGTGAAATAAAATACCTGAAACCACAGCTCAAGTTTTACTGGTTCTTATCTAAAACTTGACATGCTCTTTCAGTAATAACAATTAACAGATTGGTGGTTGACCTAGAGTAAGAAAAGCCATATTGTTTATTTGAAAGAAGGCCATGTGAAGGGAGATGCTTAACTAATTTAGAATTGATTAGAGCGTCTAGTGCTTTCTAGTGCTTTACCAAAAAAAAAAAAAAAAAAAAAAGTAGAAGACTAATGACGAGATAATTCTAAGGATCAGACTGTTCGTCAGAGTTCTTAAAAACAGAAACTACAAAAGAGGAATTCCAACAAATTGGAAAGTAAGAAGCAGCAAGGCATTTGTTGTAGAGTTTAGAGAAAAAGGGTGCCACTTCAGAAGCACATTTCTTTAGGAAAATTGCATGGATACCATCAAGTTCACATCTGAATTAATGTAAATGCTTCTTTCTTTCTTTCTTTCTTTCCAAGAACAGATATTCAATTTGTAAACACAAGCCACTTAAAAATATTTCTGATAAGAAGAATCTTTTTGGAAAAGTTTGATCTTTACAAAGAACAATATTAAAGAATGTAAATCAACAAATTCATACAAAATTAAAAAAAAAAAAGTGCTTTTAAATTTATTTTTTATCTTGGAAATACTAAAAAAAAAAAAAGCTTCCACTTTGCTCATATCTAACATCTTGATAAAGAAAGCAAAGTACATCTGTGTGTTCACATACTACAAGCTGTTAATGTTGCATGACAGTTTAGTAACCAAATTTCCTATGTACTGTTATTTAAAATCAGTTTTCCTAATGGGAATTGATAATTCTACAGAAAAACCACACTTTTACCAAACTGATAAGTCACTCAACAGTTTGTGGCAACTTTAATCTAGAAATACTTAATGTAAGGAAGAGGCAGATGAAATTTCTGGAACACATAAGGAAAAAGGAGGGCATGGAGAATCTGATACTCACAGGTTGAATAGAGGGGGGAAAAAAGACAAGGGAAAGCAATGCATGACATACCTGGCAGGCTTAATCAAGTGGATGGCAGAATGTGGTCTGTAAGCATGTCTGTTATTCATACTGAATTTTTCCACCAATTTTACAAATTAATAAGTTTAAACTTTCTTGACATAGGATCTTAAAAATACCATAGAAAAAGGAGAAAGAGAGAGAAAAAGGAGAAAGAAGAGAGAAAAAGGAGAAAGAGAGAGAAAAAGGAGAGAGAGAGAAAAAGGAGAGAGAGAGAAAAAGGAGAGAGAGAGAAAAAGGAGAGAGAGAGAAAAAGGAGAGAGAGAGAAAAAGGAGAGAGAGAGAAAAAGGAGAGAGAGAGGGAAAAGGAGAGAGAGAGGGAAAAGGGAGAAAGGAGAAACGGAAAAGGAAAAGAAAAATGTTTGCTATTTTGTAGATAAAGGAAGGATATAGTCTTATATTTTTTAATGTCACATGCTTCAGGACATGGACAATCAAGGCTCTCCACAAATTCTTTTCTTTTATTATCTGTAAATCACCTTGACTTCTTGAGAAAGATAACAGAATAGTTTCTCTCGATGGCTTTTCTATGGTTTTGAATTCAATGTAGTATTTCCTCAGATAGACTACTTACTATCCAAGAGTTCAGTCTACCCTGCTATTTTACTCATAGATGCAACAGGGAGGGAACAAAAAAATAAATGGAGATGGCTTCCTACCTTGCCAAAGGGCATTTATGCAAACATGAATGCAGTAGACTAGGCCAATGAATAGTTATTTTGAACTTAGCTTTTACTTTGGTCAGATTGTTGTCAATCAGCAAATGAAATAATTATGCTATTGTAATTTTATCAATATCACTTATAAAAATCAAAAAAAAAAAATTTCTTCTGTCCGATAAAAAACTGATATTTCATGCCTCTGCTCTTTTCTTGCCTTTTGTAGGGTATCTTTTTATTCTTTCCTTTATACCTTTTTTTTGTCTATATTGTTATCTAAATGCTATATAAATCTGTAATAAATGACCCTAATAAGCTACAAAACTCATGCACTGCAAACATTTATGCTAAAATATATTTTACAGGAAAGAAGGCTATTGGTTTTTAATTCACAACAGTTATATTTTTAAGTAAAAGTTGATTTTTACACAAAAGTAAGGTTCTTATTGCTAAGAGAGTTGGTTCACTGTGTTGTGCTAGACAATTTTTTTCACCAGAATCTATCTTACATAACTATAATCATTCATCCATGCTTAGAATATTGATACCATATCTAGGTCAGTGCTCCTGCTATATATCTAGAGATCCTTGATAAAATCCAAAGAATCTGCAATGTCATTGTTCCTGACCTGGCATCTCGGCTTCAGTCACTTTCCCACTGCCATAAAGTTATCTCTCCATGTCTTTTCTATCAATACTTTCATGAACTCTTCGCTATGGTACCTAGACTTTAAATTTAAGTGCAGTACTAGACTGGCAAAAAGGTCTCATTGATATAGAGTAGAGTTGGCTACCAGTTTCTTTTCCCACAATTCTTGTTTGTGAAACTCTCTTCCAGCTCTATGCTTTCTAGTGAACTTTAATTTTCAAAAATTTAAACGTAATGTCAATCACTATCTATTGTCCTCCTGATTACTATTCTTCTGTACTCACTCCATAGTAATGTTTCCGATTTCTAATTTTTCGACACCCAGTAACCACTTGTGTTTTAGTAGCTTTATTGCTTTGCTTGGTGTCAACTTGATATAAAAAAATAAGAACCACTTTTGTAACATTCTTTTTTCTTAACCCTCCAAATTCTTTTTATTTCAATCATTTATTCCTTGTTTATTTCCAGTCTAACAAGCCAGTCTCTTAATGCCTTCCTGTCATTTCCAGTCTTCTCCAAGCAAGCCAATTCCTCTACCAGAAAGTATAGCCGATTCCTAGATTTGGTTTGGCTTGTTTTACGGCATATCAACTTCAACAGGTTATTTAATGCCGACAAAATTTTTATTGCTGGTAATTTAAAAAAAAAAAAAAATGTATTGCTGGTAATATTTTTTCCTTCAAAAAATCTATTTCTGATAATATTTTTTTCAAAAAATGTATAGCTGGTAATTTTTTTTTTTTTTTTCCAAAATGTATCGTTGGTAATAATTTTTTCCTTCAAAAACTTATTACTGGTAATAATTTAATAATGTATTTCTGGTATCAAGACCTATTTTTACACTTTCATAGTGTTTTGACCCCAGCTTGGGGGTTAACTATTTGCCCATAGCTGGAATCCTAACAGGTGCTACCACCCCAGGTCAGGGTGGACCTGGAAACACCAGCAATTAAGAGGTGGTCCCACGCTCCTCAAAACCTCCTGATCAGAGGCCTTCCTGTTGGATGTAGTTTATCATCTTACCCAGGACGCAGATGTAGTTTATCATCATACCCAAGATGGCCAATTCCTAGGGAGGAAAAGCATAACAGTCATACATATAAAGTAACAGTATAGTTCTTCAGTCAGAAAGCATAGCTGATTCCAGGATATGGGGAATTGGGTCAGAGGAATTGGGCATATACTACACTTTGATCAGAGGTTGGAATGCATAACAGTCATATATACAAACAAAATAATAATATAGCTTCTCAGTTAAAAAGCATAGCTGATTCCAACTCAGAAGCACCAAAAGAGTGAACATATATAACATACTGATCCTATATAGAAAAGCTTAATGGTTATATGAGGAGTTCGGTGGAGAAAGGGGTTTATTCAAAATTTGATCATTTTGTGGTAATACACGCCTAAAGGTTTTAAGCAGTTTTGATCAACATTTCTTTTCATGGTTAGCTGTAAGGAATTGTAAATGTAGGACTATCTTACACTTAAGTAAAATAATAATATTTATAAAGAATTTATTACAGGAAATATCAAATTATGGAAATATTGTTGATAATTATGCATTTGGTTATATAACAAATAAATAAAAATAATATAAATTTCAATGCTATATTAGATTTGTTGTTAGGTATTTTTCATTTTCTCCTTTGTTATTCACAGCATTTTAAAATTGGTTGTAATGCTAAGTTTCCTAAGTTGAACAAACTGGAGCTATTTTGTTTATGCTTTGTTACCTCTCTGTTCTATTGTTTTTTATATGGTTTTCTTCCAGTCATTTTGATGGGCATAAGCAAAATTCTGAAATTTAGAATGATCTTATTCTATTTAAAAAAATAATGTCTGTAAAAATGAATACTTTAAATTAATATACAGAATTAAAATGCTTTTTGACAAAAAATCTTAATGATTTCACTATAATTATGTAACAATAATGTAGTGATATTCTGTACACAAATCCAGTTTATATTACCTCATCTCATTACATGGTTACGAACTATAAACATAAATTGAGCTTGAAATATTGTGTAATCAGCTCTAATTTTTTGTAAAATACATGAAACATGGAATAATGAATAATTTGCAGTGAAAAAAGCAATTTTTGATTTTTTGTTGAATATGCCCCTCCTCCACTGAATACATCATTTTATATATATATATATATATATATATGATATAAAGAAGCAGAATAATAATATTGATAATTTTAGAATATTTCTCCTTTACAATCTTAACCATATTTTTTTTATTATTTATGAAACCAACCACACTAACACTGCCTTTTACTTTTGAAATATATTTTAAATTATCTGTGCAATATATATGATAAGAAACAAAGTTCATTAAATAATTGACTTCTTTATTGGCCCTGAAAAAAAAAAAAGTAAACAGAAATTGAGGAGCAATTTTGTTACGTTTTTATTAGCAGAAGGTTAATTTTCTCAGCAAGAGTTAACAGAATAACACAAGCGCTTATTAAAATTAGAAAATTAATCTCTGAGAGGGAAAACTCCATTAATTTCAATATGAGAAATTGAAAAAAAAAGAAAAACTGTACAATAGGAATGGAAGATTTAATCAAATGGCAAATATGCAATGAACTGCAAAAGCAATCATCAAGTCATTAAATATTGTCCCACATTTACATTAAAACATTCACAACTCTGGGAATATTAAAATGGAAATCATAAAAATAATATAAGGCATTGAAACATTTTTCAACTTATTTTGGTTTCTTTTTATTGAAACTCTGAAGTTGTTACTCTATTACCAATAAATAAGCATGGGTGCATGGCTGAGTACTTAGAATATTAGTGTTCCAATCCTGAGACCCGGGTTCAAAACTCACCATGGTCAATTTGTCAAGAAGGTAACTTTTTGATGGGAAGATGATTGGAAAGTGTTTGAGAACTACAGCCTTATGAGTAAAATAAACAAAGCTGTTCAGAAGATGTTGATGGTTGTGCCAGCACAAATTCACAAGTCATCATGACTGAGACTTTGAGCATACCTAGCCCTCAAACTGGATATTGTGCATGATTATGTGTTCTCTCACAAAAAATGCTTCATATAGTTGTAGTATAAACCAAAGGTTGGCTCTGTAGGTGTTGAAAAAGTCCAAATATACATGAGCAAGCACTGCATCAGGGATTAGGTAATCACTCTAACTTGGATATGAGCAGCCAGACATAAACACATCAAATAAGCAACATGGGATGTCACCTCTCATGAAATATAAATAAAAAGAAACAGCAACCTCGTGTATTCTTTTCTATATGAACTAGACAATCCATAAACAGGTTTGTGTTTCTTTAAAAGTTCATGATACAAAATGAGAACAATATTAACAATTTTATTAATAACTAGCTCAAAAGCTGCACTCCATGTGGACTTTTAAACAAGCAGAGGATTACAATGCAAGTGTTAACAAAAAAATTAAATAATTTTTGTTCATAATTCTAAAATTAAAAAGAATATAAATTACTAACAACTAATAAAAATTCAGCAAAATTTTTTTTGTTGGTTCTAATACTTAAGAACTATTTCAATGACCCTTCTTAAAGCTATTAAAAATACCAAAATATTCTTTGTTTGTGGGGAGGGTTATATTTTTTCTAGGAATGTGACCCAGTTATATCGTTTAGCTTTTTGCTTTTTCTTTTGTTTCTTTTTATACTGATTCTTTGCATATCTCCTTTGAAGGATTTCTTTTCAGGTAACATATGTTGAAATACCTTTTTAGTACCTACATCACCCACCATTTTCTGTCCAGCTGCTCATTGCCCAAGTTGAGAAACCCTGATTAAAATTCTCCAAGAACATGTCTTTATAACTAATATAAACATTAAATGCTACAATATGAATTTCTTGAAATTTCATCAAATTGAATGAATGAGAAGTTAACAGATGTAAAAAAAAATTTTTTACAAAGATTTTCTAAAAAAATGTTTTATTATAATAATAATATTAGGTTGGTGCAAAAATAATGACGTAATAATGTCGTTTTTTGACGTTAAAAAAATACGTCAAAAAACGACATTATTACGTCATTATTTTTGCACCAACCTAATAATTATCCGATTTTTGCAAGGATTTCCAAATCAATGTGTCTTTCATTGCAAAAAACTCAAATTTCCTGTACAAATTTAAGGTCCTGCATTGCCCCACCAAAAAAACAAAAAAAAAAAAAAAAAAAAAAAATAATAAAATAAAATAAAATAAAACAAAAACATTTTTAACCCAAATTTCAAGGTCCTAAAAAAGGATAAAAAATAATTTTTACATAAAAAAAAGAGAAAATCCTTTGAGTTTTCCTTTTAATAAAAGCACAAAGATTTTGACAATAAAATTTTTTTTTTTTTTTTTAACGGTTTTGAGCCAAATTTTTCATCATGTGCCTACTTTTTTAACAAATTTTTGGGGCGTACATTGTGCACTATGAAAAATGTTACACCCACCCAATAAAACTATCAACAGTTTTCCAGATGGCAACAAAATATGAAAAAAGGGAAATAAGAGAGTGTAGAGGAAAAGAAAAACAAGAAACAGAGGAAAATAGAAGAGGACATATACAATTGTACCAATTAAAAGTGCTGTCTGGAACAGTCAGGTTGGTAAGCATTTTTCAAATTATAAAATAATTGGAAAGGTTTTTTTTATTCTTGCAAAATAATAATTATACTGTGGAGACAATTATTTGAAAAACAATTGAGTGTGTAACAAATAAGCACCATACTATTGAGGAGGAGACTGAAGGCAATAATCATGCCAACACTTGAACTTGGTGTAGTCAGTTAAATGCCCTATGTGATACACACTTGGCTAATCATGTCTATTTCAATTCAGGACTGACTAGGCAGAAGATTTTCCTGCAGTAGGTTGCCATTTCTTTCTGCAGTAGACTGGTTGCCAGCCAAGTCTGTCCTGCTATTCAACTCATAGCTGGGAGGAGAAGAGATAGATTCATGCTTTTCCCAAGTGTATTAATGAATAAGTGAATGCAATGAACTCAACTGGAATTTGATCTCGGCTCTGATATCTCATTTCGAGCTAATATCCATTACACCACAATGCCAATCCGAACTTGGTACACAAGAATACTAAATCTGGAGAAAATTCGATGATAAGAAAAGGTTCGGAAAAAGCAAAGGACAGAAAAGAAAGATAAATGCTCTCTTTTAATCGTCAAAGACAAAATTTTTTTTGTCTTCCATCAGTATGGCTGAAGCTAACCTCCAGGACTAACATCTCCCATTGACATGGAGTGAAACAATTACAGTGAACCAATTGTTAAGTGTGTTCCTAGGAAAGTGTTGTGCATTTATAAGTCTACTATTCATTCATGCTTTGAATATTGCCCACACTTCTTGTCCAGTGCTTCTGCGATATTTTTAGAGATTCTTGATAAAATACAAAGAAGAATCTGCAATGTTATTGATCCTGACCTGGCATCTCGGCTCCAGTCATTTCCACATGGCCATAACAGCTACTCTTTGTCTTTTCTATAAATTCTTCTCTGGTAATTGTTCTGATGAGCTTTCCTCTTTGGTACCGGGATTTTATGAATTTAAGTGCAATATTAGACAGGCAGAAAGATCTCATCATTTTACAATTGAAATGGCTAGATGTAACCATAAGTTTTATGCTAACAGTTTCTTCTATCGCACTTCTCACTTGTGGAACTCACTAGTGGCTTCTTGCTTTACAATCAACTTTGAGCTTCAAAAACTAAAATGCAATGTCAATTGTCATCTTCTCTCTCCTTAATAAAGTTTTTTTTTTTTTTCTCAGATTCTTTCACACTCAGTAATCCCTTGCATCTTTATTGCTTGGAGTGAAATGATAAAAGAAAAAGAAAAAAAAAGGTATAGACAAATAATATCTAATCTTAATTTTTATTACACCTTTATCCTTTTGATCTTTTAAAGCAGTGAAATATTTTTGTCTTGTCGCATAATCCTGTAAAAGATTGGGTTTCCAGTTCCTTTTAAAGTCTACTTCAACTCTATACTTCTAACTTCTCTGCCCAAACTAAAATTTTATTTAATATTTATTTTTAATTTTTTCTTCAATAGGAGAAGAGAGCACTATTTACATTATTCGGACTATTGTCCTCATCTTTGTCACCATATTTATTATAACATTTCGTCCATTGTAATAAATATGGCAACAAAGATGAGGACAATAGTCTAAATAATGTAAATAGTGTACATAATACCTCATCTCAGAAATATAGACAGATACAGAAGAAGAAAGGTTTGTCTATCATTTGGTTCACACTTCTCCCCAGCTTTTTGAATAGGCATAGAGGTTTATCCCTTGTTTCCTATTTAGGAATGGGTTTCCAGTTCCTTCTAAAATCTTCTCATTCTTTTTCACTCCTAGTAGCACCTTGTGTCTTAGTGGCAATATTGCCTTGCTTGAATAAAAAGAAATTGATTAAAGAAAAGATAAGGCACGCTGAAGATAAGTACTATGGTATTAATATATACATTTTTGTTTGGATATTTGGTTTATATTTTAGCATAGAATTCATGTTGTGAGAGAATGTGTAGAATAAAAAGAGACACATTAGTGCAAAGTGTAGCAAGTAAACTTAATTGCAAAAGGCTTGCATTGAAAATTTAAAACCCAAACTCTGAAAATTCATCATCTAAATAGCAATTTCTGACATCTAGACAAGCCAAAAACATTTAGAATCAAGATGGAAAACATTTAAATTGGCAACACTGACTTTAGGCAATAAATGCTCAGACAGAATTGAAAAAGCAATCTGAGCTTAATCATAAAAAGAAAAATAAATGTTAAAATAAGTTATGTGGTATGACATTTGATTCAGTCAGTAAACATTAATGGCATCCATTTTCTTTTGTGGATTTTGAGTGTTTTAAAACTCATCAAATGTTTTATTTTTCAAGGTATATGCAATGAAATATAGTCAAACATGAAGAAATAAAAAAACAAACCCTAGATCTAGATCTGTCATTAATAATTCAAAACTAAGAACAAATCATTTTTTTTTTTATTGATGCATCTTCTACAGTTAATCAACACTTTGCGGGTTTTATTTGAAACCAGAAAATATCCTTAGATTGTAAGAATTTTTTTATAGATAATAATGATTTAGTAATACAAGTCTTACTAACTAACCCATAATTGGGGGAGAAAAGGTGAATTCATACCTTTCCCAAGGATATTTGCTCATAAGTGAATATAACAAATCCAACTGGAATTGGAACTTGGCTCTCCAATTAACAATTCCAAGCCATTACACCAGCCACACATCCAAGCTTACAGCACCTGGTATTCCCAAGTGGTTACCCATCTAGAAAAATATCTTTAGATTGTAAGAATTTCTTTTATAGATAATAATGATTTAATAATACAAGTTTTACTAACTAACCTATAGCTGGAGGAGAAGAGGTGGTTTGGTTTCTTTTACAGCATATCAACCTCAATGGGTTATTTAATGCCAACAAGATTTTTATTGCTGGTAATTTTTTTTTCTTTAAAAAACGTATTGCTGGTAATATATTTTTTTTACAAAGTATTTCTGGTATTAAAACCTATTTTTTCACTTTCATCATGTTTTAACCCCAGTTTGGGTTTAACTATTTGCCTATAGCTGGGAACCCAACAGGTGCTACTACCCTGGATCAGGGTGGACCTGGGAACACCAGCAATTAAGAGAAGGTTCCATGCTCCTCAGAACTACCTGATCAGAGGCCTTGCTATTGAACATAGTTTATCCTCTTACCCAGGATGCGAATGTAGTTTATCGCCTTACCCAGGATGGGAGAAGAGGTGGATTCATACCCTTCCTAAGGGTATTTGCATGCAAGTGAATATAATGAACCTAACTGAAATTGGAACTTGGCTCTTCAATTAACAATTCTGAGCCATTATCCATTACACCACCCACACATCCAAGCTTACAACACTTGCTATTCCCAAGTGGTTACCCATCTAAGTACTGACCAACCTTGATGTTGCTTGATTTCAGTGGTTGTACAGGAACCAACGTTTCAATGTGATGTGGCTGTAAGCCTAAATCATCATTATTAATGTTTTTGACTAGCATTTCTTTCACCTTTTTTCTGATTTTATTGCAACTTTTACATTATTTTTCTATGAAAAATAAGTAGTGTAAATCATCAATAAAATTGCTGTCTCTGGCAAGATCTGTACTTGTATCTCTTATTCTAAAGAGACAGTTTTCTTGCAATGGTGATATTTTCAGTTCTACGAAGAAGAATTTAACAGTATGTATTACTCAAATAATCCATATAGTTATGTTCCTTATGTAGTATTATGTTGAAATAGGCTTTGTGCTCAGTTTCACACCAGACTGTCAAGCCCTCTGATCAGGAGGTTTTGAGGAGTGTGGAACCACCTCTTAATTGCTGGTGTTCCCAGGTCCACCTTGACCTGGGGTGGTAGCACCTGTTAGGGTCCCAGCTATGGGCAAATAGTGAACTCCTAGTTTTTCCAAGTCTTACACACGTCCTGGGTATGACAGTAAACTACATCCGTGTCCTGGGTACGGCGATAAACTATATCCAACAGCAGGGCCTCAGATAATGTTTTCGGAAAAATAATGTTGCCAGCTATACGTTTTTTGTTAAAAATAATGTTGCCAGCTCTAAGTTTTTTGTAAGAAATAATGTTGCCAGCTATACGTTTTTTGTAAAAGATAATCTTGCCAGCTTTACGTTTTTTGAAACAACAATAATGTTGCCAGCTATACGTTTTTTATTCCATACAAAATTGGCATTTAAAATTCATATAAACTGGATTTGGCATTAAATAACCCACAGTGGTTGATATGCCATAAAACCCAAACAAACAAACAAAAAACCAGACTGCCAAGGAAGCAAGGTGCAGGATTGTCCAGGGATCAGCTTTGGTTACTGAAGCACATGACCTTATATCTGCATCTGGTTTTACAGGTGTGGGAAGAAATCATAATGCATGCAGTTATATAACCAACCACTTCACAGAGGAGCTGGACAGTCCCTCAGCTACAGATGAGACTGTAAGGTCCCACATTTTGAACAAGGATTCTGTTTTTGAGGAGTTGGACAGTCCCTCAGGCACAGATGAGAATGTTTCAGACAAAGGCCCTGGGTGCTCCCACCACACTCCAAGTAGTGGAGTGAATAAGATGTAAAGTTAGATACAAAACATTGAAGACTTAGTTCGACTTGTGCTATCATTTTGCCAACACTCACACTTCATTACATTTACTTTTCTAATTGCTACTATACCATTACACCATTTCTTGATATACACAAGTAGAAATAGTTATGATCATTTGTTGGCTTTGATCTTAGAGAATGCCTGCTAAAAATACTCTTCCCTAAATTTATATACAAATCCTACAGATGGATGCTGGGATTTCCTCTTACCAATAAAAACACAATTCTTGGTCTTACCCAAACATTTTTTCTGTCTTGAAGTGAGAAGACTGTAACCACTTGACTGTATCCCTTTTATAAATGTTTTACCCTGTTAATGTGTTATAGTTGCTTTGCCTTGTATTGCATTACATTGTCTTGTCTTGTATTAATTTGTCATGTTCTTCCTCTTCTTATTGTTACTGAATTATGCCTGCTTCCTCAACATAACTAAATAGGTAGTGTGGATCAGTATTAAAGCCTAAGTCTTTGGTGAGATCTGAAATGGTATCTCTTATCTTAAATAGGTCATCTTTTTGTGCAAATAGTATTTCATGAAAATTTTATCAGTATGTAACATTCATGCTATATTCCTTCCTTTCCAATTGCCACTATGCAATCATGCTGTTTGTTGGTGCTCTTAAGTCTATCTAATTTTATAAATGAAACTTCTCAGAGTTCTGGGTCATTTAGATAAATAACTTCACTCTTTGATGTAGCTGGATGACCTTTACAAAATGGAGGTCTTTCATCTGGGTATTCATATTTGTTGGTTGGCACCAAAATTAAGCTAGTCCCCTGGCTAAGTCAGTTGTTGCAGAAATCTACTTCAGAGCAATCGGTTTACTAACATTTGCTAACTTGGCATGTAAATTATACCACAAAAAACCAGCAACATCCAACTGAATTTAATTTTGAAGTATTTCTAACTTAGTGCCACTAAGCATTTGCTTTTTTTTTTCCTTTTTAGTCACTAACCAAATCACTACAATTAAAATAAAAACTTTTTAGTTTACTATAAAACTTAGTCAGTCTTCTGTAGTTTCTTTTACTTCCCTTTATTTCATTTCTTTTGTCAAACACGTGACACTACACATAAGTAGTATTAGATATAATAATTAAAGAGACAGTCAGAATCCATATTAAAGAATAAGCTTCTGGTAAAATAAAAACAGAAGTCTTAATTCTGAAAACACGGTCAGAAATGAATACAAAACAGCAGACATTACTGGCATGTTCGGATGGAATTTTGAACTTTATTAACTTTTAGCACTCTGCATTATTAATATTACTTTCCTTTGCATTCTTTTTCAAGGCCTCTCAATTACAGTATACTTATTAATTTCACTCAAAGTTGTTTTCTGTTGCCATAGCAGGATATGACAACACAACTATGAAATTCAAACACAATAATGTTCAGGGATCAGGGTTATCTTCAGTAGCAGGATAAACATTTTGTACATCAAATGAAATCACATATGGAGTGATAATGGTCAAATAAAACAGCACCATTAATAGACATAAGTGATATCAAAAGAGCTTGTTTTGAAATTTATCAACATCAATGTTGTTCTTTGTATCATTTGTCTTTTATTATATTACTAGTGTACCCGTGCCATCAAAAGTGATGGCAAGAAGGAATGTACTATGTATTATATTGTAAGTAATTTTTGTTTAATCCAAGTACAATTTTGTAATTTAAAATAGATTGTTGTTAATGTTAATAATTGGACAATGCACCTAAAGTTATCCCTATATTATCCTCATAAATGTTACGTATTTTCAACCAAAATTAGGTTTACTGCAAAATTTCCCAAAGCGCAATATATTTTGTGTAAACTTTGGAAGTTCTGGGTAATCCTTGACAGTTCGTAGATTCAATCTGTAATTTCAGAGTCAGCTTATTTCTCGTCCTACAAAGAGCAATGTATCATCAAATATTTTTTTTATTTTTTCTCAAGCTATTACCAAATTCCGCAACATATTCGCCAAATTGTAACATAAAAACTGTATTAAAACTAATTATTTAATTGTTTCAGCTTTTAATTGCTATCATAAATAACATAAATGAAGGATGTAGTATGAATAAAAAAAAACAAAAAAACTCTTTTGATGACTAATGAATTATTACAGGAATTCCCCCACCTCATTTTTTAATTATAATTTTCAAAGTTTAAAATGAATTTCTAACAATGAATTCTTGAAAATATATGTGGCATATTAAATATATGAACCCTATCTGACAGTAATATCAGCAAGTGTCAATGGGACACAGTTTGCATGGCACTGGGAAGGTCATCGTTATTTTGCACACTACCCCTCAATTGTTATGTACAAAAAAAAAAAAAAAAAAAAAAAAAAAAAAAAATAAATAAATAAATAAAAATGTATATATATATATATATATATATATATATATATATATATATATATATATATATATATATATATATATATATATATTTTAAAGAAAAACAGACCACTTTAAGGTACCATTATGATAATTTATTTCACCAGAGCCCTTTTAAAGGACGCCGGATCATCAGATAGCACTTCCAAAAATTAAATGAAACGTTTTTCATTTTATCTCATTTTTGGAAGTGCTATCTGATGACCCGGCATCCTTTAAAAGGGCTCTGGTGAAATAAATTATTATAATGGCACCTTAAAGTGGTCTGTTTTTCTGTAAAATATTAGCTCGGGATTTACATTGAGCTCTCAGAATTTCATCCTCCTAGGGATTGGCCATATGGATTACCAAGTTCTTCATAACTTATATATATATATATATATATATATATATATGACCTCTACTTGAATCTTATAATGGTTGATTTGTCAAGGAGCTGACTTCTTGATATCGCCCAGGGAAACAATCGCATTATTGAGAAGTGCTTGAAAATGATACTGTGGCTTGAAACCAAGCCTTGTAAAGGAAATTAGACCAAACTGTTCTGAAACTGTCAATGGCTGTGCTAGCATGCAGTCACAAGTCATTGTGACTGAATGTTTGTGTGACTGATCTTCTTAAACACCTTATCATGCGAGATTGGGTGTACCAGCTGTGTTCAAACACCAGATTATGTGCATGTGTCTAGAAAATGTAACACTCAGCATAACTGCAGTATTAACCACTTTTTGGCTATGCATTTATCTAAACAAACACACATACCAGACCAGGCGTCTGCAACAGGGATTAGCTACCCATTGTCACCAAAGACCTCACTGACACCTACTTATATAGTATTGGGTGTAAGTGCGTTGAATTGCTTAGATTATTCATTTTTATGAGTATTTCTGATACTCGACATCACAACTTTCAAATTATTATTTTACAAACATTAAATAAGCAACATGAGTTGGTATTAAAAAAAAAATAAGCCTCTGGCAAAATAAAACCAAAACAGTCGCAATGATGAGAAAGAACAACTAGAAAATTAATATAAAATTTTGCCTTTATCCTTGCTAGTGTTTTCAGACTGTTGAATTCTATGAAATGAAACATGACACCATGAATAGACTTAATTGTGATGAGTCACAAATGATATTTCAGAGCTTGTTACAACTAACCCTAAAGTACAATATCAGTTCTGTATGGGGTTTGTTAATCAAAACCTATTTTAAAAATAAAAAAAATCGATTTTGACTAATAAGCATGTAAAGAACTTGAATTTTTTTTTCTTTTTTTGTCTGAAATTCATGAGATAGCATTATTTACATGTAGACTATTGTCCTTTATCTTTGTTGCTATTACCACAATATTTCAGTGGTTGTGGCCTCTGACCTTCATCAGATGTTTGTTGATCTGTGTAACCTTCAGGAGATTTTGAACTAAACCCTTTATTTAATCTACAGAGGTAAATAGTTCTGTTGATCATGTCTCGGTGATGGTTCATCTTATTCTTCCTTAGTACAGCTCAGTTACTGCTCACCCTATTTTTACTGAGTTCAAGTCTATCAGAGATTGAACTCCTAATTACTACATCACCAACTCTGTGTTGATTTAGGCATGAGCACAACATTTCAACATTCATTATTATAATGATTTATAATAAGGAGAATTAAAATTAAGTCAACTTATAGTGATATGGAGCTTAGGGTTAAAATGAACAGTTGTTTTAACCACACCAAGAAGATTAATGGAAGATGATAATGACGAGGTAACACGTGAGTAATTTTAACAAAACAAGGTAAGGAATTTATTTATGAAATTTACAGTTGTGTCAGTCGCTCATTTCAGGAAAATTAATCAGAAATTTTTAAAGTCCATAGTTTTAACAAATTGTTATGAAGAGGAAATGTTCCTACAAGAGATTAAATGATCTGGCACAAAATAACATTAAAAAAAAAAGAAAAAAGAAAAAAAGAGTTTGTTGCTCACTGAAGACATATATGGTTGCATACTTTCAAAAGTAGACAAAGTGAGTTTGAAATACTTAGCTTTCTTTTTTTGTTGAGAGAAAGTTCTTTGAAGTGCAGCATGCTTGGTTAAAAACCAATATAACTGGTGAGTAGATTTGACACTATCAAAAACATTCATGCTATATGCGGTGAACAGAAACAAAACCGTTCCCATGACTTCAGGCACTCTTCTCTTATTAATTTAATTTTTCTCCTCATTTTATGTCAAAAAGAATTTCACATATGGTCGATACTTCCTTTTCTTTCTTCTTGGCTCAAAAACTAATTTCTGTGAATGTAAGGTTTTCATTGGTCCAAAACAATTTCAGATAGGCTCACAAATTTATTTACATCTTTTTCTTAGTCCACTGGTCAATCTCTGTGAAAACAAGGTTTTCATTGGTCCAAAACAATTTCAGATAGGCTCACAAATTTATTTACATTTTTTTCCTAATCCACTGGTTAACCTCTGTGAAGGCAAGGTTTTCATTGGTGCAAAGTAAATTTCACAGAGGCTCACAAATTCCTTTCTGTCTTTTTCCTCAGCTTACCCATGTATAAAGGGAGTTATTATTTTGCACTCACTACAAACTAAAATTAATTCAAACTTTCAAAAGAATTGAAAATTTTGAAACTTACCTTGTCATCCCCACTCACATAATGTTTTCCACTGCCAGTTTTAGAAAAGTTAGGGTCCAAGGCAATTGCTTTGATTGGCCGGTCAAAATTCTTTGACTGGTCATTCTCATTAGAGTACAAACCAGTGATGATAATCTGTAGATAAGATGAAAGTAAGCTCTTATGAGAATCAAAACTTAACAAATCAACAATGACTTATCTTTTTAAATTTAGAATTAACCTCCAAACTTAATAAAAGAAAAAAACAAATGAGCACATGTCTTTAAAAAGAACCTCATTTTAATGGTGACAAAATTCTGACTAACCTAATCAGCATCTTAAAATTTGAATATGTGATGTTAGTACAATTAAAGACCATTGAAAATCAAGTCTTACAAGTTGATTTTATATGAAAGTAAATTGATTTCTCTTTCAAATGGTAACACATTTAGCCTTCTTGGTATGACTGGTTATGAGATATGTTTTGGGAAATCTGTAACTTTTTACACAGTTGTAGATTTCTAGCACCTTGATCATGGGATGGCTATTAATGTTGTATATTGAAATACAAGGCTGAGTACATTTGAGTGCTCCAGGACTGTAAGTGGGCACATTTAGATGCTGCCAGCTTTTGTTAAATAAAACAATATTTAAGAAAAGGAATATTAGTGGTAAGACTATTTCCTTTTGTAAAAATGAATACAAATCAACAGAATTGCTGTTATTTGTTGGTTACAAGGAATTAATTAATGTCATCCAAAGGTGTGGATTAGTATCATTTGATGGGGGAGTGATACTAACATAGACTGAGGTTTCCAAAAAACTTACAACAATGTAATTTTTTGGTATGAGAATGAATAGCATATTTTTTAATCCTATGAGTGCTCCAGGACTGTAAGTGGGCACATTTAGATGCTTCCAGCTTTTGTTAAATAAAACAATATTTAAAAAGAGGAATATTAGTGGTAAGACTATTTCCTTTTGTAAAAATGAATACAAATCAGCAGAATTGCTGTTGTGTTATGTCTGTTAAAAAAAAAAAACATTTTTATTTATTTGGCCGAAGTGCATATATATTTGATATAATTCCCAAAGCAAGAATTTTATAGAGAAAGTTGGTCTTATGGCTGTATCACACTGAAACATTGGTTCTTAAATATGTGATGTTACTGCAATTAAATATATCTTGAAAACTGTTGAAAATCAAATGTTACAAGTCAATCTTATACGAAAGTAAACAGATTTCTCTTTCAGATGATACTAAATTTAGCCTCCTTGGTATGACTGGTTAAGAGATTTGGTTTTGGAAATCTACAACTTTTACACATTTGTAAATTTCTGGCATTTCAAGTTGATCATGTGATGGGCATTAACCTTTAACACACTGTATTATTCACTACTTTTCTTTCTACTGCATTGTTTTACAAGGCTCTTCTACTGCACTACTTAATTTCAGTCATGATCATGTTCTGTTGCCATAGCAGGATATGACAACACAACTGCAAAATTCAAATGCTCTATCCTTCAGGAAAAGATTTTTGCTTTGCAAACAAAATCACCTCCAGTATGTTAAAGGTTAATGCTGTATATTGAAATATGGTGTTAGGCACATTTGGACATAAAGACTGTAAGGTGTGGAAATCAGAAAGGTTTTTTTATGAAAGTTAATTGAGTTCTCTTTCAAATGATACCAAATTTAGTCACTTTTGTATTATTGGTGATGAGATACGGTTTTGGAAAAAGACAACTTTCCACCAGCAACTCTAGTTAATCATGTGACAGGTACTGTTTATTGAAACACAGTGCTACCCAGTTGTGGTCACATTCATGCACTCCCAAAACTGTAAGTGTATGAAACTTGCAGGCACATTTAAGCACTTCTGGCCTTAAAGGGGGGAAATACTACTTATCTTTCAGCATTTCACATTTGAATAATTCATAATAAAAAAAACAGTATAGCATGATGAAAAAAGAATCCAAATTTGATAAAAAGTTTTATCATTAAAATGTTTATGCTATTTTAAAGAGGCAAAAACCAAAGTATTTTTTTTATTTTATTAAATTTTTTAATCCTTTCTAGTACATTCTAAATTTTGGTTAAAAATGTGTTTTTTTTTTGTGTGCCAGCAGTGGACTAAAGCTTACTATGACTATTTTTGTGCCTTTTTTTCTAGTAAAAAAAAAAAACATACATTTGAAAATTCTTGCAAAAATCAAATAATTGTCAGGTTTTAATGAAACTTTCAGGACTTATTCACAAAATATTTTTGATTTTTTTTTTGTACATCTGTTACCCATCAATTACTTAATTTTGTGAAATTTTAAGAAATTAAATTTTGAGTGCAAAATTTTTTTATTAGTTAAAAGCAGGACTCCTTGGAAAATGTAAATCAATTATTTTTTTTTCAAACAGTTACACATTTCCCAAAAATCTGCTCTGAATCATATAAGAAATGCAATAATGACATTATTTAATTAGGAAAGCTTTAATTTCTTTTTATAAATAAGACATATTAAGGGCAATATTGTATTAAGAAAAAATTTGTTTCTGATGAATAATAAATTGTTACAAGAATTTGATGCAGAGTGTTTAATCTATTTTCTTCTATGTGCCATGTCCCTTTAGGATGTTGACGATCATGGCTCTCCACAATTTTCTGTCCTTTGTACCTCTTAATAAGTTTTTTTTTTTTTGTCTTCTCTCCAAAACCCTGCTCCCCCATCCATTCACTGAAGCTCACTAGGTAGGTTATGTATTGTTTTCCTCTCTCCCTCCTATCTTCAAACTGTCCTTTGCGCATCAAATTTTCCAAGCCCACTTTCCTCATTATGTGTCCCAGAAATTTCTATACTAATATGAAAAAAAAAAAAAAAAAAAAAAAAAAAAAAAAGTAAGAGAAAGATTATTTTTGCTTGGGTACCTATTCTAAAACTTCCCTCTTTATTATTTTAAAATATAGTTGATTAATAAAATATTTTACAGAAAAGAAAAACATAGAACCACCGATATTGTTGTCGCCAGAGAATTATAGTAGAAAAGGATTACAAATAAGCAAACAATTTTTAATTCAAGTGGGTAAATAGGAAGGTGTGGGGTGAGTAGCCATTGTCAAATGCAAAATAACTAACAGAACTGTCCAGCAAACAGAATTGACAAAGTTTGCAATAAGCAAGGAAAAAAAGAACAGGGAAAAATAATATAAATCAAGCAAACAATATATGCAAGGCAAATTAACAGTAATAAGGCAAATTAACAGTAATAAGGCAAATTAACAGTAATAAGGCAAAGCAACAGTAATAAGGCAAATTAACAGTAATAAGGCAAAGCAACAGTAATAAGGCAAAGCAACAGTAATATGGCAACAAGTTCACAAACCAAGAATTGGGGTTGACAAACAAAAGCAAAGTTTGGACAGAGTTCTGACTTCAAGACAAGACAGACTGAGACCAGGAACTGGCCTATTTTATTGGCTAGGAAAAAATTCCAGCATGCATTTGTGTGTCTCTGTCTATAAATTGAAGAGGAGCAAATGTTTTGCAATCATTCCTACCAGATTGGAATCAACAATAAGAAATAGTAGTAAACATATCATCCAGCTCATCTAGGGCACCTTGAGGCGATGTAATGGTTAGCAAGCTTGTCTTGCTAGAACAATTTTGACTGAGTAGTGAGTTTGATCCTCACTAGGTGCCCCAAAACATTCGGCCTTGTGCCACATCTAAGCTATGTTTGGAAAAATCACTATCATCCAGCTCATCTTATTTTCAGCCATGAAAGCCACACATTTTATGAAAATGTCTTTTGAATACTAGTGGAGATTTACCCATTGTTTCCTGTTTAGGATTGGGCTTCTGGTTCCTTATAAAATCTTATTCTCTTTCACTCCCAGTAGCCCCCTTGCATCTTAGTGGCATTATTGCCATACTTGGGGGTGACTAGATTAAAATAAAGATTCCACTCTTTCCTTTAAAGAAGGATGAAAAATAGACAAATCAAAACACTGTATTAACAATATAAGAAAAGAATAGTGTAAAAAATATGGGAATAATAATATTTATATAAACTAGTTTTAACCTGTAAAAATTTCATGGTTTTCTTATTTGATATTTTGATGAATCTCGAGTCTTCAGTTGATGATTGAATGTTCTATGACAATAAAACATCCGTAGAAATTTCCCTTATCACATTGTTAAATATTTGAGCTTAACAACTTTAAAAAAAATATTGTAACAACATTCATAAATATGAATGTTGGTCAATATTTAAATGAGTAAATGAGGTACAAATGAAAATATTTGAAATTGGCAACTTCTTCCATTTCACTGAAAGAGACGTGGCAGTTCTATCTACTCTCTTTCATTTTCTCATGAACCCAAATAGAATCTTTGATATGTTTTATCTTCTCCCGTCAAAACGGAATAGTCTATTATTTATGAAGTATTGGCAAGAGACATTGAGCACTTCTTTCTTTTTTTCACTGAAACCAAGTAGCGTCTCTGATAAGTCTTATCTTTTCAAGCATTTAAAATGGAATAGTCCAATATTTATGAGGTATTGGCAGGGCATAATGGCCGAGCAAACTGACGAAAGGAGGGACAATTATATAATTACATAAATTATTTAAAGAAAAAAAACAAAATGATTTTTATATCTTTAATCAATTTGGCTGCCTTTTGTAAAAGATTCAAATGTAGAGCTTCAAATGAAGTGAGTGAACATTTGTAAACAGGTGAGAAGAGAAAGAACAGAAGCCATTGAATGCCAATAACACTTTTAAGAAGACAGTAAATAAGAACTAGGCAGCCATTAAAATCAATGTCTTCAGAATGAGCTCCTTTAGTGAGTTTCAAGAGAAAGAATAAAAAAAATAAAATCACCAAACTTGTTATTGTTATTAGGAAAAGTGGGGAAGGATATAGACGAAGCATGAAAATATTTGGCATGTAAGTGTAAAGAGCACATACACACATACATATATATATATATATATATATAAGGAACAAATAGGAAATATTTATAAATAGATTTTGTTTTTATTTAAACTTCATCAGAAAAAGAAAATATGGAGGAGAAAAAAAAAAAAAAATATATATATATATATATATATATATATATATATATAAAAGGCTGTTGCATTTGTATTTATTGACAAAACTGAATATTCAAATAAAAAACAAACTTGTACATAAATTTAATGGATATAGAAAATAATATAAAAAGAATAAAATTAGAAGGGTTAAAAATGACAACATGAAAATAAGATAGAAAAAAAAAGAAGAAAATAAAAGAAAGAAAAAAAGAGGAAAAGCAAAAGTACAAGAATCAGAATGAGGACGAAATGAGAGACGAACATGCAAGATGTTATCCAATAGTTTAGAGAATTTGAACAAATCAATAGTTTTGTTTATCTGTCAAGTTGCTGGGCATTTCATGCATCTCTCAAAATCATTCCACTTTGAAATAAATAATTTCATTTCTAAAAGCTATTTTAAACATCAAGTTGCCAAAGATTTTGGATAACAACTTGGATGTTACAAAAAGGACAAAATGAAGACATGAATTTTTAAAAATACAACATTTATGAATTTAAAAAATATGAAATAAACTGTAAATGTGTGTATATATATATATATATATATATATATATATATATATATATATATATATATATATATTGTAATGTGCTGCATCTCTACAGGACATTTGTGACCATAGCTCTCTTTTCATGTTCTTTGTAGCTCATATATATCTCCAGGTACACTGAGAATGAATAGAGTACAATTCATACATTCATAATATTTAATTTAAAAAAGGGTTCAATACAAAGTAGACCAAGTATTTAGGATATTACACCGAAAACATGTCAAAATCGCTAAACAATTGAAGTCATGTTTCAATGTGTACCAATGCATCTAATCAGGTGACTGTAAATTACTGATGAGTGAATGAATTTGGATTTAAAAGCAAGATATAACCTCTTTTTATGAAAAAAAAATTAAAAAAAGGTGAGGGGTCTATAAGGTTCATGGGCTTTATTCTGACCTACATCAAATTAAAACTAAGCAAAGAAGCAAAAATAAAAATTATTTTTTTTATAAATGGGTCATGACCCGTAGATTGGCAGCTAATAGCAGACAGACATAAACAAAAGCAGATGTAAATGGTTACATAAAT
The DNA here is from genome assembly GCA_963932145.1 of Acanthosepion lycidas. NCBI lineage: Eukaryota > Metazoa > Mollusca > Cephalopoda > Sepiida > Sepiidae > Acanthosepion > Acanthosepion lycidas. The sequence continues at coordinate 30,905,570 of OZ010607.1, read as the reverse complement.
TATAGAAAATAGACAATGCCATTTCCTAAGAAATAAAATGTGGTGGAGAGGTAAATTAACAAAATGCTACAAGTTACATGCTTTGTGAATTTGTAACAAAAACTTCTTACAGTTGATAAATAAATAGCTTCTTTAAATTTAAAAAAAGGTGAGGGGTCTATAAGGTTCATAGGCTTTATTCTGACCTACATCAAATTAAAACTAAGCAAAGAAGCAAAAATAAAAATTATTTTTTTTATAAATGGGTCATGACCCGTAGATTGGCAGCTAATAGCAGACAGACATAAACAAAAGCAGATGTAAATGGTTACATAAATTATAGAAAATAGACAATGCCATTTCCTAAGAAATAAAATGTGGTGGAGAGGTAAATTAACAAAATGCTACAAGTTACATGCTTTGTGAATTTGTAACAAAAACTTCTTACAGTTGATAAATAAATAGCTTCTTTAAGAAACCAGTAAATAATTTCAACATATAGAATTATTTGGTAAATTAATATGCAACTGTTGAATAACAACCAACTCTTCATATAAGATATAAATAACACTAACCAATCAATGTAAAATGTCAAAAACACCAACCAAATACCAATACATCTGTACAAGATGTTACTAATACTACCAAGAGATTAATACAAAATAATATTAAATCCAAATTAATCTTATAAACAGAAAGATAAGCCAAATATGATGCAAAGCAATACTACTAAAATATAAGAAAAAGTATAATTGAATTCCAACGTTTAACTAAATTGTAAGGTACAAGGTAAACTATGTTTACAATTTACTATTAATTCATTTCTTTGATTTAATAAGGAGTCTTTACTGAATCTGATAATTTCCAATTTTTCATGTAAGCATAGAAAACAGGGTTTACATAATGATTTTCATGTCCTTGCCATTTTTAAAATTTTCCTTTTCGCCTTAGGAGTCTTATCTTTTAAACTCCAAAAATATTTAGAAATAAATTTGCATTATATCTGTAAGTAATATTGGTGAAGGACAAGATATGTTGTTTGAGGAGATTTAGATATTTTCAACTGGGACATTGGTGTAGAGTGATTTTATATCTAGACTGGGCATGCATTTGTTGGTCATGTTCATTTTCCTTAGTTTTTCAACTAGGCTGCCAGAGTTCTTTATAGATGGGCTGATTGTTACCAAGGAAAGGGGTTAGAATTTTTGTTATCGCTTTCACCAGCTTAGGAGGGGGCACTGTTTCTGAGATGATGAGGCACATCAGGATACCAGTTTTGTGGGTTTTTGGGAAACTGTAAAGTTTGGGTGCTCTAGGGTGGTATTCTATGAGTCTACCAAGATTTGTTTCCATTTTTAATAAGTTTCCTGATTTCCTTGTTAAGTTTTTGTGTTTCAGTAGTTATTTTTTGTTTGTCTATTTTTTTCATGTCTCTGTGTAACATTGAGTAGTGACTTAATTTTTTCTATGTATTCTTGTTCATGATCACAAGGTCATCTATAGTAAATTTGCACCTTGGCTCTTACAGCATTTCACCATTCCTGGCAGATCTTCTATTATCACAGTGTGGGATACCTACAAATAAAAGTGATGAAAAGAAAAAGACTCTAAATGAATTCAGTGAGATATGAAAAAAAAAAAAAATTCTAAAATCCCCAGAACCCCTAGTTTATGTGCATATGTAGTCCCAGCAACATAACAAATTTAGTCCAATGAAGTCCTGAAGAATGAAACATGTAACAAGTTTTTCCAGTTTGTCATACAATTTCCCCAACACAGTATGAGCTGTTAGATTTTAAATTAACCCTATCTTTCATATATAAGATATACACTGCATGCTGATATCACCATGCTGATAACAAACATGGCGCCAGTTTGTTTACATTGCGCAGATCAGTACGAAAATTTCAGTGATTGCGCAGCTCAGTGCTGCCAACATCGTGTGAAAACTTTGTGTGAATTGATTGGACAGTTTTTGAAATATTAGAAAAAAGTTATCTCGATAATAATTTGGCACGCAGTGTATACACAATATCTTCATTGATTGCACAACTTGGAGTTTCATACGTTCTACATTCTTCAAGTGTAATTTTTTTGGTCAAAACCGCTTCTGAAATATTTCTGTCTATCGTGAGATATTTTATTGCAGGGGTGGATTATTATTGTTAAAATATTTAAATAAATTGTAGATTAATTTTGAATTTAGGCCCAGATTAGCATTTAAGGTTGGAAATAAGAATTATAAATTCATATTTGAAGAGACGCTGTTATAAATGAATGGAATGAATAAGAAAAAAAAAAACATGTTTGAAAATCGGAGAGGGGGGCATTTTTTTCCCCCCATGAAAAATCAATAAACTAATTAATAATAATAATAAACTAAATAAGAGTAGTAATATCAATAATAATAAAATATACCAAGATAAAATAAAACAGAAATATGTAAATAAATAGAGCAAATAAATAAAAATAATACACAAAGCTTGTACATTTACTTATATTAATCCATTTGGTTATATATATATATATATATATATATTATATATATATATATGATATCCAAGTATATGATTGGTGTATATGGAATGAATTCCAATAACCAACAATTACTATTCTTAAATGATATATACACACACACTCACTCACTCACACAGGGTGTCCCAAAATAATGTATACACTCTTTGAATCATTATAACTTATTCAATTTATGTACTTTGACTTGTAAATAAGATTAATACAAGAGAAAGAATACACATTTAAAGAATTTTAGAGTAAAATATACAAAAACATAGAAAATTAACTTTAATAAGATAAAAGCTAGTTGGGGCAATGGCAGAATGTTCATATAATGATGAGTTCACATCAAGTGCTCAAACTGGTTGCCGTTCTGTTCAATACACTTTTCATATCTTGAAGAAATAGACCTACAAACATCCAGTATCATTTCCTCTGGTATTTGAACACATACTTCTTCAATTGCTAATCTCATTTCAGCAATTGTTTCAGGTTTCCTGCCGTAAACTTTGTCTTTTAGAAACTCCCACAAAAAGAAATCCAAGGGTGTCAAATCTGGTGATCTAGGTGGGTATTCAACTGTCCCTCTTCTTCCAATCCATCTGTTTTGCATATATAAGTCCTCACATCATGGTAATGTATTATTAACTATTAATATTTAAAGAGTATATACATTATTTTGAGACACTCTGTATATATAACAAAGAAACATATTCTGGTTTTTGGTTATCAGATTTGATAAGGTGATTTAATTTACAGCCTCTCCTGCTCTCAAAGATTTCAATGCATTTTCCATATATGCAGTTCAAAATCAGCAGATGCTCATCAAAATGCGCCATTTTTCACTTTTGCATATAGTTTTTAGATATTTATGTTTTAAAGTGCGCAATATTAGAGACAGACTGCATGTAAATATAAAGGTGAACATTGAGGTCAACACCTAGCATTTAAGCATGAAACAGTTGCTGGTGAATGTTAACCTCAATGTGTGTGTGTGTGTATGTATGTATTTGAACTCTCACTGATTTTGACATATGAGAACCTAACAGTTCACCACACAATTGATTTGTGTAGAATCAATCACACTTTTTGAAAGAAATGATAACAGAATTATTATTTTTTTTTTTTTAGATTGTAAGAATTTTTCAGAGATAACAATAATTTACTGATGCATATCCTATTAATTAGCCAATAAATGGTGGGGAAGAAGAGGTGTATTCATACCTTTCCTGACAGTATTTGCACATAAGTGAATATAACAAACCCAACTGGAATTGGAACTTCTCTCTCAGATTTCTAATTATGAACCATTATACTTTACACCAGCCACACCACCAAGTTTATATACCTGATATTCCCAAGCAGTCATCCATCTATTAACCAGGCTCAATGTTAACTTTGATGATCCTATGAGAAATAATACTCCAGTGTGATATGGCCATAAGCCTGATAACAGAGAAATGCAAAGTGTATCATGAAGTGTCCAAACAGCCCTACTCCTGTTTGAATTCAGAATTTTCTAGACTGATTGCTATTGAAAGCAAGGGAGCCTACTTTGCCCTCCTATTTAATTCATAGCTGAGGGGAAGATGGATTCATGTCTTTTCAAAGGCTCTAAGCCTAAAATCTGTAAAATAGACTTGAATTTGAAATTGGCTCAGCAATTTCATTTTATATGCCAATAGGGGTAGGGAATGTCACCTTATCCCTGCTTCCCCCAATTGATCATCTAGCCCACACTAAATTTCCTAAAAGAAGTTGGATTGTACTAAAAAATATGAATAATAGAAAAATGGTTCATATATATATATATATATATATATATATATATATATATATATATATATATACACACACACACCTTTTTTTACCAAACTATTGCTATGAATCTATTTCAAAAATTTTGTTGGCATTAAATGACCGACTGAGGTTGGTATGTCATAAAACAACCAACCAAATCTAGTCCACACAATTAAGTAAGATTGTCTTGATGTCTGGGCACCTGCTCAGAGATGATGTCTACAAACCAAAGAAGTTTTTACAGTTTTTATTTCTCAATAACAACTTCATTTAGTAACTCTTTACCTTGAGTGGCTCTTGGGCCTTGTTTCAAGTGAAAGATAGTATAAAAGAATAACCATTACATTATTCAAGTGTGTGTGTGTGTGTATATATATATATATATTTTCAATCAAACATGTTTCATCAAATAAAATAAACATATTGTGTGTGCTTATTTTTATACGGATCCTTTCTAGCTCTCTAATCAGTTTCTTTTTAAAGCCTTTCACCCCAAGCAAGGTGGGAGTGCCACTAGTATGCAAGGGGTTACAGAAAGCATGAGCAAGAGTAAAGAGGCATGATAGAGGAAAGGATGAAGAGAAGGATGGGGAATAGATCAATGCGCCTGGAGATGTTAATTGACATTGCATTTGAATATTTGAAGATTATAGCTTTCAGGGAAGCAAGTAAGCAGAAGGAAGTTCAACAACTTGATGTTAAGATGAAATTCACCAAGGCAGTATAGTTTTTTTTTGTTTTTTTTTTAAACCCAAATACTTTCAACTTTTTCCACAATCATTTTCAGGGATAAGTTATAAAGACAAACTTATTTTAACTGCAATAAAATCTGCATTCCGTTGTGATGGTGATTTTTTCAAAAACACATGTGAACACCTTATGCTGATCAACATGTGAAGACTCAGAATAAATGCTCCTATTCAAAACAACACAAAAATAAAATACAACTTAAACAGTCAAAACATGAGAAAAAAATAAAAACCCCCATGAAAATGGCTAAAGAAGTGACTGAAAGCACTGGAGACAATGAAAATTATGGAAAATTTTTATACTCCTTTACTCCCCCACCAAAGAGAAAAAACATAAGGATGCTGGAAAAACTAAATAAAAACTTAATTAAACTTTCTCGTCTGCCATAATTAACAAAAGATAATGATAAAATATAGTCTTAAGGCACATCTGACCTGCAAAGGATTTTTGTCCGGCCTGCCAGTTTAATACCTGGACACTAATTATATAATTAATTTGCAGAGCAAGTTGCAGAAAAAAAATGTAATTTGGAGTTAATTGACTTACAATGTGACAAATTTTTTAAATAAAAATTTCATTCTGAATTCACTGTTGACTTCTACAAGAAATATGTTTTGCCAAGCGGAAAATATAAAAGCCTATTGAATAATGCAAAAATGATGGTAAATATTATTTGGAAGTACAAATGCTTGTCAACAACTTTTTTTTGAAAATGAAATCTATTAAAAGTGATTTAAGAACAAGATTGGGTGATGACCACCTGGATGATGTTTTGCTGCTGTCATTGACAAATATTTCACCTGATGTGGAGAAGTTATCGAATAATAAGCAGAAACAAGTGTCTCATTAAATAATTTGCCATTTCTAACTGTATTTTGTTTGTAGCAAGGAATTTGCATTTTTTGTTGATCGTGTTGTTATCCTGTAGTAAAATAAGGAACCTTGTTTAAATAATATAGCATTAAATTCATTATTTTTTTTCTTTAAACTCCCTGGACAAAGTAGTCCAAGATCAAGACAATTTATTATAATACGTTTGATATCATGACCCTCCTCCAAGACAATGCATAGCATTATGGCTCACTCTCCCCAAAAGGTTGCTGGCCTGTTTTAAGGTATAGTATATTTATTATGAGCTAAAGCACTCAATATCAGGGATAAAACCAATGTAAGTATAAAAGTGGATACTGAAGTCAACATCCAGGGGTTACAATCTGTTTTATGTTAAATACAATCGTCAGGCTTAATGATTACAGTTAGCATGAAATGAACTCTCGCCTCTGGGTGTTGACTTCAATGTGTATATATATATATATATATATATATATATATATATATATATATATATATATATATATATATACGAGTCTTAAGGTGTGCTATATTTATGGGATAAAGTGCTCAATATCAGAGATAGAGCATGTGTAAATATAAAAGTGAACATTAAAGTCAACACTTAGAGGTGACAGTCTGTTTCATGCTAGATGCAATTGTCAGGCCACAAGTGCTGTTATTTTTCTCAGAAATTTATATATACGTGTCAGTGGTGCAAGATTTGAGCTCTGTTAAGAAAACCGTGCCGACATAAGACCTCTGCCAACAAATCCATGCTGACATTCCAATTCTGCCAACAAAACTGTGCCGACATTCGACCCCTGACAAGAAAACCATGCCGAAGTTCGACCTCTACCAACAAAATCATGCTAGCATTCGACATTTGCCAACAAAACCGTGCCGACATTGAACCTGTCAACCAAACCATGCTAGAATTCAACCTCTGCCAGCAAAACCATGTTGACATTTGACCTCTGCCAGCAAAACCATGTCGACGTTTGACCTCTGCCAGCAAAACCATGTCGACGTTTGACCTCTGCCAGTAAAACCATGCTGACATTCAAACTCTGCCAACAAAACTATGCTAACATTTGAGGTTTGGCAACAAAAATTTTTGACATGAATGAATATTTATAATTCATATAGGGTCTGAACATGTTAGTCTATGCATCTGTTGCATTGAGTTTTTGTATATGCATTATATGAATTAATTCTCTAAATATTAATCATCATCATTGCCTAAACTTTTGTAATCATAGGGGGTGGATATTGAAATGCATAAGCCACACTGAATCTTATCCACAACAGTCTATCAGCAGCAGCCATCAGCAACTCTGGTATAGTCATACTTTCCCATAATCCAACCACTTTTTACATTGGTGTCCTCTCCTATGTTCACCTTAGGACATAGGAGAGGATGCCAAATAATACCAAACACCTAAATCTTGAATTGATTATGTCTACTTTTGCATGGAAAAAATAATTTATCAGTACGCATCTGCTTGTGTGTAATTTGCGATTTGTTTTTATTTTAATTTTAAGGAACAAAATCTCTGCCATCTGTACTTGCTTCTTGTTTTATATAAGCTAGGAAATGTTCTTTAATATTTGAAGTTAAACAGACAACCAAAGTCATACAATCCAGATTTATTATATGAATAAAAACAGAATGGGAATAACGAAATTTCCACATTGGAAACATTCAGTATTAATTCAGTATTACTAGCAATGTTGGTTGAAACTTAGAAAATGTTTATTGAAAACTGTTTTTCAAGTTCAATAAATGATACAGCTTTTTCTAATACTAATCGAAGTTTCCTTCCAAACTTTTTGTTTCAGATAGTGTGGAAAACAGCTGGATTATATTTTCTCTTCTACTTACACATGATATCTATTATTGCTGTTGGACTTGTTCAAGTTATAATCCTGACAAGGTTTGAAATGATTTGGCTTTTGAAGTCTGCACCAAACATATATGACATTATGTATCAATACAATTCCTTTATCAAATGAAAGCAGTTAGTGAAGTCAGAGCTATGAAGACGGTTTCTGATCAACGGGAAAAGAACATCTACTGATGTGATCATATGCCGCTGTGAGATTAACAGAGTAAGTTAAGCAACTGTCTATTTGTTAAGTTTGTTATTTCATGGATTTGTTTGATGATGTACAGGTTATCAATAACATGTTAAAATTAGTGAACATAAAAATGCAATGATTTTTCACACATCTTTTTATATATACAAAAATCCAGTTTCCAACTTGTGCTATTTTTGTGAGAACTATAAACAAATCACAGATGTGGCAGGGGCAATATCACCCCTGAAATAATAATAATGATAATAAAGGAGGATATGCTGTAAAAGAGAAAACACCAAGTGAAAGAGAGGAGTTTTTGAATAACCAAGATGTTAATATGCTGCAGAGACTTTGAAATGTAAATGTGACAGAAAGTTAATTTAGAACATGAAATACAATATTTTTGTAAGTGCACAAAGGATATCAGATTACTAATAGAAAATTACTGGAACAATAATAATTTGGAACTTTTAAAACAAAGAAATGGATTTTGACACTATAAGAATCAAAGTTAAAATTAAGAATGTTTTGATCTAGAATTTATTTTTAAAACAAGAATCTCTATAGTTTACAAAGAGCAGTAGAATAATTAATAGTGAGGTGATAAACAGTAATGTCTTGCTGTGAACCTTGGAAACCAATTGATGAAAAAGTAAATTGTTTATTCTTGGAGGAGTGAAGTTGTACTTTGGTAGTATGCCAGTATGTTTGCACTAGAAAAACAGATACATCACCAGTCTGGGTGACGTGAGGCAGGTTCTCTTAATAAAGAGGTGAGCCAACCAGAGGAGGCAGAGAGTTTTGTGTTTGTCTGTCTTCAAATGCAGTCGAACTGAGTGGAAAGATGTAAGAAATTGAAGTATCCACTGTGTTGCTGAAGCTTAGGATGAAGAAGCAAAATACCACCGCTAACATCTAAATACTGCTAATCCTGCTACTACTACTGAGAATGGGAACATCGAAGATTGTAGTAGTTGCACTAAGAACAGACCAAAAAGGGTTAAAATGGCCACATCTCTCCTTACAGAAATTATTCTAAGTATTTGTGGTTGTTTGGTTATTGTTCACATACAAGAAACATTCAACCTTGTGCAACAAGAATTAGTTTTTTTTTTGTATGTTTGCTTTTATATATAAAAAAGAAACTTTTGTTCTTTTAAATCGAATCGACTTGGTCATATTTATTTTTTCTGTTAACCCGATTCATACCCGACGAACTTGAAGGTGGACCAACAGAGAACTTCTGGATTTCTATGATCTGATGACCACTCTCCAAGAGCAAAACAATCACAATGTGGCTGCAGGGTGGCTTCAAATTGACACTGGGATCCAGAGATTTGTGTCTAACCTGTAATACTGGACCATACCGGATCAACGGCCGGTCTTGTGGAGTGTGTGGGTCCAGTAGGGTGAGGATATGGTGTTACACAGCGTAGTATATTATATTTACAGATCATGGCAGTTATTAAGATGTGATTAAATACACTTTAATGTTTAAAAAAAAAATTATTCAGTATTATTATTGTTTAGGTAAGAAGCATTATAACATAACACAAATAGCTATATTGTGGAAAAAGGAATTTGACAATATACACATTTTTTTACATATTTATGACTTTTGCTTTAACTTTTATCAGAAACAACATTCTTGTACATGTAGTTATGGATAATAAAATGCATTAATTACTAATTTTTTTAAATAATAACTATTTGTACTCAGTTGTTGACATTAATAGCTATCTGCTGATATGTTAAAATTTTGGAATAATGCAATAATAAAAATTTAAATTTCATCTCTCTGATGCCATGATCTATTACCAGTATACTAATATTATATTGAACAGCATACTTTCTTTCAAATAAAGGAGAATAAATACACAGAACTAAATTATTTTATTTATCATGGTTAATTTTACAACATGTCAACCCCCGTTATTTAATGCCAAAATTTTATAGGACAAAAACCAAAATGAATTAAAGTTTAATGCTAGATTTTCTATATTAAATATTATCAAGAATATTTCTATACATTTTTAATGTTTTAAATGATTTTAAAAAATAATATAGTTATGAATATTGTAAAGATTTAATGGATTTGTTTATAATTTTAATTCAACATTTATATGACTTCAAATGTTATTAAAGTGGACACTTCATAAAGATTAAAAATAAATCCATTAACTCTTAAGAAATTGCTGTTATGTTTCATATATTCTTAGTGTTCAAGTGGTAAAGCATACTAGATCAAATGGTGGTTTCACCTACAAAGAGGAGGACACATGTTCAATCCCTGTCAGAAAACATTTTTTTAATTAAAATTTCTCAAATGTACATGCAGATAGATGTAATACACATTGTTTAAAAAATAAAAAAGGGGCATCTATTTCACATTCAAAGTGTCCACTATAATAATATTTGAAGTAAAAAAAAAAAAAAAAATAAATAAATCTATTAATTTTTTAAACACCCACACATTATATATAGTGTTAGTATCCTACAGGTTCATGCATTACCAATTCTTAAAATTATAAAAGCTTAGTGATTCGGTTGTCGGGTTATACAAAAATAATCTTATATATTAATAAGCGATGGTCTATGCTGTTATATATAAAAATACACATTATTTAAAAAATAAAAATGGCCCTGTCCATTTCAAATATTAAGTGTCTGCTATAATAACGTTTAAAGTAACATAGATATGAATATATGTATAGATTCAATTTAAAAAGAAGAATTTAAATATAAAAATAAAAGTAACGTGAATAAAATTTAAGAATTAGCTTCAAAAGGTGAAGATGGCATTTTTAAAACATTTCTTTATTAACAAAGAGAAGATAACTTTTGCTATAGCAATAATGACAGGGTCAATATTCCTTTAACATTATCACCTGTCAAAAAGAAAAACAGTCAGCCTGTACTTAAGTTTGATGTCTAAGTGATTTAAAATTGTGAAGGATTTAAAAGGGAAATTTATTCTTTTGACAAGAGCTTTCAATGGATGATTTTATGGGCTATAATATAGCATAAAATATTATTTATTAGGAATTTTATCTGTTTTTGTTTGTTTTTTATTATGGTAGAAGACTGTCTTTCATTTCCAATTTTTAAAAGTATGTTGAAAAAATTAAACTTGACAACCATTCACTGGGCAAATGTTTCTGGAGGCAGACAACTTGATTAAGACAGTTGACAAAATCAAATAAGCTTAATATGGATGCAAGCACATCACAATATTTTGACAAGTACCATACAGGCTTCAGCAAACAATTAGGTCACCAAAATAAACTAATATTACTAGTTTTATCTAGTGTCAATAAGTTGAATATAATTGCTTATTGAAAGCAGATCTAGTACAATAATAGTCAAGGTTATTTTATTTAAAATGTTTCCTTTGAATTCATTCTTCACCATAACTATCAATACTGTACATGTGTCTGTCAAGTCCATTTAGTCAACTGTTTTATTGAAATCATTGTCTTCATTCAGGACTATGTTTACATGTGGGGATGGTATATTAGCAAAAAAGATTCTTTTTCATGATGTATTGAGTCCCCACAGGACATAGGCAATCGTGACTCTCCACAATTTCCTGTACTTTGTAACTTAATAAATTTTATCTTTTTGTTATTTCTCCAAAACCCTGTTCCATCATCCATTCACTTGAGTTAATTTAGTCTGTGATGTGTTGTTTTCCTCTGTCCCACAATCTGTCCTGAGACTATCAGATTTTCCAAGTGTTCCTATCTTATTTCTTATTTCTTAGAAATTTCAACCATCTCTTCTGGATGCTAAGTATAAGAGTCCTTTTTTGTTCTCATTTTCCTTAAAACTTCTTTGTTGCTCACATGTATTCTCAGCATCCTTCTGTAGAGACATTTGTTGGTTCATCTCTCTGCTTCATCTACAAAAAGATTGTTCAGTATTCACTGCTATATAAGAGAATTAGTACTATGTAATAATACAGTGCTCTTTTCTTTATACTAATCTTACTTATTATAAAACGCAGAGTGTGTGTCTGTACGTTTATATATTGGATCGGATTTCCTACATTTTTCAACTGATTTCAACAAAACTTCGTAAAATTACCTTGCGGTGGTTCTAACAGCGCCAAAAATTGGAAAAACACAATTGTTTTTGCATGAAATCAATTTGAAAACATGATTAAGAAGCATCATGAGAATGAAAGGGAGACAACTCATATCGAGTTATACTTATTATAAAACCCAGGTTGTTTGTGTGTGTGTGTGTGTGTGTGTTCGTTTATATATGGGATCGGATTTCCTACATTTTTCAACCAATTTCAACAAAACTTCACTTTTTTTTGGCAGGTAGTGTTTCTTATTGTCTTGCACACTTTTTTCTTTATTTTTACATTCAGAATGCTTTAAATATTCCATTTACAAGACAATTTTTTATAATAAAATTCTATTCAATCGGTAGACTTATAACGATTGAAAACAATATGTTTTTGTTTGAGTTTGACCAATTCGTAAAAAAAAAAAAAAAACTAATTAAGACATGCGTGCCCGTCAACCTTAAACAATAATCTTTGTCAATTTTATTTTTCAGTCTTTATGATGGTCGATACTTGATCTATCTCTTACTGTTACATCCCCAGGCAATGCCGGGCTCTACTGCTAGTAATAAATATATGTTTTGTTCGTCACCATTTAGAGAATTGTAGCAAATGGTGTGCATATACACGTGTGCATGTGTATATATATATATATATATATATATATATATAGTCAATTAAAAACAAGTTTCCTTTTATGCATTTACTTGATATAGATATATAAATAATCCACAGTGTACTGAGAACAAATGGTTCATATGCAAATAGATAACAAATTTAACCAGAAAACCAAAACAGGAAGAGAAGTGTCATAAGGATGTGTTTTCTTACCAAGCTGTATTTTCCATAAAACGCACTAAGTTTCAGATATTTTTTATCGTTTTTTTTATTAGAACCTCTGCAATATTTCATGAATCTTTCACCATATAAACAGTACCTAACAATAGGGTTTTTCATTTTCAACATAGCAATAAACCTAACATGAAAGCTAAATTAATATCTTTGGTCAGGGATGAAATCAAAGTTTGAAGATCTTGATCACACAAAGCAACATATGTTAAAAATCCTTGGTTTAATATTTTCAGAGAATTATTCTTGCTTGCCCAGTTGCTATAGCAAAATCCTTCTTCTATCAAAAGCTGCAACGTTTATTTGATAGACCTGGATCAATGAATAGTGACCTAATCCCGGTCTCAACTTTTTCTTCTGCAATCCTGATGTGAAGATTATTAATAATTCAGAAATGCTATCACACAAATTCTAACAAGAAGCCAATTTCAGTTTTTATCCCAGCTTGAACACAAAACAAAATGATTATATATATATATATATATATATATATGTGTGTGTGTGTGTGTGTCAGTATGTGCATGAGAGAGAGACACACACACACACATGCAGATCAGCAATATCAATTTTCACCATTGCATATTTTAATACAAGTGTCACCACTTGAAGCATGTGATAGTCAGCTGCCAAATTTCTCCAATTCATTCAAGTTGAATAACTGCTTTGTAACACTAAATAGTGAGAAATATTTATAAAAAGAACAGAGTAAGAAATTAAAGAACCCGTTTTCATAGGAATATTAAAACTATTTGTTTTCACAAACAATTTGAATATACTGACAATAAAAAAGATGTAATATTGGTTTGCATTTGTTTTAGGTATTATACAGCTTTCTATCGGAGTTTTGTAAGAATAGAAAGAAGGAACAAAACTGTGGATGTCAGGTCAGTTGGTTAATTTAACAGAATGTCAACTTTTGGGTTATTTAATGTTACAGAAAAGTTTTAACAGATAAAAATTGCAATGAAGAGAGATTAGAATTTGCTAGAGTCAGACAAGCAGACAATAGCCTGTTGGTGCTAGAGCCAGTTGACGGCCCAACCAGCAGTAGAATTAGGAAACAGCCCACTCAATACTAGAGCCAGACAATGGCCCGCTCGGCAATAGAGACAGACGATGGCCCGCTCGGCAATAGAGACAGACGATGGCCCGCTCGGCAATAGAGACAGACGATGGCCCGCTCGGCAATAGAGACAGACGACGACTCACCCAATACTAGACCCAGACAGGCAGGCAATGGTCTGTTCAATAGTAGATCCAGACTGACAACAATCTAATTTGTATCAGAACCAAAAAGGTAGACAATGGTCCAGTTAAAACTGAAGTTAAAGTAATAGACACTGATCACATAACAGAATCTGCAAGTATCCAACTGTAAGGCAGTTCCTTTAGAAAAGGTCTTAATTCCTTCCAGAGGATACAGCTAGCATACTTCAACCACTGCTAACAAGTTAAACAGTGGGTGTGGTATATTACAACAAAACTGTAGAAATATAAGAAATTCTTCCATAATTACAAAGACTATTATTAAAGAAAAGTTACTTGTATTTACTTAGTTTGACAAAAGACCTCAATTGCAAAGGACTCCCTGTAGAGGTAATTGTTTCTGAGACTAGTTTGGTAAGCACTACTTCATGGCAAAATATCAAAACTATACTCATATTTAGTAAGTTTAGTTGAATAAAGCCAAAAAGTACAAGTCCAGTGCATACAGTGAGAATCAAGCTGAATACAAAAGCAATAGTTTGCATGATTAGTTTGTAAAGTGCAGATACCTCCAAAAATTTTCTAAAAAAATAGTATAGTATGATAAAAAAAAGGCCATAAATTTAATAAAAACAATTTTATCACCATATTGTTTATTATTAAGAGGAAAGCTCAAAGTATGTTTTTTTTAATTATTTTATTAAATTTTTAAAATCCTTTCTAGCACTTATTTTTATTTTTATTTTTTTAAAATCAGAATCATCCCAAGCAAGGCAGTAATGTCACTAAAACACCAGGGATTACAGGATGTGGAGGAATTAAGAAGAGAAACATTAATGATGAGCAGAAAGAGAAGAGAATAATCAGATGGACAGTAGATAGCAATTGACATTGCATTTTTTAACATTAAAGTTGGCTGGAAAGCAAGGAGCTGGAAGGGAGTTCTACAAGCAAGAGGTGTAAGAGAAGAAAACTGTTAACACAGAATTTATGGCTAACACATAGCCAGCTCGACTGTAAATTGATGAGATCCTGATGCCAGTCTAAAGCTTAAATTCAAAAACTGTAGGTACCATAGTGAAGAGCTCATTCAAACAATTGCCATGAAAGTATTTATAGAAAAGACAGAGAGGTAACTTTATGGCAGTGGGAAAGTGACTAGAGCTGAGCTGCCAGATAAGGACCAATAATATTGCTGATTCTTTGGATTTTATCAAAGAGCTCAAGGCAAAATTCAAAATTTTGGTTAAGCAAGTGGGCAAAAGATTAGTATTGGAAATTTTAGCATCTTTTTTTGCATTAAAAATAAATTGCTCTGAATTGTAAAATAAAAAATGCAATAAAATTCTGACATTATTTAATTAGGAAAGCTTTTAATGCCTTTTATAAATAATATATATTAAGGACATTATTGTTGTAAGAAAAAATTTTTTTTGATGAATAATGAATTTTTACAAGAATTATTTTCATTTTTTTTTTTAATTTTAATTTGAAAAATTTATTAAGTTTTAAATGTTTTTAAATTCTATATTAATTTCATTTAAGTGTATTTTTGGAAGATTTTTTTTAATAAAGACAATTACATTGTGATCAAAGACGATTAAGAAAGGGTGCTAATCATCTGTGTTAGCACCCCCCTTCAAAAAAAACCCTCCTTCCAGTCAATTTAAATTAGTTTTTGAAATAGAGCAATGTATTTTGCTTATTGGTTATATTAAATTTAATCTAGTAGTTTCAAATTAAAATACTAGCCTCAAGAATGATTTTTCATTAAAAAGTAAACTATTATTTCATGGTATGAGAACTGCATAATTTTACATAATAGGAACATAGAACTTAATTTTTATAGCATGCAAGAGAGCCTGCCACAAAACAAGATAACATTTGATAAGTTCTTATTAACTAAATGTGACTTAGTTTTGATACAAGATCATACGAATGAAGTACCCAGTATGAATTGACCACACTACTGAATAGTAATGTAAAATCAGCTTGCTGACTATTACCTCTTAGCAAAGGGCATTGTCTTCTGTGAGTAAATTTAAATTTATCTAGCAAAAGTCCTCAAACAGGGCACCTAGTGAGAACCACTAGATAGAGTAATGGTTTGTTCAGCTAGTGTTAACCCTTATATTATAAGAAGCCACTCTCTTCATAAATAACAATATGAATACTAACAGGGACAGTATTTCTTGTCTTTTGAGTGTGGTTTATAATCACCGAAGTTAAGCAATGTCAAACCCGGTTAGTATAATTGATAATCGCCTAGAATTGCTAATCAGAGAGCAGAATTGGTTTAGTTATATTCACTTATGCTCAAATATCCTTGGAAAAGGTGTGAATCCACCTCTTCCCCCACCAGCTATGGGGTAATTAGTAAAACTTGTATCACTAAATCATTATTATCTCCTCAAACATTCTTATAATCTAAAAATATTTTCTGTCTCTAAATAACTTGCAAAATGTTGATAAACCAGAAAAAATGAATCAATCAATCTTTTGAGTGTGTCGGCCAAAAATAGTACAACAAGAATTTCCTAGTAAGTAAATAGCATTACTAAAAATGAGTTTCAGCAGTTTGTAGAGGTCAAAATGAAGACAAGGTGTGAATTCCAAAAGTGTGAGCATTATATAATTACCATTGTTAGTGAAAACAATGTGCGGAGGACAAAATGAAGACAAGGTGCAGAGGACAAAATGAAGACAATGTGTAAATTTCAAAGAGATATATTAATATGGTGATCAATACTTCCACTGGACATATTTATATGTTTTAATAAAACTTACATTGCTTGTTATCAATATATGTTTACAAGACACCATGAAATGTTGGTTCTTAGTATTTGTATTATAAACTAACAAGCACTTAGTGCTATTTTCAAACAAGTGTAGACACATAGTAATGTACATGTTTTGTAATAGAATTTTATATTTTATTGGGGTTGTCATTTAGCTTACTGTAGAGTATCTGATCAAAACCAAAATGGTGGTGCTCATGAGAAATCACTGTTAGCATCTTTATAATTATTTATTTTCTATAAATTGTAATTTCCTATTTCATGCAAAATGGGCCAGCACAGCCAGGTAACAATATTATAAAAGTGAAGCAGTGAACATGTTGTCAACACTGAAAAGGAAAAGTAGCAAAAATGTTAGCATCTATTTTCTTATTCTTATACATTTAGCGTCAAACATGAAAATAAATGCAATGTTCAACAACAAATTTATTTTTACGAGATCCATAATTTGTCAATGTAACTTGCAAGGGGGTCACATTATAAAATAAGGAAAAGAGAAGAGAAAATGATGGTAAAGAAAATAATCCTACCTGTCCATCATCGGAACAACTGGCAATATAATCCCCACTGTCATCAATGCTGATCTGGTTTACTGTATTATTGTGCTGATGGAAAAAAAGAAAATAGGTAAATAAGTACAAAGTAATTAATATTGGTGAAATTGAGAGACAAATTTCAATTAGAAATAAATCATTCATAATAAATAAAAAGAATAAAGTGATCCTTCACTCAGGCAGCATAAAACAAACTGCTATTCTCTGAATGGTGACAAATCAATAAGACTGAGGTGTCAGTTACATGCCATGCATCATTTATCTTTAGATACATGACTGACGAAGCAGATTTTTTCCCTTTGCAGTAGGTTTCCATTTCTTTCTGCGGTAGACCAGTTGCCATCCAAGACTATAGAACCTAGTCTGTCCTGCTATTTACCCATATCTTGAGAGAATTCATACCTTTCCCAAGGGTATTAGCACGTAAGTGAATGTAATGGATTCGACTAGAATTCAAAATCAGCTCTCTGATTACACAATCCGAGCTGCTATCCATGACTCCACCGTGTATACATTTATTACAATTAAACATTATTATAAACCAGTACTGGTTAACTATGCAGCAAATAAATACTGAAAACATGGGACTGTTCCTGTACCACAAGATCCACAAAATTCTGCTGATGAATAACAATGTCCTGAGAGTATATCTCGTGATTGATTTCCTTGATTCCAGCATATATGTATCTCCCAAGATATTTTTGGTAATCCTTCACTTAAGTGGAGTAACATAAATTGTTCTCTGAATGGCATACAATCAATAAGACCAAGGTGTATACATTTATTACAATTAAACATTATTACAAATAATGGTGGACTATGCAGCAAATAAATGCTGAGAACACTGAACTGTTCTTGGACTGCTAATGCCATATGAATTTAATAGATCTAACAGTGGCAACCTTTTGTCAGCAAAGAATGAATCATCTCTGACACTTCGACAATGTTTACATGATTTGCAATACCAGCAATAACCATCTGTTGCCTCTCGATAGGTATTGCAATACCAGCAATAACCATCTGCTGCCTCCCAACAGGTATTGCAATACCAGCAATAACCATCTGCTGCCTCCCGACAGGTATTGCAATACCAGCAATAACCATCTGCTGCCTCTCAGCAGGTATTGCAATACCAGCAATAACCATCTGCTGTCTCTTGATAGGTATTTAGTCCAAATGTTTCAATGTAGGCTGTTTCAAATGAGCTGTCATCGTACTAACCAACACAGCCTCCTGAGATGATTGCCAAGCTCAAATAGGCACCATTCTTCTTGCAAAATATCTTCTCATAATAATAATTCATTTGGATCAATGATCGACAGTAGAAGATTTGGTCTACCATGTGACATGGCCGAAATGAAAGTTTATTTTATGCTATTTAAGTGAAGCAGAACTTTGACAGATTATTTTAGGCCACTTATGTGAAGGGTTATCAAGAATAACCCATAAATAGCTATTAAGCAGCTTATGTAAAGAAAGTCTCAATTTGACATTGAAATTTATCTAAAAGTTCCTTGAATTTTCAATTTATTTTGGGGATTTTGTCCACCTTTGTGATAAGATGCTGTTTTTTTTTGTCTTCTGTATGCTAACCTTGTCCTGTTTGTTTTGCGCCAGAAATTTTTTTTTTACCTGAATTCATAATATTAGCTGTTTCCTTATAAGGAAATATTCAGCAGTAATTGACCAAGCAGCCAGTGCAACTTTCAGGTGAAATTTATAAAATGGTTCTATTAAAACAATTTTTCAGGCAAGTCGGTTTCACCAGTCCATTAACTGTTATTGCTCTTTCAAGTACTGATGGAGTGGTGGAGGCCCTATCCTTTAGTTTTAAGTAGTGCAGAACATCAAAATCTTGATTATGTTTCTCTTCAAACTATATGTGATGTCCATTTTATTTGTTGCTGCTGCTGAAAGTCCTCAAGTGATCAGTACCTTAACTAAAAAACTGTTTTCCTTGGAAGCCTGCTCAATACTAACAAATATCCAATGGCTAGGGCACTGCTGGCCACATTGATATTTAACATGAAAAAACATTTAAAAGATAAATGACAGTTTATTTCATGCCATTTAAGGAAAACAGAACTTTGACAGATTATTTTATGCTGCTTATATAAAGGATTACCAAGAATAATCCATAAGTAAGTATTAAACAGCTTATTAATATTATTTGCAAAGTGTAACACAAGGCCTTAAACATAGTTAGGATCAAACTCACTGATGATCAATATGGTTTGGTCTGGTTTATTTTACGGCATATCAATCTCAATGGGTCATTTAATGCCGACAACTTTTTTTTTCCTCATAATATTTTTGTTTTGTCAAAAAATCTATTTCTGTTAATATTTTTTCCTCAAAAATGTATAGCAGGTAATATTATTTTTTTCAAAAACGTATAGCTGGCAATAGTTTTTTTTTTCCAAAAACATATAGCTGGCAATAGTTTTTTTTTTTTTCTTTTTCAAAAAAACGTATAGCTGGCAATAGTTTTTTTTTTTTTCCAAAAACATATTGCTGGTAATATTTTATAATGCTTTTTACCTCAGTTTCAGGGTTAACTATTTGCCCACAGCTGGGACCCTAACAGGTGCTACCACCCCAGGTCAGAGTGAACCTGGGACCACCAACCACCAGCAATTAAGAGGTGGTTCCACGCTCCTCAAAACCTCCTGATCAGAGGTCTTGGTGTTGGACGTAGTAGATGCCAATGTAGTTTATCATCATACCCAGGACACGGATGTAGTTTATCGTCATACCCAGGAAGGAATGATCAATATGATCCAGTTTGCTGACTATAAGATCATGATGAGGTATCAGAAGTTGTTACTTGAAAAATTGGCATCAATTTATTTCTACCATTTATGATGATCCTTATTCTGTGTGTTAGTTAAAAATAAAAGGCGTAAATGATTTCAAGTAGTGTTGTAGCGTACCTACGGACGATAATGGGCATGCCCCTATTCCCATAAATACAGTAGTGAATACTGTATGTTGGTCTGCAGTTGTAGATTCATTGTGGAATTCATATGACTCACTTCTAGCAGTTGACTACTTCTACGCACTACTGGCGAATCTTATATGTGTTGTTCTTGTCCTAAGTATTATTGTTTATTACCAACCTTCATTTAAATATTCTATTCAGTAACCTTCCCTAGGTTACAACACAGCAATTAAATTTATACACAAAATAATCTTATTCTGTCAGAAAATTCAAATTTCTTGCAACATATTTGTAAAAGGATGATTAGAATTTCTCAAAATGCCATGAAGTTCACTTCAGCTGTTGAAATAGACATCTTTTTTTTATCAAATATCACAATTTTATCAGATATAGAATAGAATTCAACATAGGGAAATCCAAAGTAATGATGAATAACGAAAGCAACACAAGCACCAGCATCATCATGAATGGTGAACCACTGAAGTTTCCAGTTTCAAATACTTGGAAGCAACCCTGTTAAAAGATGGCACCTGCAACACAGAAATCTGCACATGGACTGCTACAGCCACAATGGCCAGACTGGAAAGGAGATGGAAGAGCAACTTCAGCTTCCATACCAAGTTCATAATCTGCAAATCACTGGTCATATCCATCCTCCTCTACAGGTGTGAGACTTGGACATTTGTGGTTGAAGCAGGAAAGAGAATTCAGGTGTTCTAGAACAAATACTTGAAAAAGATCCTCCACATCTCTTACATGGAGCACAAAAACCAATGACTATATATGGAGCAAGGTCAAAAGTCTTGTGGGCCAACATAAATCTCTCCTTGACACTATTAAGCATCAGAAGATGGTATGATTTGGCCACATCATATGGCATCACAGTCATACTGTTTTTTTGTTTGTTTGTTTTTTTTTAATTATTATAGTGTTTTTTTTTTTAACTTATAATGCTAATAATTTTTTTTTTTTACTCTTTTCACAATATACAGTCTACTTTATCCACCGGATTCTTTAACTGAAATTATGTCCATAGTAGTCTATTGTTAGTTAGTACTCTTTATATACTCTAGTCTGTAATCTATGCTATGGTGTCCACATGCCTTTGACGTGACTTGCAGACTTTTTGGCATAGATTTTTTCAATACCTCATTGATTTTAAGTTCTTTACTTTTGTGGTTCTTCATGTCTAAGCTTATTTCTTGAAACTTTTTTTCTCTTTGTGTATTTAGATTGTTTAGTTCTGAGGCCTTCTTTCATTAACAATGTTTGTATCGTAATGAAGTGAGAGGAAAACAAACATAAGAATAGTACAAAAAAACAAAAAAAAAAACAAAAACATCTTAAAATTAACACGTCATCTCAAACTGTCAAACCTTAAAAAACAGTTTCTTAACAAGGTGCTGTTATTAGACAAACATATAAAAATGCCATTTACTCTAATGATTACATAGAGAGAGACAAAACAAATTACGAGAAGAGCAGAGGGAATAAAACAGGAAATACAGATGTATATTTTTCAGGCAGCATATTTAGAATTTTTTTTTTTAAATTTTATAACTGCCCACGAACTGAGCCTGAGTTATTTTCTGCATCAAACTAAATATTTCTAATAGGGAGAGAAAAAAAAATTGATAAAAACCTCAATTTTTTTCAATTCTTACCTAAAATCTTTTGAAGCCAGTTTAAACAATGAATGTATATTGCAGAATGAAAAACAGAAAAGTATTGTCAGTAGTCAGGAACTAAATGCAAGCATTACTGAGAAAATAAGGCTATTATAAGCTTAATGAAAATCTACTGCTCCTAATTTTACAATAGAAGAATATTGGAAATCTGAGAAAAAAAAAAAAAAAAAAAAAATAGAAAGGCAAAGGAAGGCAACCTTAGAGGGAAAGTGACTGAAGCTGAGATGCTAGATCAGGAACAATAATATTGCTGATTCTTCTTTGGATTTTATCAAAGAGCTGTAGACAAATAGCAGGACCACTGGATCATATGTGGCAGCAAATATTCTAAGCTGGGATGAATGATAGACTTAGATATGCAAGATAGATTCTGGAAAGAAAAATTGTTTTGCTCAACACAATGAAGGACCTTTCTTAGGAGCTGACCTAGCAATGAATTCAATATAGTCTTTCCACTTCATGTCATTTGAGAACATTATCCCGAGAAGGCGCAGTGAGTCATGTTCCTAGAGGTTAGAATCAGCCATGCTGATGGAAGGCAGAGAGGGACCTCTCAGATGGTTAATGGAGAGCAGTTTAGTTTTGGAGGTATTAAAATTAACAAGACACCCTTTGCCCTAGTTAGCAATATACTGATGTTCGTTTTGAACATCAATCACCAATTTGACCTTATCACACTGATCAGACTTAGTATTGAGACAAGAGTAAATTGTTGTGTCATCAGCAGAGATACCTAGTTGAGAGGTGATGTCATCAGGAAGGTCATTAATGAAAATTAAAACAAAGCAGGGCCAAGGATGGATCCCTAAGGTACACCCGCATTAGTACGAAAGGATATGGACGAGTGACCATTTAGGATAATATTCATTTCACATTTTGATAGGAAAGACTGAATCAGTTAAAATATTTGTCCAGTGACACCATAACTTTTCGGCTTGTAGAGAAGACCTGTATGCCAAACCCTGTTGAAAGCTTTTGAGATGTCTAAAAAGATACAGCCTGAGCTTCACTATTCTTATCCTGAGCTTCATAGGACTCTTTCTGCGATTATTGTTAGTACATCAGCAGTTGACCTGGAGAAATGAAAGCCATATTGCTTGTCTGAAAAAAGGCCATGTCATGTGAGATGCTTAACCAGTTGAGCATTGATTAGGGTCTCTTGGAGTTTCCCAAAAAGAGGTAGAAGACAAATAGGCCCATAGTTGGAAGGGTCAGATAGTTTATTAGAATTCTTAACAACTGGAACAACAGATGATGACTTCCAGCAGACAGGAAAGCATTTATTATACAGTTTAGAGAAAACAGGAACCAGTTCAGGAGCACACATCTTAATGGATATTACATGGATACCATTAGATTCACATGGTTTGTATGGATCTAGGTTAAAGAGCAGAAACCATATCACTCAACAGAGACTGTTCAAAGTAGGAAGTTAGGCAGGGATACTCAGGTGAGTTAAGAGTAGAGTTTAAGGAGAATTTATGAGTGAAACATTCAGTGTTATCAGTAGTAAAAGATATTAACATCTCAAATTGATTGAAGAGAGGAGGAAAGTGACCTAATATTTTATTAATCTTAGATTACTGAAAAGAATCCCATAAAGTGTCCTGGCTAGTCTGATAGCTAAAACTTAATTAAAAATGGATTTCTTCTGTGTGAAAAATGTAATGATAGCTAAAGTAAATAATAAAACAGATTAGATACGACTGATAACACTTTGAGGAATTTTGCGACAGGTGACAGGCAGAGTAACAGCACTTCTATCAAATGAAACTTCATGAGCTGATTGAGAAGTTTGATGAATTTGATAGCTGGCATGATAATTGCAGAATTAAACGGCATTAAATCTTTGGAGATTATTTGTGAGCAGCTTAATCATTGCCATGACAACCAGTCCTACTCTGTGGAAAATGCTTATTTAGTACTACATCATTTTATTTAATAAAGTATTATCGTAATAGTTTGATTTTTTAAAATCATTTCTTGAAGTTGTATAAATCGGCAAAGTGAAATACAAAAATAAATTAAAAAAAATATCACATTCACTAAGTGTTTTACTTCTCCTTCCATGGAAAAACATTAATCATAGCTCTCAAAAACCCCTTTCTCCTACTTTCAGATTGTGAGAAATACCCTTGTGTAGAGCTTCCTTACTTGAAATTTTCTTACTTCCTTTATGCTATATGAAGATAAGCTTAGTACGTATCAAGACTAATGAAAATATAAAGAGAAGAAAATATTGTTAATTTAATTTAGTCCAGGCATGGGCAACATTTTTCAAACAGTGAACTTAGACAACCTCCTCAAAGATGAGGAAGAGACTTGAAACAACAGAAATGTGATTCTGCAGAAGGAAACGTATACTTAACATCAGGCAGAAAGAGTTGAAATTTCTAGGGCACATAATGAGGAAAACAGGTTTGAAAAATCTGATACTCACAGGATAGTATGTGTCTATATTTCTGAGATGAGGTATTATTTACATTATTTGGACTATTGTCATCTTTGTCGCCATATTTATTACAACAGCCTTCTTCAAGTGGTTGGAATGTCGAACTTAACCCTTTATTTCACTCACGGGAGTAGACAGTTCTAGTTCCACGTGCCATGTTTAGTGGATGTCATTTATCAGTTATCTCCTGTTAATTTTCCCTCTGAAAGTTCTCTACTGCCTTAACTGGGTATTAAACTCACTCTTTGGTTCCTGTCACTGGATCTAACCAATGCCTTTATCCACTGTGGATAGATTGAAACATTTCACTCCCAGTAAGACAATAATGCCACTAAAATGCAGGTAGTAGTGGCATTCCTGCCTTGATTGGGGTGAAATGATTTAAGAAAAAAAAGAAAGAAAAGAAAACGGAGTGAAAGAGAATGGAAAGACTTTTGAAAGAACTGGAAACACAATCCTAAACATGCAATAAGGGATAAACCTTTTCTCCTGTTCAAAAATAGGGAAGGAGTTTGAACTGGGCTATAGTCAAACCTATATTTCACCTTACTATATTTTTCTGAGGCAATATTCACTACATCAAATTATCTATGTGGTTCTACAGAAGGTTGCTGAGGATACCATGGCCCAACCATGCGAGCAACAAAGTTTTAGAGAAAATGGAAACTAAAAGGAAATATATACTTAACATCAGGAAGAGTCAGTTGAAATTTCTAGGGAACTTAATGAGGAAGGAGGGCTTGAAAAATCTGATACTCATAGGACAGGTGGAAGAAGGAAAAAGGTTCAGAGAAAAACCCAGCATAAACTAATTAGTGAGCTTCAGTAAATGGATAGCAAAACAAAGTTTAGGCGAAATAACAAAAAGACAAAATTTATTAAGAGCTATGAAGGAAATGAAATTGTAGAAAATCATGGTCACCTAAAGTCTGGAGTCACGACACATAGCCACATGAGACATGGCTCATAATATGATGGCCCTAAAAAATTTTTTTTAAATTTGAAAGAAAATTTTCATTGAAAGTGCTTCAGCAATTTTCACTAAGGAAGACCATATGCATAAGTATTTGACTTAGAAATTGGGATAAGTTATTTTTTTTTTCATTGGAGAAAAGATTTTTTCTATAATAAAAAAATTGAAATCTTGGAATCACATTAAAACTGATGACAGAATGATTAACATACACTGCTGTGTGTAATTTGTTTCTAATTTATTCATTTGAAAATACAAAAAAATGTTTAAAATAAAAATATATATTTTTTGGCGTAGAAGAAAATTATCATGAACATTTCCTGTTTGTAAAGCAAAAATTGTTTACATATATGATCTTCCTTAGTGAAAACTGCTAATGGTTTAAAATGCTGAAAATTTTTACCTTCAGTGAAAGGTCACAAAATTCAAGAAATATTGTGCTTAATCACCTGAACTTTTTCTTTTACAACTTACTTATTTTATTCTCTTCAATAGGAGTAGATAAGTTTGCCTATTGTCTGGTCCACACTCCTCTTTGATTTTTTGAGCAGGAGTAGAGGGTTATCCCTTGTTCTCTGTTTATGATTGGGTTTCCAGTTTCTTCTAAATTTTATTCAATTGCTTCACTCCCATGCATCTTAGTGGCATTTTGCCTTGCTTGGGGTGAATTGATTAAAAAAGAAATTCATGTGAAAGAAAATGAATCAACAAGGGTTTGTTTTGTTTTATGGCATATCAATACCTCAATGAGTTATTTAATGCTGACAAGATTTTTAGGATAGGTTCCTATGAACAGAATATGTATTCTTTGTAAGAAATCAGTATGTAGATCAGGTTTCATTGACATATTTTTGTAAAGACAGTTTTTGGCAATATTTTTTTTTCTTTTCAAAAATGTATTGCTTGTAATTTTTTTTTTTTCAAAAGTGTATTGCTTGTAATAATTTTTCAAAAATGTATTGCTGGTAATAACTATTTGCCCAAAGCTGGGACCCTAACAAGTGCTACTACCCCAGGTCAGGGTGGACTGGGAATAATAGCAATTAAGAGGTGCTTCTATGCACCTCAAAACCTCCTGTTCTGAAGCTTTGCTGCGACATGTAGTTTATTGTCATACCCAGGAGGCCTCATTGGGGGAGTTTTACCCCTCTGCAGTCAGTGTATTCTGAAGCCCCAGACAACAGGGCATGTGAATGAACAAGAGAGAATAGAAGAAAACAAAAAACAAAAAAATAATAAGCGTTATTTTCTTTCTGAATATAAGCCTGTCATTTAGAAAGCAAAACAGGCCAAAGTTTGCCTATGATTGAAGTAGAATTAATTTAAAAGATAAAGCTTACAAAATGAATCTTGGTAGATTTCTACTTAACTTCCTCAATTTCATATATGGAACTTAAAATATACTTCAAAGACTCTAAAATTAATCTGAGTGGATTTTTTACTCCAATGAACAATGGTTAAGAAAATATTTGGCAATAGTGGCAGCAGTGGAAAGAAGATAGAAATGCTAAAGAATTTTTAGCTGCCACAGAACAATTTGTTTGTCTTGATAACAATTTTCAAACCACTGTCAAAGCACCATTCCTATAACCGTATGCTGTGCATGCAAGTTGAAAATTTCAAGCTAGATTTATAATCGGAGTTGGCAACAACATTCACAATGGCACAGTGAGCAGTGATCAATCACATGTAGTCACGTTGCCTAAAGACATTTATCTGAAATCCTCAACTAACTCCTTGCTCATCAGCGCCATTACTTCACACGACTTATTGATATCCAAGTAGTATGGTTGATCACTCGAAAGAGGAGAAAGAAAGGAGAAATGGAAGCAGAAAGGCCGCTCTGTAAAGGAGGTTGGCTGATCAGCATTCACAATTCACAAAGCAACCGACATTTAGTGTCAGCAGTGAAAAACGAACATAGAAAAGAGTAAAAACATTCATCAGTGCTGAGATATTTACACTTCAATGGAGAAGTGGTTGAAACTTATATGTAAAAGATAACAGGCTTAGTAAACGAGAAATGACATCAAGTTAAAAGTACAAATTGGAATGTAAAAAGAATTCTGAAAAGAAGTGGTCAAGTTCAAAGTAAGGTATTCAGATGTTATTTTTCATATTTTTGCTCATTTAATTATTTTTTGTACATTTTGCATGTGTGTGAGAGAGAGAGAGAAAGAGAGAGGAAGCCAAAAGTTTGATAAGGAGAAGTGTAAAATGTATAACTCAAAATAAAGAAAAGAAAACAATTACTGATGTTAAATGAGGCCCTTTATATTTTTGGTGGAGTGATTTTGTGAGAAGTCTGGAATATCTGGTGAAACAAGAAATGTTCGGTAACTTCACAGATGAACAATCTTTTTAAGTTCTCTCTCTCTCACATACACATATATATATGTGTGTGTGTGTGTGTGGACACAGAGGTCAACACCAAGCAACAATAGTATTTCATGCTTAAATGCAATTGTCAGGACATCTTTTTGTGTTTATATATACATATGCTCTATCCCTGATATTGAGCACTTTAACTCATAAATATAGCATATCATTAAACTATATATATATATATATATATATATATATATATATATATATACACACACACAAACATTTTACCAGTTTGTGACTGGAAGGGATAATTCTGAGGAGGGCTCAATGTAGACTACAGGCCATTATAACGATAATAAGAAAACGGAGACTTTAATTATCCATTGATGGATAATTAAAGTCTCCGTCTTGTCTTATTATATATATATATATATATATATATATATATGAAAATTTCTCAGAGTTAACCTGTAGAAAAGACAATATTTATAATATAAATGACAATAGGAAAACTGTAGTTATTGCTGACGCGTTTCGTCTAATGTGGACTTTCTCAAAGCAAAAAACGAAATGAATTTAATTAAAGAAAGTAACTAATAATAACAAAAAACAATAAAAAACATAGAAATAATGATGAACTCAATTTCGATGTTTAGAGAAAGGCTACAAACAAAAATGATCTGATTAGTTTCTAATCAAACCAATCTTTTAAAATTAAATCTGGAATTATTATAGGTTTCTATCTAAGAGCATTAAGAATCTGTAATCCCCAATATTTACTTAAAGAAGAAACATACATAGAAGACACATTCAAAAAACCTACAATTCTCATATCATTTCATCCACAATGCAAGAAGAAAGGCATACAAAATATACAAACAAAACAAAACTAATAACTTAATCCACAATAGTAAATTACATGAAAACAGATTCATAATACTATCAACCAACTCAGTTACGTCCACTATCCAGAATAACCTATCCCATCTAAATAATCTTAGAATAGTTACAAATACTTCCAAAACCATTATGGATATACTAATATATTGGAGAAACAAGAAGAAATTAAAAAAAAAAAAAACGCATTTATGAGAACAAAAGAGATCTCACAAAAAACAACTTCGCTAATGCACTAGTCATGCATAGAAATAAATTCAACCAGAATTTTGATTTTAAAAATGCTACACTCATAAAAAAAAGAAAATAACTCACTCAGAAGGAAAATTCTAGAGAGTGCCGCAATAGAATATTACCCAAATATTAATCTACACCCGTGTGTGTATATATATTAGTATTATATGTATTATATATTAATCTACATGTGTGTGTATATATTATTTGATAATGCTTTTAAGATTGTATTAAAATCATGACAAGCATCTGTATTACTAACAGTTTCAAGATAAAAATCAATTACAGAATATAATCCATGTTTGCTTCAGTAAAACAAATTGTCAGACACTTAAAAGCAGCTCTAACCTCAGGATATTAAGTACTGCTTAACTAGCTAAGATGGGATGTACCCTAATCTATTGAGAGCAGAGGTCAGCTAGAATCAACATTTATCCCATAAAGAACTTTATGGGAACCTACCAAATATTCGAGACACAACCTGTGTAAGGCAAGTGCATTTTAGTGTTCATTGCTGGTTGAGTAGACAAGAGGTTGTGCATCAGTTTATAAGAAAAAAAAAAAATCAAGAGGCAGACTGCAAGAACCATCATCAATCAATTCACAGATGACACAAGGATTAAAAAGGAAGAATTGGGTAAAATTATGGATGACAGAAATGGAGGCCAGAAGTGTTTGTTTGAAGATGATCAGATAAATATATCACATATACACAAGTAATTAGTTTTCAAGTTAATCTTCCATATCAAAGCATTCAGCGGTGAATATCAATCATTGTCTAAACATTGTACAGTAGCAATTTGTGATTGAAAATCAGCAAATAACTGTGTAAGGCTATAAATTTATTGTAAACTCTTGTGTGTACAGATATATTAGGTGATATCCAAATATATCTCTATATGGATCTTATGAAAACTTTGTAAATAATTAAGGAATAATAATATTTAGCTATCTTATTGGATTTAATTTACCAAAGGTGCATTGGGATACTGAAGGATGCTTTTTAAAAGCTAAGCAAAATATTAACAGGAAAATTTCATTAGAAACAAGGATTGATTTGTTTTTACAGCTTATCAATCTTTTGCATGTTATCTAAAACCAGAAAATGGTTTTAGAGTAAAATTTTTAAAAAAATAATGATTTACTGATATAATTCCTACTAATATCTACAAGGACAATAGGTGGATTCATCCCCACCCTCCAAGGGTATTTGCATATAAGTGAATATAATGAACCCAACTGGAATTGGAACTCGGCTCTCTGATTTCCAATTCCAAGTCATTATCCATGACACCACCCACACATCCAAGCTTACAGCACTTGATATTCTTAAGTGCTCACCCATCTAGCTACTGACCAAACTTGATGATGCTTAACTTTGGTGACTGTACAAGAATGACTGTTTCAATGTGATATGGCTGCAAACAATTAGAAACAAATGAAAGAGTACTGAACTGTTAGATAATATCTGTCCTCCTATATGGCAGTGAATGCTGAACAATCTCCTCAAAGATGCAGAAGAAACTTGAAGCAACAGAATGTGCTTCTACAGAAGTATGCTGAGAATATCATGGAGCAAACATGAGATCAGCGACAGTTTTAGAGAAAATGAAAACAAAAAAAAAACACTTATACTGAACATCAAAAACAGATATTTGAAATTTCTAGCACACATAATAAGGAAAGAGGGCTTGGAATATTTTATACCCACAG
This sequence comes from Acanthosepion lycidas, assembly GCA_963932145.1. Taxonomy (NCBI): domain Eukaryota; kingdom Metazoa; phylum Mollusca; class Cephalopoda; order Sepiida; family Sepiidae; genus Acanthosepion; species Acanthosepion lycidas. The sequence continues at coordinate 30,874,906 of OZ010607.1, read as the reverse complement.
GACTTACTAAATTCAAGAGGGCCAGAGGAAAACAATACAAAATCTACCTAGCTAGCTTAGGCAAGTAGAACAGGCTTTAGGAGACATAACAAAAAGATAGAATTTATGAAGAGCTACAAAGGACAGGAAATTGTGGAGAGTCATAATCACCAATGTACTGAAGAACAATGGCACTTTGAAGAACAATATTTGACAAACTGGGACTTTCATGTTTGCAAACATTGTTATTTTAACTACCTTTCCTCCTTGGAAATGTTTTAATAAATAGTAATTAATATTTTTGTTGTAAATTCTCTAGAAAAAAAAAAAGTGTAACTTTGCTTTCATATGTTTAGGTTTTACTAAGATTCTAATAATCGCTTTTTAAAACAAACAATGGCCGAGGAGTGAAGGTAGCTAAAATAATAGCGGTGTCAAGAGAAAACCCGTTCTTAACACTCCATCTTTTTCTGTTTTTTTTTTTTTGGGGGGGGTGCATGAAGGTCCAAATTTGTTAAATATTTTCCTCAAATAAAAACTTTATTTTTGTTGGTATTTTTCTTACAGTACTGTTTCATTAATACAAGAAGTAATGAATTTTTTCTTTTTCTATTACATTTTGCAGTTTATCATTTACAAAGCGTAAAGAAACATCACATCACATGACTAATTCAATTAGACTCTATACAAGCTAAACATATGGAGTTCTAAATTAAGAATCTTGTAAATATGGGATTTAAGAAAAAACAAAAAGTAAAGCATACACTAATCACACTTATTCAAAATTTAAGTATTGTTGAAAAAATATAAAAATTCATCTAGTCTGAAAATTCCTTGGAATATTTTATAGAATTTGAATAATTGAGGTTGTAGTAATTAAATAAAAAAAATACAATTTAAATAAAAAAAACAAATAATAAAAGAACCAAGAAAGTCAATATTACTTTTTTCTGCATTTAAAAAGAAACAAAACATAAACCATGACATTTTTCCTGAGATTTTACACGTGGACTCTCTTCAACATGTACCTAAGAAATTAGTTCAATCTTGATTGCATAAATCCATTTGAAGATCCTGATAAGCATACTGAAGAGATGCAAAACATTTTCAGTTTATTATACTAAGAACAGCTTTAAACTGCTCAAATGAAGAGAAAAGAAAAAGTTTGAAAAAGACTCCCACCCCCAGCTAGCCTATCTTCTTCAAATCAAACTCTTGAGATAAGAATCAAGCAAAATAAATTTTAACAAAGAAAATAATATAAAGTAGTGAGTGAAACTTATCTATATGTGTGTGTGTGTGTGTGTGTGTGTATGTATATATATATATATATATATATATATATATATATTAGAGAGAGAGAGAGATGTGTGTGTGTGTGTGTGTGTGTGTATAAAAATAAATAAAAACATATTGTATTTTGCACCAAAATTAGTCAACCAAGGTAATTCTGAAAAATATTTTTTTAAGGCAAGCAGTCTTTGTAATGATGGTTTCACTATCAAGAGATAGAGCACTAATAATAATGATACTAATAATAATAATAAATAAAACTTGCTCTAAGTTTTGTGGAATTACATCCACTCTGAAACGGAATGGTAAAATTCTACATCAAGTCTCCTAAAGAGTACAGATAAGTGTGTGTGTGTGTGTGTGTGTGTGTGTGTGTGTGTATGTATGTATGTACAGGATGCAATGGATAAATTGTCACCTAAATTATGCAAAAATGAAAAATAACATTGACATCACATTTTAAGAGATATATTTACCAAAATTACACAAAAGTATCTTGAAATATTAAAAAGTAAATTTATTCAATAAAAATCACCATTGACTTTGACTACAGCCTCCAGACAAATTTAGAAATCTTATGCTAATCTTCTGGAGAGTCTCCTTGTTTTAGTTGATGAATGCTGCCATTATCCTTGCCTTCAGTTACAAGCAGTTTTGTTGATCTCTTGCACAACTGCACCCCACACATAATAATCAAGAGTATTGCAAGTCTGGGGAGTTAGGTGGCCTGATGTAAATGGTGACGTGGTCACAGAAATAGTCTAACATCCATGACTGGGTTCTCCTGCTTGTGTAGCATGGTGCAGAGTCCTGCTACTAAAAATAGGGTCTTCCAGCAGCCACTTTCTTGACCCAGAACAGCACTACCTCCTCAAAGCACTTGATGTAGGCCTCTGTATGGAATCTGAGGCCATGTGGAAAGATGAATGGAGGTATAACATCACCATCACTAGTGATCACTCCAAACACCTTCGTAATCACCATTAGACTCTTCCAACTCTTTCCAAATCCTCCACACTGTCTTCAGATTGACACCCAAACACTCTGGAATGTTCATATTGGAGCTTCAAGCATAAATGCCAAGCAGTACAGCATACTGTTTCCAAATTTGTGGCAGAGTGAATTATGTAATGGTGTTCTTTTTCTCAAAGATAGTGCCCAACTGATCCTAATATACTGTGCAGTTGACAAAATCAAATAGCAAACAATGCATATGTGTGAAATTAAAAATATAAAATGGTGACAATTTACCCATCGCACCATGTATGTAATTTTATTACTTAAACATTATTAGTGATACCCATACTTGAGTAGACACTGTTTATGTATTAAACAGTATATTTATTTTTGTCTACAAGCTTGAATAATATACTCAAATATAGACATTCTGTAAAAATAACATTTAAGTAATAAAATGTTAGATTAAATAAAAATCCATCACTTCTTTATATATAATATATATATTTTTCACTTTCAACTCATGTATAAACCCCATTTCCTCCTGCCTCCTTCGTAAATGATAATAAATTTATATCTTTCTTTTCCCCACTCTTTCAATATGAAATCACTATTCTTGATTTTTAAACCTGGAGTTGATTTTTCTATTTACATTTGGTTTACAGATCTGAAGATTTGAAGCCAATTTTTTTGACTTCAATGAAATAAATATCACCTTTGGGTTTTTTAAGTATTTGTTTTTCATTATATATATATATATATATATATATATATATAGATAGATAGATAGATAGATATATATAGAGAGAGGGAAATGAGATTTTTTTTATATATCAAGAAGAGTATTAGGGAAATTGATGATTGTGCCAGATTTTATTTTGTTATGATACTAACAGAGATTTATTAGGTCATATTTGTTGCCTGATTTCTTGTGGACACTGAATTTTAAACTGTTTTTAATGCAGTGTAACTTGATATACAGGAAATGTAAGGTATAGTGTTCTTCCATTTGTTATGTAAATTCCCTTGTGTTAGACTTTGTTTAGTTGATTTAGTAGGTTAGGTAAATCAGTATCATGAGGATATATAAGTAGAGTATCATCAACATAATGAAACTATGTCGATTGTTTGGGTAAAAGGTTTTGGAAAGGACCAAATTCTTGTATACATACTAAAAATTTTTTCTTAAGCACATCTGAGGCTGGTTGGTTGGTTGGTTGGGTTTTATGGCATATCAACCACTGTGGGTTATTTAATGCCAAATCAAGTTTATATAGATATGCCAAATATATGAATTTTAAATGCCTATTTTGTATGGAACATTTTTAGCAAGCTAGAGCTTATTTGCTTGCACACAGCAAAATAATCCTAGGTATTTTTGTTTAAGTCAAGAATTTCCATTTGATAAGGACAATTTATTTGCAAAATGGTAAAAAGTAGGATATGTTGTTTATACATCAGTCTACATCTTTGATAAGAGACCAATTCTTTTTAGAAAATCCAATATATTTTTTGGTTCAGTTTTTGCAAATAATTTCTTCATGTTCTTCGTGTTATAGAATTTTCTATGGATATGTACGAGATTTGTACATTCTATTAGTATATGTTTTACAGTGTATTGTTTTCCACAGGAACATTTAGGATTAGGTTCTTGTTTTAGTATGAAAGAGTGAGTGAGTCTTGTGTGTCCAATGCGTAGTCGGGCAATGGTGGTTTGTTCTTTTCTTGTTCTTGTGTTATTGTTGTCTTGATTTTATGTTTTAGGTCAGTGTATGGGATTTTGATGTTTTGGTCGGGTGTCATGTTAAGAGCAGCTTTGGCTAAGGAATCAGCTTTCTCATTTCCCTGGATTCCAATATGGCTTGGGATATAGCAAAATATCAGCTTTTTGCTATGTGTCAAGGTGTTCAGTTTGTTAAACAGTTTAACAATAAGAGGGTTATTCTGTTGTGTATTTTTTATGGATTGTAGGACAGAGATTGAGTCGGAATGAATATATGGGGCTGGATAAAAACAAAAAAAAGTACATTTCAATTACCCACACCCACTGATACATTTATAATACCCTTGCTTTTCTTCTCCTCCCCACTTCTTTGCCTTCCTTCTTCACATCCTCCTACACAATTTCTATCACACCCAACATTGTGCATTTGTTTATTTTTTTAAAATAATATAGTGTTCATTAGTTTTTTAAAAAAATAAAGCGTTGAGAGGTCAATTAATAAAAATTGCCAAGGATAACGTCAGGTTGAAACGAAAGTTGCAGATTCAGCTGATCTCCTGATGTTCAATGTGTGTGTGTGTGTGTATTATATATATATATATATATATATATATATCCTCTAGCAGCTGCTCCATACACTTGTCAGGGGATATCAACAATGATTTTTTTTATTTTCTTCTTTTTCTTTTATATTACATTGAAAAATAATTTATGCACTTTTCATTGGTGCAAAGTTGAGGATTTTGTTTTTTGTTTTTTTTTTGTACACACACACACACACACACACTAAAATATAAGTTAAAAATATAAAAAATTGATGAAAGATGGATAGAGAGGAGAGGACCAGTTCCTTAGCCTGCACATTCCCCTAACCTCAATCTTTTTGATTTTTATTAGTGGGACCATCTAAAACAATTGTTTTATGGTGTAGATATTAATAATGCAGAGACACTTCATCAACGTGGCTGCGAAACCATTTGATTGTGTCATAGTATTTGAAAGGTCAATGATCCAACAGGTGCATGCATTTTGAACATTTGTTATGAGTTTTTGTGTTGAAGTACGACAATAGCCTTTTAGACATATGTTTATATGAACATTTTATCTTGTTTTGGTGTCAGAAATCTGCCCTCAAAAGTTTGTAAAAGTATTTTTGATACACACTGTGCGTGTGTGCGTGTGTGTGTGTGTGTGTGTGTGTAGTGGCTGTTGACTCACAAAGCAAGTATGACCATCACTGACATGTCCATTCCATCAGTTAAACCCCGACCCCCAACACTACATTCATTGGCTGTGTGAACAACAGTGGCTTATAAAGCCAGTCATTGATCTGCATTTCTTGTTACATATATGGCATATCAAATCATCAATGGGTGGTGGAAGTTGACTTTGATCATCATCACTTCCAATGTACCTTTTCATACACCTTGTCAGGCCCTGACCTGGACTTGCACACCTGTGTGCAGGTTGGGCATTCAAAACATGTCATTATGAAATCATCATATACAATAGACTGTTGGTGTCATTTCTGGTGACTGAGTAGACCCACCTTGGACAGACATATCCAATTGCATTGGGCAAATGGCCAGGTTGGCATCTCATGGCAATTTAGGGATCCCTTCTGAACCCATCTCCTCAGTTCTGTATATTTTTGTGATGCCTCATGGAAGATCTTGACGCCATCAGCAATACCAGCTCTCCAAGAAACCCGGTCTTCAGCTAGAGTCTTCTAGTTATCAAGACCAATATTGCACTTGTATAATGACTATTTAAGGCAATCTTTGTAACAAAGTTTCGGTTTGTGCTGTGGTCTCTTTCCCATTTCAAATTCTCCATACATTGTTTTACAATTCTGTCATCTCCCCATATGGACAACATGGCCCATCCATCGCAATCTGTTCTTGTGTATAAGTGCTTCCACAGAGGGTGAATTGGCCCTTTGTAGAACAGCAGTATTGCTGTGTGAGATATCCAGTGGATTTCAAGCACAGACCATAAGCAGCACTAATGAAAATGTTCCAGTATCTTCAGATGTTTGTGATAGACTACCCATGTCTCACATGAATAGAGCAGAGATGACATAATGCAGGCATTATATATTTTAATTTTTATCTGTTTTTTTATGCCCTTCAGACTCCAGACATGGACCCTGGGTGCTGCAAATGCAGCAGAGGCCTTCTTAATTCATAACGCTATCTAATTGTCAAGACAGCAGTGGTGGTTGAGGGTGCTACCAAGGTATACAAATTTATCTACTACCCAAAGTTGACTAACATCAACATAAATTGATGGCTCTATATACTAAATTCCTCAGGCAGGTTGATACATCACCACTGTCTTATCAACTCTGATAGACAGTCCAAAAGCCTTACATAACCCTGATAGTCAATCCGTGAACTCTTGTGCATGGTGAATTATGTGCGTGACCAGGTCACAGTCATTGACATGGAGAAGGTTGCACACTAAACTCAAAAAGACTTTTGTCCTTGCTGAAAAGCTTGCCAGTTGACCTGTAACTTATCATAATACCATCATGGCAGTCCCTCCCAAACACATCAAGCAGTACAATTGCAAAGTAGATAGAAAACAGTGTAGGAGCCAGAAGATCTCCCTGCTTGACTATATAAATTGAAATTAAAATAACTGATCCAATATGCAACTCTCAGATAATAAGTGTGACATTACTGTAATTATTGAACAATATAGTTCATGCCATATTCACGGAAAATCTACCAGTAAAAAAGAATTCTCTTATTGCTATATTTGTACAAAAACGCAGAACCTTAAAATTTAAATTCAAACTCAGTGTTGCGACCGCACGTTCCAAAACAATAACACATTTCTCATAGAATTTTTTCGAATTACATCTCAATTTTCGTTGTCCTCTTATTACTGAGAGTAAAAACAAGAACAAAATCTATTTCCATACATGAGGATGTCTGTAGGAACAGACGAAAGCTTGTAAAAATAAAAAAGACCTTATGCAACTGGAATTTATAAACGGGGATCATATCATTCATATACAGGTTGGGGGTTGATGTATCTTATTTAGATTGTTTGCGATGAAGTATTCTCGCCATTTAAATAATTAACTATATTTGTTTTTTGTATGAATGATTCATGAATTTATATATATATACACACACACACACACACACACATAAAGGGTGTTCCAGTAACTTGGACAGATTTTAAATGTGAATTAAGTTTAAGCATCTAATGATTTTTTTTTTTTCTTTTTTTTTTTCTTTTAGAGTTAACTTAAATCTTTGGCAATTTCAACCATGGAAAGATTAACAATCAAACAACGTATTAAAGTTTCAAGAGTGCAATTGGAAAAATTGTTTGTAAATTCAAAATTTAAAGATTTCTCAGCCAAACTTGCTTCCCAAAATCTGAAGAAATGACCAAACATCAGAATTGTTTTAAAATCCTTTCTTTGTTGTGCTGAGAACTTTTTAACCTCCTGCTTCACAAACCTGCATATTATTTTATATACTATTTAAATAATAATATTTACAATAAATAATAAATTTTTACTTGACTTGATTATATATGCAATATACAGGATACTGCAAAAAAGTTTAAAGAATTTGAAAAGTGTGTACAAACAAAATGTAGTATGGATGTTGGATGTCGTTACTACGCTTTTCGAGCAGTATCTCTATACTTTGTGTCTACTATATCTTTTCCAATAATACTTTGAGTAAAATGGTGGAAATTAGGTGTTACAATGTTTTCTTTCACAGGTAAGTTCTGTAAACATTTAAGTAGCACATTATACATTTGATATATAGCTCTATCAAGTTTACTCTATTTTTAAGTAGATAAGTAGATATATATTAAACAGAAAAAAAAAACTTAGAAAAATAAACAAATATTAAATTGACCTTAATGATCAATCTCAAAATCAATATCTATATGGCTTGAATGAAGTGCACTGGAAAGCAACAACACTTTTGGTAGCCATGCTTTTTACAGGCTGGGGAATGCTATGTCCCCTTAGGATGTGACAATAATGGCTCTCCACAACTTCCAATCCTTTGTACTTCTGAGCAATATATCTTTTTACTAACCCTCTCACTCTGTTTTGCTATCCATTTCCACTAGCTTGTGCCTTGTGACTTTAACATGTACTGTGAGTTAAATTTGTCAAGCCTTCTTTCCTCAGTATATGTTCAAGAAATTGCTGCTGTATCTTTCTAATCCTAAATGTACGTTCTTTTTTTTACAAGAGACATCGTTAATTTTAAGAGGAAGATTTTAACACTACTATTTTATGATTGTTTATTTGTGACTGAAATGAAAATATACCGGAAAATACAATTGTATATACATCTTGACACTAATACAACATTATAAAAGAAACTTGTCACAAGCATGTCATGACAGCAGAAGAGAATTACAAAGTAAACCAGCGTATAAAAACCACACATAACTACCTTACCACCTGAGCAGTATTCAAAAAGAAAAGGCTGTTACACTCTTATCAGCCTTTGTCAAAATTGTGGTTATAGAATTTATTTCATATAATATAGTCTTATATAAAAATATTCCTTCAGCAGTTTACTCATGGTAAACTTTGACTTGGAATTTCCAGAATAAAGCATTATATTCTTTTACTGGCATTTCATGTTAATTTCAGTTGCTTTTTATTGCAACTATCAGTTATTGTGTGATTGTTAATAAACAGCCTGACTTATATACATTCAGACTTGTTTTCCACTGTTATCACAGATGTTTATCAATCTGAGTAACTTTAAGGGAATTTCAAATTAAACCCTTTATTAAATCTGTAGTTGTTATCGGCAGATTGTTCTTGTTAGATTGTCCATGTCAAGAGATCTGTTTTGTCACTTTTAGTAATGCTCAGTTATTGCTCATTCTGTTTTCACTGAATCTGAGACTGTACTAACTGAGCCAGGGATTGAACTTAACAATATTATGCCAGCAAATTCATGAACCAAACTATAAATCCATTAGACTATTCTATTGCTTGAGTTAACAATAAAGAATAAGCCTTCAATTTACATTGTTTGCTAATGACTCTGGAATGACAGACTGAAAGTTATATTAAACAAAGTAACTGAAATTTAAGATAAAAAAAATACAAAAATTCCCCAATTAAAATAGACATCACAAGATTGAAAATTTGGCATTTTAAACAAAACATAATTTATAAAGATTTTTTTAGAGTTTGATAATCGTCTTAATTACTCAACAGCCTGGTACCAATTAAAGAAAATTTATTTTCTATTTTTGAAATAGATAAAGAAAAGAAAACAGTTTGTAAAATGGTATAAAATTTTGCATTGTCAGTTTAAGTAAACAAGGAGTGGGGTGGGGACAGAAAAAATAGTTCTGATATTTTTATCAGCTACAACAACCTGTCAGTAAAGACAGGTATTCAATTATGCAATGAACAGCTGAAATAGACAAGATATCAAAAAAAAATTCAGCTTTTAAAAAATAAATTATATCCCTGGAGGAGAATAAAAATAAAAAATTTAAAATTACAATCTTTAGAATGAAATATCTGCGAATGTGTTGTAGAAAATAAAGCATTATTCATCAGAGTTTAAAAATAAAAAATAGAAAAAAGGTTTTGTAAAGAAATCATATTGCTCTGCAATGTATCAATGAAAAAGATATTGCACACTATTCATTCAAGAAATACAATACATACATAGCCAATTTATTTTTGTTAAGGCAGGATTAGAATTAATCTCACACAAAGCAAGGTGAGTCCTGTCTGACAAAGGATTTGTCATAATAATTTGAGGCAAGGTTTTACAAGGGCAGATAGTCTTTCTGAAACCCAAATCAGATGCTCCCAGTAGTACAAGTACACCAAGTGTTTTTATTAAGAAACCATCTGTAACAAAGTTGTCATTTCAAGGCTTGAAACCCCATTCAATTTTCTCTCTCTCTATATATATAATTATTTATTTAAAAATATGATTCCAACATGCTACATAAGATTTCTCATGTTTCAAAACAAGAGCTGAAAACTTCAATATAATTATTTGAATTAAATTGAATTAAAGTACTAAGCTCTGTTCCATCTTCAAGCAAAATTTTTTTGGAATAACTTATTTCTGAGGTTTACGCGTTTTATAAGCATATTCATTATTGAAATCAAAATTTCTATGGTAACGGCTAGCGCGATTGTTTAAAGAAAAGGAGCATAAGGTGTTAATAATTTGTATCAATATCTCAGTTATATTCACAGATGTCAAGTCAGGGTAAGGTTGGGGTGTCTAAATTTAAAGCGGAAGGTGACATCGTCTAGTCTGGTTAAGCGTCTATGGAGCTTTATTTATTTTTTATTTTATTTTTTTCTGAAACGGTTTTGTGTATATAAAAACTGTCATAAATCGCTAACATTTGTTTTTTGACGACTTCATAAAGGGTTATCTTTTTTTGTAGGGCATTTAAACTATTTATTAGGACTATAGAATTTAAAAATTATTTTATAGTTTGTTTATGCTAATTATTCAATGCAAAAATTTGATGATGTTGGCAAAAAACCGTTAACTCCTGTCTATTGTTTAATAGATCTTTATTATTTAGAAACTTAATAATGTGTAGTTTTTCATGTAGGCATAAAGGGCATGGGTCATCCAAAGTTTTACAAGTTCTAGTTTTGTTTATAATTTTCCATTTTACTTTTGGTGTTTTATTCATTTCCTTCAAATGCCAAAAATATTTAGATAGAGATGTCTGATTTATTTTATTTATATTGTTGAAGTACTTAAGCTGCCTCCATCTGGTTTTAAATTCATTCTTCGTAGACCCAATGTATATCATATTAGTATTAGGACTCAATGGATGAGATAGTACATTGGTATACCACAGATTTTACGCAGCATTTATTTTCCAATGGGCAGTCTTCTGGGTTTCTACAATCACATAATTTTTCACTATTTTGTCTAATTTAAGTGTAGGATTTTTATTAATACTATTCAAGCATGGGGCTTTGTTCAGGATTTTATTATTGTGTTTTTTTATTATACTTTCTAGATTTTCAGTGCAGCTGTAACTTAATTTTTGGGTGTTTTTATTAAATATTTTACTAAGTCTACTATTGGTAGGAAAGTGTTTTTCAATTAAAGCTAGGAATTTTTGTCCTAGCTTAATACTAACCATTTGGTTGAATGGAGGGGTATACCAAATGATTTTTCTTTTCCTGTTTTTTTTTTCTGGTTAGTACAATTGTTTCTATAATTGATGTTAGCATTTTTGTATCCACTATTTTTTAGGGCTTGTGTTAGCTCCTATAAGAAGCTCATTTACCTTTTGATAGCTCTTGTTTTTCATCCTGTGGGGTAACATATCAGCCTCCGCACCAGCAAAAAAAAAAGCTGGTGGGAAAACTGATTTAAATGCCAATCACCCATCTATATAGCAGGTTGTACCATATTACATGTTATCAGTAGCAGGCTGAAGCTGGATCTGACCTATATATATATATATATATATATATGGGAGACACATGTAACTTATGTCTTTTAGAAAAATTTACTATCTTAAAACACTTAAATAACCCTAACTTACTGAACAAAAGAAGTGAATTGATTGCTACATATAGATACAAAAGTAAACATCTGCTCAAGTAATTTGATCCTGATTAAAATAGATTTTATGGATATTAATATGTAGCAAACATCATTAATAACATTTTTTTTATATATCTGTAATATATACAGTAATAATTGTATAGACCATACTTGATTATTTTAGTACCTGTGTATATACGATTTCACCTTTGTAAGTATAAGGTTAGGTTTAAAATGCATTATATATATTGCCCTGATTTATAATTAAGTTAACATGTTGAGAGCCAAGTTTATCTGGTTAAGCACTACATTAGTAATACAATTTAATAAGTACGTATTATTTATATTACCACAAAAAATGTTTTTTTATGCAGAAAAGGGAATAATTCCCCTTGATACATAGCGCATTTATGTAAAATAATTTTTTTTAATTCCTCATCTTTCAACCTTAAAACATTCATCAATATAAATAATTAATTTAAATATTACAGACAATGATAACATGAGGAAACAAGTTTTAAGACACAATTTTAATTCAACTCCGTGAGAACACGAATTTCGCAACGCTTAATGGTCAGTGTGCATTCAGCACCTGATGATTGTATAACTGCATGAAACTCTGAGGTATGCTATTGATGTGGAATATTATGTGTATTCACTTATATATACTTAATAGCTCTGTTATATAACATTGAGCACTGTTTTTATAACACCTGAGCAAAAAAACATATATGTACATGCAAGTACAGGTACATATATGCATGTTTTTTTTTTATTCTATGTATAAAATGGAAAATATTTTTAAAAAAATGAAAAAATAAAAAAAATGAGAATTTGTAAGTCCTTAAGTGACCCATGTCCCTCGTGTCTATATGAAAAGCTGCATATTATTAAGTTTCCTAAAAATAATGATTTCCTAAATCAGTGAAATGAATTATATGATAGTACTCAAGTATATAAAAACTTTTTTTTTTTTTTTTTAATCTTAAAATTCTTTAAAATTTACCTTTTGTTAAATATCTCTCTCTCTAGTTTATTGTATCTCAAATTTATTTTCATAACGGGATGTTGTCTGTATGTGCCTTACAAATGTCAATTCATCTAGGCATGAATCAATAACCCACCTACCAATAACTTCCAACCTAAATTTTTCACTTTTCTATTTTAGATTTGATCTGTCTTTTGATTGGTTAACCAAGACACACACCAAAATTTTGGAAATCTTGGTTTCCCCACTTTTTTTAAGCTCTCAAATAAGCTACTGAATTGTTCTTTGATTTTACAAGTAAATCATTTTCATCATAAGTTACACAACATTGCCTGAAGATTGAACAATGTTTAAGTCCTGAAACTTAAAATTTTTTTGCAGCAATGTAAAATATTTTATAATAATAATATTATATATATATATATATATATATATATATAATATTTTATAATAATATTATATATATATATATATATATATATATATAATATTTTATAATAATATTATATATATATATATATATATATATATATATATATATATATATATAATATTTTATAATAATAATAATATTATATATATATATATATATATATATATAATATTTTATAATAATATTATATATATATATATATATATATAATATTTTATAATAATAATAATATTATATATATATATATATATATATATATATATATATAATATTTTATAATAATAATAATATTATATATATATATATATATATATATATATATATATATATATATATATATATATATATAATATTTTATAATAATAATAATATTATATATATATATATATATATATATATATATATATATATATATATATATATATATATATAATATTTTATAATAATAATAATATTATATATATATATATATATATATATATATATATATATATATATATATAAAATGCATCTCTAGTGGATTTACAGTAGAAAAGGATTGCTTTGGGTCAGGAATTAATGCAGGCATTACTGAGAGTATATAGCAATGATATGCATCATTTTCAGTTAACCCTAAATTTGCTCCTGTATGAACATGTGGAGTTGCATCAACGAAAACATCGCTTTAATCCATTGAAGTCCTAAAGGATGAAATGTGTCACCTGAAAATTTTTTCCATTTCGCCAGCCATTTTTTTTCTTTCTAAAACTGCTCTTGGGATATTTTATATCCCAAGAGCAATTTATCATTTATTTTCTTATGTATATGTATAAACGTATATTTATAATTAGTATAAATTTTAACTCCGTTATTATATATTGAGCACTGTTTTATTACTACCGCTCAAAGATATATATATATATATATATATATATATATATATATTGTCACATTGGTGAGAGAGGATCTATGGCACCACAAACTATGGATTGAGGTCCATGATCTGCTCATACACCTGACCATGAAGAACACATTCTACATGGCCTTTCAGACATATGTTTATATGGGCATTTTAGCATGTTTTGGTGTTAGGAACCCACCCCTAGAGTTTGTAAAAGTATTTTTGATACATCCTTTCTCTCTCTCTCTATTATATATATATATATATTTATATATATATATATATAATATTAGTGGAGAAAGGTGGGGGCGGGTGAAATTAAAGTTGGAGGACATATACTGAAAGGGACGCTGTGTAATTGAGAAAATTTGACAAAAATAATATCGACTACAGGTTACAAATCAAATATAAACATATAATTTTTATCTTCAAAACACATGCGAATACACATATACACAATAACATATACACGTATATACATACACATAGGCGTGTACCTACATACACACATATACCCATGTACACAAATATCCACATATCCACACAAATACACACATACACACACACATATACATATATCTGATTCAATATCTTAGCTCTATCTCTGATACTAAGCGCTTTCTAATAAGTACCGTGCATATAATATACAAATAATTACACCTACATTTTTAATTTCACCCGCCCCACCTTTCTCCCCCACCACTTCTTTCCTTTTCTCTCCCTCCTTATTCTGATCTTTAACATTAGATCATCTATGGTGTGTGTATGTCACCACGAAATGTATCTTTAATGTATTAGACATCCGACAACATTCATATTTCCCCCTTCCACTCATCTCTAGTTTTAAAAAACCCTCTCTGTTAAGTTTTAATCTCCCAAATTCTCTCGTATGTTACCCCTCTCTTTAGCACTAATTCGTCCCACACTCTCATACTTACACTCTCTCTAAATTCTATTTTTATTTCCGGAGTTGTTCTTTTCCGTTTTCTTCTTGAATTTGTAGGTCTGATGAATTGGATCGTATTTACGATTCCAATGGAATAAATTATGACCATGGAATATTAGTGTTTAAGCCTTTTTATTATATATATATATATATATATATATATATATATATAATTATTTATTTAAAAATATGATTCCAACATTCTACATAAGAGTTGATGGAATCATATTTTTAAATAAATAATTATATTTAGGCACTACTTTTGTATCAAGCACTGTTTTTTAAAAATAATAACAAAAATACTAAAGAACTTTGGATTATTTACCTAACGAGTTCTTTCCTATTTTCTATATATTTTTACCCATATATATACATACATACATACATACATATACACACATGCATGCATGCATAGAGAGTTAAAGTTTGAATACAAAGAAGATGCATTTATCAATTCCGTCATAAAGACTTGAAATATCAAACAGGAATTATTTACAGAAAACACATACATATATGTATGTGTGATTGATTGAACATCAAGATATTAATCATCATGCAGGTGATTTTATTGTATGTTCCTGATGTGTTTAAGTAAACTTTTCTATAAACATAAATATTTACCTATATTTGGAATAAATTTACAGATTAATGAGGCTGTTCACATGTCAGAAAGGATAATTTACTTTGTTTTTTTGTTTTTTCTGGAAAACTGAATTTGACGATTTTACCACAGATTCCAGGCAGACATCACAACCTAAAGCATTAAATTATATTAAATTTGGAATCCCCTGAACTCAGTCTAACCAATAATCTTGGTCATTCTGATAATGTCCTCTTAGATTTACCTAAGAAGCAGCAACAGATACTTCATTTGAGTTTTGTAGGTATAAAATGTTGTATAAAAATATCCAATAACTTCCCTGTTCTTTTAAAACCAGAAAAATTTTATCAACACTTAAAAAAAGATATTGTGATATGGTGTTGATTAACAAAGAAAAAGAATTTAAGTTTTATAATGAGGCTCTTTTACAACAGATTCCAGGCAGACATCACAACCTAAAGCATTAAATTATATTAAATTTGGAATAAATAGCAATTGATTTCAGTGGCTAATTTCTATTACAGTTTTTACATATTTATATATAGAGGGGTAACATCATTTCCATGCAGTACAAGATCAGGCTCCTGCACTGGTAATCTCTATATTCCTGAATGTATTTGAGACATGGATGCTCTCAGATGAGCTGCAAAGGAAGATACAGGCACTGGAAATGAGATGCTATTGTACCATCCTTACCATCTCATACGTTGACCACATCACCAACAGCCAGGTACACAGTAAAATCCAGCAGCAGATTGTCCTTGTAAAGACCTTCTCACTACAGTGAAGTAAAGGAAGCTGAGATGGTATGGCCATGTATCATGATCAAATGGTCTTGCAGTGGTGGAATGTAAGTGGAGGAATGGGTGAAGTAACCATTCATGGGGACCCAGGTTCTGGCACACTAATATAACAGATGGAGGTGACTGGTAAACAGCTCAGCACATTAGCACCCCAACAATTCCTTCCAGGGTTAAGAGTGAAAAGGAAGGATATTTAGAAAAATTCTACATTTAAATGCAGATATCACTTTTAAATCTAATTCATAATATTTACAGTAGTGAAATACTGGAAAGAGTTTTAACAGAGGACGGAAAGTGTGACACTGAAATCTGAAAGCGCATTGGGATAACCAAAGATGCTTTCCAAAAGCTAAGCAGAATATTAAGAAACAGAAAAACTTTGTTAGAAACAAAGAAAAGAGTACTGAACTGTTACATGATATCTGTCTTCCTATATAGCAGTAAATGCTGAACAGTCTCCTTAAAGATGAAAAAGAGACTTGAAACAACAGAAATGAAGTTCTACAGAAGGATGCTGAGGATGCCATGGACTAAATATGTGAACAATGACAAAGTTTTAGACAGATCGGAAACTTATACTTAACATCAGGAAGATGTAGTTGAAATTTCAAATTAATGAACCAGTACTTTAATCCACTGGTGGGCCATTATATATAGAAAAATTGTGTCAAAAGAATTCTTAAATTACAATAGGTTCTGCAGATAAACTTTTAAAGAAAGAGGCATTTATATTTTATATATATATATATATATATATATATATATTTAAAAATTAGTTTTATTTATTAAAACTGTTTCAATTTATAGTATGGAGTCAAAGAAGATAATCAATTATTATCCCCACTTTCTTGTTTCGAACTTGATGAATATGAAACTAAAAGTAAAAATAATTTTAATTCCAAGCAACAAAAAGTCCTTAAAAAAGTAAAATTGCTATTGAGTCATAAAGAATTTCCATTTCTGGGAATTAATTACAATGATGAATGTATCATCCTAACGACTAGTCATACGTAGTAGTTAAGAATAAATTTAGAGTACACTAACATAGCTTAGTTTCTGTGTGCCAATGGCAGCATACACAGAGGATTTAAGGAAAAATGTTCTTCTCTTCCATGATAATGCAAGGTTATATACAACAAGAATAAGACAAGAAAATCAATTGCTATTTATTCCAAATTTTATACATTATGTCTATATTTCTGAGATGAGATATTATGTACAGTATTTACATTATGCGGACTATTGTCCTCATCTTTGTCGCCATATTTGTCACAACGTTTCGGCCGTTGTACGCTCCAGCCTTCTTCAGGTGGTTGGAATTTCGAACTTAACCCTTTATTTCGATCCCTGGAGTAGACTGTTCTAGTTCCACGTGCCATTACCGGGTATTGAACTCACACTCTTTGGGTCTGTCACTGGATCTAACCAACGCCTTTATCCACTGTGCAGTGGGAAAATTAGCAGGAGATAACTGATAACTGACATCCATCAAACATGGCACATGGAACTAGAACAGTCTACCCCAGGGATCAAAATAAAGGGTTCAGTTCGAAATTCCAACCACCTGAAGAAAGCCGGAGCGTACAACGGCCGAAACGTTGTGACAAATATGGCGACAAAGATGAGGACAATAGTCCGCATAATGTAAATACTGTTTATACATTATGTTGTGACAAATGTCTGGAATCTATGATAAAACTTAAATTTTTTTTTTAACACCAAATCACTACTTAACTTTTTTTTTTTTTAAAGAGTTCATAAAATTTTTGTTCTACTCTACCCATTATATTCACTTGGTCTTGCACCTTTTTTGATTGCTACAAAATTCTTTGAAGAGGAAAACTATCTCATGAAAATCCGAGTCAAGAGTTAGAAAAACTTTCAGATCAAAACCAGCACATTTTTACTCAAAAAGGTATCATAAGTGACAACATGTCTTTGCAAGTAATGATGAATATAAAACTGAATAAAATCTAATTGTACTTTACTCTATGAAGAATGCAGTTGGTAGACAAAAACAGAAATTATTTATGACTCAATAAATTACTGCCATCACAAAGTTACTCAAAAGAAATGAATTGCAAATAAATAACTCATTTACAGTATGCATTTCATTAAACTAAAAGTGAAAAATCTTATTTTCATTTTTTTTTTTTTTCATTATTTCACCCCAAACAAGACAACAATACCACTAAATATGTTACTGAGAGTGAAAGAGAATGAGAAAACTTTAGAAGGAACCAGAAACCAAATACTAAACAAGAAACAAGGGATAAACCTCTACTCCTGTTCAAAAGATAGGCACATCTATATTTCACCTGACTATATTTTTCTGAGGCAACATTGTAATTATATTCACTACATCAAATTATGTATGTGGTTCTACAGAAGGATGCTGAGGATACTATGGACCAACCAAGTGAGCAACAAAGTTTTAGAAAAAATGGAAATAAAAAGGAAAATTATATTTAAAATCAGAAAGAGTCAGTTGAAATTTCTAGGGCACATAACGAGGAAGGACGGCTTGGAAAATCTGATACTCACAGGAAAGATTGAAGGCAGGGGGAACAGAGGAAAATGATGCATAACATAATTAGATGAATGGTGAAACAAGTTTTCGGAGAAATAATATAAAGATAAAATTCATTAAGACCTATAAAGGACAGGAAATTGCAGAGAGCCATAACTGCCTATGGACTGAAGGGACATAACACAGAGATGTCAAGCTATGTAAGTGTTGTAGTATACCTATGGACAATAATGGGTATGTCCCTATTCACATAAATGCAGTAGTGAATACTGTATGTTGGTCTGCAGTTGGAGATTCATTGTGGAAATCACTTGACTCACTTCTAGCAGTTGACTACTACTTCTATGTGCCGCTGGCAAATCTTATGTGTCGGTCTTATCATAAGTATTATCATTCTTTACCAACCTGTATGTGATTATTCTATTCAGTAACCTTCTCTAGGTTACAACACTGTAAATTTTTTTCCTAATAAAATTGATATTAACCAACTAATACTTGTAAAATTTCACTATCTATTTATATCAGAAATGTGAATTTCATCTTAGAATATCTATTTTTATTAGAAATATTTATAATAACTTATTTAGTCATGTGAGATCCTATTATACAACTCAATGGGGTTTTCATCATATTGGAAATAGCTATATTAGTTTAGCAAATGATATTTTTCTTTCTGATACAGAAAAACTGCCATTGGCCATGTCAAAGATGTAACCTTGAAAGAGAAACAAGATATTGTGAAGTCATTGAGTGATAGAGAAGACATTAGTAATTATAAAAAAAAAAAAAATAAATAAATAAACAGAGACAAGATAACAATCAAAAAAGAAACTGAAATCATGGTAAGATAAAACCCACAAAAAATAGCTTGAATATCCCAAAAAGAAGTAAGAGAAAAATTAAAAAGAAGGAATCGACCAGCAAGGAAATATTTGAAGAAGCTAATGTTGAGCATGTAAACAAAGAGAAAATATGGAGAATTCAAAGAATGTCAGTTGAAGACATGAAAACAATGAAATTACCACTATTCAGTAAACATTACAAAGAAAATGTGTAAATCAGACAAAGAACTACATGAAAACCAATTTCTCAATACTAAT
>OZ010607.1:30775276-30844914 GCA_963932145.1 Acanthosepion lycidas | reverse complement strand
TTCCGTTAAACAATATAGAAATTAACAATCTCTACATTATATCCAGTTGATATAAGAATATATAGTTATATATTTTTGTTATATATATATATATATATATATATATATATACATACATTCACAAAAAAAATATAGGAAAAAAAACTCCAAAAATTTGCCAAAATTGGTGATACCCACTGATGAGTGGACGGAGTAATTCCCACAGGGTCTATCTACAAAACTCTGGAGTCCTGAGTCATCAGTCAATGACAAATCTTTTACTTGTGTTAACTTATTTATATATATATATATTGGTTGAATCTAGATATATTATGTCTATTATTTTAATCCTCTCATATTCACGGATTAATTTCTCAGTGTTGGTATTAAACTGATTAGGAAAGATGCCGTAGTTTTGGTCATTTCTTTTATTTTCCCCAAGTACTTTCAATCTCAAAGATCATGTTCAGGGGGAATTGCTAAGACAAAATATTAATGCAATTGATAGTTGTGAATTTTTTTGTAGATCCTCATGAAACATGCTCAACTTAAAAATTAACTGTTACTAAGAGTTTTTAAGTTATTTTCTGCTATTTTGATTTGCCTCTTCACAGAGTTATGTTTAAATTGCCAAGTGTTGGTATTATGATGAGCTGCTGGAACATGTAGCTTAAAATATATATATTTAGGCATCATATCTTCCTTCAAGCATATTTGCTTGAATAATTTAGACATGTCTATTCATTTTTACTTTAACGCTCTCAAATTCACAGATCAATTTCTTCGTGCTCTTACAAAACTGATTAAAAAACACTATAGTTTTGGTTTGGTTTGTTTTACAGCATATCAACTTCAATGGGTTATTTAATGCCAACAAAATTTCTATTGCTGGTAATATATTTTTCTTCAAAAATTTTTTCTGGGAATATTTTTCGTTGAAGAAATCTATAGCAGGTCATATTTTTTTCAAAGAATGTATAGCTGTTTGTATTGCTGGTAATAATTTTTTTTATTACAAAGTATTTCTGGTATTAAAACCTTTTATAAACAAGTTTGGGTGTTAACTATTTACCCATAGCTGAGACCCCTACAGGTGCTACCACCCTGGATCAGGATGGATCTGGGAACACCAGCAATTAAGAGGTGGTTCCACGCTCTTCGAAACCTCCTGATCAGAGGCCTTGCTGTTGGACATAGTTTATAGTCTTACCCAGGACGTGAATGTAGTTTATCGTCTTAACCAGGACGACTGTAGTTTTGGTTATTTCTTTTATTTTCCCAAGTACTTTCAATCTCATCCAAGATCATCTTCACTACTGTTATAGTGGAACACACCTATTCTATAGTTAATAGACTCTCCCACCTATAATAAGTAGTAGGAGTCGCTCAGTGGGTTGGTCAGTCAGTCGATATCGGACGACCATTAGTCGGATATTAAAGTATCAGCCACCACAACTGGATTACTGTGTCATTACCTATTATATCAAGTTCTTAACGTTTTGTATGTTGAACCTATTTTAGGACCAAATACAAGCCTCCACTGTGAAACCACTCTACAACAACTAGTGAATTACTAAGACAGAAAATCAGTTCAACAACAATACTAAGAAATTAATTCATGTTTCTCTGCACCTGTGTATACTAATTTAATTTTGCTTAATTTTTAGAAAAATATTGAAGGAATTAATCAAAGTATTTGTAGCTTTAAATGTGCAAGACATTTTATATAATCCTATTATAACTGTGCTTGCTTTATTAGTGCACATGACCGTTACAACCTGCCAATACCTCATAAATAATAGACTATTCCATTTTAATCATGTGGAAAGAGAAGAAAAGACATCACTTGGTTTCAGTAAGAAAAAGACAGAAAGAAGGGAAAATAAAAGTGTTGAAAGTCTGTTTTAGTTGAATGGAAAAGTTATCAATTTCAATTTTTTTCATTTGTAACCACTTCTTAAAATATTGATCATCATTGATATGATTTTTATTTTAAATATTTTGTTAAGCTCAAATATTTAACAAAGTGATAGGGAATTTTCTATGGACATTTCATTGTTATAGAACTGGCCATGAGCTTATTCAATCATTAACTATAGAATTAAGATTCATCAGAAAATCTAAATAAGGAAACCATGAAATTCTCACAGGTCTTTTGAGTATGTATCGATTATAGTAGACACTCTTATTATGTGAGAATAGCTGATAAATTTTCAGAGTTTCATATCAGAAGCCAGGTTATTAAAAATCCCCAAAAACATCAAACTGTAATTAAAAATTATGATTACTGAACAAGGTTTTTACAAGGTTTACAATGAGACACGATTTGAAGGAAACAAACCAAAAACCCCAAACTGTGTCATTGCGATGACAAAAATCTCAAAATCATTCATATGAAATATATGCTATATTTATTTTAAAATAGTTGCAAAAGTCTTTTATCCACTGATTTTGTGAGTTGTTGCAATTCTTCATATGAAAGAAAATACATCATCCACAATGGTAATAGTAACATTTACTGTTTCCTTATAAGGAAACATTTGGCATTCATAAACTGAGCAGTCACTACTGCTTTCAGTTAAAGTTTATAAAATCTTTCTCTTAAAACAATTTTACATCGAAATAGGTTTTTCAAGTCTGATAGCTGTTATTGATCTTTCCAGTATTGATTGAGGTTTCCTTCCTAACCTTTTATTTGCTGTAGTGTGGAATGTCAGCATCTGTATTATGTCATTCACGGAGTTACATGAGAATACTCTAAATTTCATCTTGGCTAGTAAATTACCTTTCTCCAGCGTAAACTTACTTGAGAATGCTCCACAGGCTTTCCGCCAGGTTAACAAGATGTGCACTTCATGAAACAAGGATCTTTGAAAGCCATTTTATTCAGTTTTTTAGTTTTCTTCACTAAATGTTAGGGAGCATTTTAGTATGTTGTGGGAGAACTGGTTGAGTGTTTAAGTCAGAAAACACATGTCTCCTGGTATACTTATCCCATAACAAAAATAGCAAACCCAAATGTGAGTTCAAGTAATAAATGAACAAAGTAACAATAAAACTATATATATATATATATATATATATATATATATATATATATATATATAGATAGATAGATAGATAAATAATTTGGCTGTCTGGCGTTTGTTTATATTCGAAAAAGCAATATGCTAGAACTCGTCTTTCTCTCTGCTGAAGCGCCAATGGCTTAGGGGTAGAAATTCTGACTGATACCAAAATTTCATTTAGATACTTTTTCATTTTGTTTCTATCATCTTTGGTATTAAATATCCCATATTGTGATAACAGATCTGCGACCAAGAATGGTGAAACATAAGAATCCTAGATGCATAAAGCATATATAAAAAATTTAATATATATTTAAAATTTGTTTCAAGCCAGTTCCATTTTGTTTTTTCTTCATAACCTAACCAGTTTGAAAATCCTTAAAATTATTCTTAATTTGTAAGGTGAAATGATCATAACCATAGAGCAATCTTAATTCCTATTGTGTGTGTGTATGTATGTGTGTGTATATATATATATATATATATATATATATATATATATATATATATATATATACATAAAATACATGAACATCTTAGTTGGCAAAGCTAAAAATTTTTAGCTTTGCCAACTAAGATGTTTATGAATTTTATAATGTCAGATTTTATTATGCAAACAAGTGTTTTCACAAAATTGGTATTAACTACAAAATATCATTAAAATACAATTAATGCATGATTGTATACACATGAACAATGTGCCAAGTGTGTTTCACCATTAATATCTACACTTATTAAAAATAGTAAAAACATGTTTAGTGGGTATATATTATAAGTTGTTTTGTGAGTATATGGTTTTATTATACAAAGTGTAGCATAACTTTCTATTGATAAATAAATCCAAAAGATACAAGTCATAGAAACATTCAATTAATATCATATACAATTTCTGTCTATATTTCTGAGGTGAGGTATTTACTCTATTTACATTGTTTGGACTGTTATCCTCATCTTTACTGGGGAAAATTCCCTCATTCATGCCCCCCACCCTAAAGACACCTGGCCAGTGTATAAAAGCATTAGTTGAGTGATCTATGACTTGAGCCAAAAAGTTGTGAGTTCAAAACCTGGCCATAGCAGAAGGAACAAAAACTTGAGCCGAGTTTCCAAGCAAGGGAAATTAACTGAAACCAAGACATCCAAAGGCAATTAGAACACTATCTCTGTGGACTAAATAAAGGGTTCAGTTCAAAATTCCAACTAATATCATCTGAAGAAGGCCAGAGCGTACCAATGGCCGAAATGTTGTGAATATGGAAATCAAGATGAGGGCAACAGCCCAAAAAGTGTACATTCTATAATTTTCATCAGTCTTTTAACCAACTGATCTTGTTAACATGTCTACCATTTTAGATTTAACATTACTTGCAGGAGTTTTTATTGTTTCACAGAAATATTTACTCAAATATCATTTGTTATTCGCAGATATATTTCTTTTAATGATTGATCACAAGTTTCCTATGGAATTAATGTCTGGAGAGGCTGAGTGCCATTCCATTAATTTGTTAACTTTGAAACCATTTTTGGCAAGAATTTACTGAATGTGATTGAGAATTGTCTTTTTAGCCTAAAGTTTCTTGGTTGTGACCTATACCACTCTAAATGTCCTGGTCTACAAATTTACATTAATTCTATGCATTTATCTTCATGCTGCGATCTTCAACTTTGAAAGGCATTATTATTTCACTCTAAAACTAGCATAAATCCTGACTATCTCCTCCATGTTGTATTCTAAGTGTTGTTAGGAGAATATTTTCAAGGAGGACCCAAACTCTAACCTACTTATCAGGTCCATACAATGTTGCTGGACATTCATCACAAAAATTTGTGTTGAGAAATCAATTTTCATGTACTGCTTTGTCTATTTTTTTGTTTTTTTTTTCAAATCTCTTTTTGTTGATATGGTTTATCAACCATTTGCAGATTATTTAAAGCCAGGATATATTTTTTTAGATTGTAAGAATGTCTTTTGGAGATAATAGTTTAGTGACATAATTCTTACTAATTAATCCATAGCTGGGGTAAAAGAGGTAGATTCATACATTTCCCAAGGGTATTTGTGCATGAGTGAATATAACAAACCCAGCAGGAATTGGAACTTGACACACCAATTAACAATTCCAACACCCGCATACATCCAAGCTTACAGCACCTGGTATTCCCAAGCAGCCACCCATCAAGGTACTAACCAGGTTCATTGCTTAACTTTTGTGATTGTATGGGAACCAATGTTTCAACATGATGCGGCTGCTTTCCAATTTCATTTGTAAAATGTTCTATGATCTCAAGGCAACATTTTTTACAAATTTCATTATTGTGTTTATTATTCATTAACTTCTCAATATCTTGTTTGCTTTTCAAGTTATATTGATTCATGGCAATGTTTATATTGATTAAATTAAAAAATACACACCAATAACTATAATATTATCTATATTTATAATCTTATGAACAACCCTTAAGATCAAAAGAATCAAATGAGAACTTGAAATCCACATTGTATAATTATCATCTAAATATAAGCTGAAAATTTCACCAATGTTGGTTGGGAAATACTAATTTTTACTGTAACAACATTGATTTGCATATTGAAATCTAATGGTTTCATGAACCTTTGCAACAATAAAACCTTAATTGGATTACTTTTTCTTCTTCATTTCACCCCAGGCAAGGCAATAAAGCCGCTGACTGAAGGGGTTACTAAGAGTGAAAGACAATAAAAAAAATCATTAAGGAGGAAAGGACAATAAAAGAACAGGATTCAAAGCAACAGAAGGTAATGATTGACATTGCATTTAAATTTTTGAAGATTACAGTTGACAAGTAGACAAGAAGCCAGAAAAGAGTTCCACAAGTGAGAAATGCAAGAGAAGAAACTATTAGCATAGAACTTACGGTTACATCTTCAACTGTAAAATGATGAGACCTAGCTGCCAATCTAATACTGTGCTTATATTCATAAAGTTGACATACCAAATAGGAAAGCCAGTCAGAACAATTACCATGAAAATATTTATAGAAAAAAAAAAAAAAAAAGGGGGGTACATTACAGCAGTGGGAAAGTGATTGAAGGCAAAATACCAGGTCAGGACTGATAATATTGCAGATTCTTGTTTGGATTTTGTCAAGAATCTCCAGATACATAACAAAAGCACCAGACTAGATGTGGCAGCAATATTTAATGCATAGACAAATTATAGACTTATAAATGTGTAAGATAGATACTCGTGATAAAAACTATCTAGCACATGACAGTGAACCAACTTTCCTAGCAGCAGACTGAGCAATTGATTTAATATAATCATTCCAATTCATGTCAATTGAAAATGCTAGCCTGAGAAGGAGCAATATCACTCTCCTGGAGGTTAGTTACTTCCATTGATGTTAATTTGTACAGAAGCTCAATTTGATCTTAGGACACAAATAATGAATAGTTAATCAACACAATAATATTATATGCAAAGGTTTAATTCGTCATCAGCAGTTCCCAGAACATAATTTAAGGACAGTACAGATAATTTATAATTAGCTGGTTATATGTAGACACCATATATCACTCATTCACTACTTGCTTCTCAAAGAACAATCTTGACTAATTACATTGTTTATATAACTTATAATGGTTGGGATTTATTTTACAAAATTATCAAAATTTTCATCAACCCCTATTACATATACTTCTGTCTGAACTTCTGGGACGAGGAGTTATCAGGTACTCTTAACAATCCCTACAATCTGAAATATGTTTCAGCTTTCAGCAACCCATAAAAGTTTGATTAGCTATTAAAACCACAAATCAATGTATCCAATTTCTGAATGATTTGTTTTCTATATTTATCAACCCTTTGCAGGTTATTTAAAGCCAGAACACTTTTTTAGATTGTAAGATGTTTTTGAGATAATAATGATTTATTGATACAAGTCTTACTAATTAACTCATAACTGGAGGGAGAAGAGGTGGAGTCATCCCTTTCCCAAGGGTATTTGTAAATAAGTGAATATAACAAACCCAACTGGAACTGGAACTCGGCTCTGTAAGTAACAATTCCAAGCCATTATCCATTACATTGCCTTCACATCCAATGTTACAGCACCTGGTATTTTCAAGCACTCACCCATCTAGGTACTAACCAGGATCAACGTTTGCTTAAGTTTGAAGATCATATGGGAACAAATGTTTCAACGTGATATGGTCATAAGCAATTTCTGAAGGAGTTGCTGTATATTTCAGTTGAAGTTATGAAGAGTTATTTTTTTCATTAGGAATTTTTTGCAACACGCTGATGCATGTTGAAATCCTTACAGTATTTAGTATTAAAGTTATCGCTAACATTTTTTGTCAAGATTTACAAACTTTAAGTTTTGTTCAATTTTGCAAACCAATCTATGAAATATAAAAACTAAAAAATATAAAAACTATAAAAATATAAAAAGAAAGCATATGCAAAAAAAAACAAAATTGCATTTTTATTAAGTATTTGTTATTTTAATCATTAAATTCTTTTTAAAATACTGGGAGTGTTTTCTATAGTAAATAATAAAACTTCTAATTCCACCCCCCCTCCCCCAAAAAAAATTAATGAAAATTTATTGTGCTTGGCTATGCACCCTAGTAAAACCAACTGTACTTTGTGCTCCCTTACTTGTTTGCACTTTTGCCCAAAATATGGTTTTGATTAGTCAATATATGGCTATTGTAGATGGTGTGATGGACAGACTAATGTAAGTCACACAATTTTATATATAGATGTCATAGTGAAACAAGCTTGAAACAATTTATTCATAATGTCAATCACAATGTACAACACCTCATTAAGAAATTGGAATGAAAAAATAAAAAGTTGAATAGACAGACCTTGTTGGTAGAATTTACCAAAACTTCTTTAGGGGAATTTTTGCTTATATATATATATATATATATATATATATATATATATATATATATATATATATATATACAGATGTGTGCATGTAAATGTAAAATACTGATGTAGAAAATATCACCAATGCTATCAAAGAATTAAATACTCCCATTATTTATTTTGGCAGCCCAAGTAAATTAGTATGAAAGAAAGCACTAATAAATGAAGGCTATATTTTTAGTTTAAATCTTACAAGAGAGACTCTTAACATGTATTAATTGATATAAAAGATATTGATTAAAATAATTTGGCAGAGTGGGTGCCAAGAATCTTTAATTTTGTTTATTTCTATTGTCAAATTAAAAAAAAATAACAAAGAAAACTGGAAATCTAATCTAAAATACAGGAGGCATCTTGGAATTTTGTCTAAAATGAACAAAAGCTAACAGACAAAATCAATCATTAAATATCAGAACACTGCTTCTTTAATTTAATAAAAATTTAATTAAGTAACCAACTAATTTATTTAAGTAATGGCCTTACCTTGACGCATTATTTCGTTTGATAAAATAAAGATTCCTCCAACACCATACTTGTAACTGATCAAGAAACCAATTTCAATCAAAGTGATTAATAATGAAACAGTAAAATGAATTCAAAGGAAAACTGCCAAATTGATTACGGATAAAGTAAAATTTGCAATTATAAATAAGAAACAAAGAAGAAGACTTTATCAAGTTAATTTTAACTAAAACATTTTATTGCTGAATATTTGAGTTAAGGAATTGTTGTTATGCTCTGACTAGTGTCCTTATCTTCTTTGTTACAGTTACAGCACTTTGACTGATATGGCCACAGCACTTCAGCTGATATGCTAACTGGCCTTTTTCAGGTCTATCATAGTCTGTAACCTTTTGGTAATTTCGAGCAAAATCCATTTTTAATCCAGACAAGCAGATTGTTCTCATTATATTATTCAAAACAGGATATTTTATATTAGCTGTTAAAAGTCAATTTGTCCTTGCAATATAGTCTTTCGCTTCTTTGACCTATTCCTTCTTGAACATACTTCCAAAAAAATTATTTCCTGATCACTATGATCTTAACCTTTTCAAACCAAGGATCAACTGTTACTTATCCTACACATCCTCATAATATGCATTTCGTACTTTCACTTTTTATGCCCTTACAACCTCATTCAGTAACCCTCTTCCTTGAGTGGCTCTTGGGCCTTGCATTGCGTGAACAATAATATAAAAAAAGAGCAAAGTTGAAAACAGTATAACAACCAAGAGGAAGACACTAATACAAATATATCAGCTTAAAATAAAATATAACAATATTTCTTTTAATACTAATAAATTTAATACAGTTATAAAAGGATCAAAAAATAGGAATATTAACCATTTTCTTATAAGGAAACCATCAGCATTCATTGACTGAGCAGCGAATACTACTTTTGGTCAAAATTTATAAAATCTTTCTCTTAAAACAATTTTTCAGATAAAGAGATTTCTCGAGTCCAGTAACTGTTATTGTTCTTTCTAGTATTAATGGGGGCGGGGGCGTATTCGTTCCTATTTGAATTAGGTGTGGAATGTCAACAACTTAATTATGTCATTTTCTCTTAGAGTTACATGTGATATCCATTTTAGTTGTTGCCATTGTTGAAAGTCCTCAAATGATGTAATTTCTGTTATCTAGTCCAGATCTTTTGATTTTATGGCGCCGGTCCAAAAATTTCAAAGAAGGGTGGTGCTCGCCAAGACCCATAAGGCTTAACTTGCTCAAAACCAGTTTTAACCATTAATCTTAGAAAGCAGTTGTATACTAATCAGTTTTGATATTTCTGAACGAGTTTAGCATCAGGTATAGCATCCATATAAATTCTCCGTCTAATGAGCATGATGAGTTTTCAGGTTAACGTTTTGGTTTTGTAACAATTTGTGGTATTGGGAGAAAGTACAAGTGCAGTTCAGTTTCCTTATCGCCTACACTAAATTTATTATAAGTGATCCATACACCACTGTATTTGAAGTGTTTAGTATTTACTAGTTTCTCATGATGAATTATTATAGTAGATTCAGGGTGGGTGCCATAAGCTATATATCAAATTCTATGACATCTAAAATATCCATACACTGACTGAGCAAAAACAAATTTTGGAGATATCTGGAAAGCATATTAACAGAGAATGAAAAGTGAAACATGAAAATCTTGAAGATAGCGAAAGGCACATCCCAAAAAGTGAGCAAATTATTAAGAAACAGAAAAATATCATTAAAGAGTATTGAACAGTTATCTAATATCGCTTCTTATATATCACAGTGAATGCTGGACAAATCTCCTCACAGATAAAGAAGAGACTTGAAGCAACAGAAATATGGTCCTACAGGAAGATGCTAAGAATATCATGGACTCAATATGTGGGCAATGACAAAGTTTAAGAGACAACAGAAACAAAAAGAAAACTTATACTAACACCAAGAAGAGGCAGTTGAAATTTTTGGGGCACATAAGAAAGGAAATTTTGGGGGAGAAGTGCAAACAGGTACGGGGGTACAAAGTACATTTATTATTTAACATACAAAATACTTTATTTTAAAACAATTTAACTGTCTTAGTAAAGAAAAGAAAAGACTGTCAACTTATAGTAGCAACTGCAATAGACTTCTGTTTCTTGACCGCAACACTTGTAGCCAAATCGCAGTTCAAACGATAACCTGTCGTAACAGTCCAACAAACAAAGTAGAAACGACAAAATGGGGTCACACATCCAACCTTCACGTCTCACGAGCAAAAAATGCGTGTTCCAACCACCAGCTCAGAAAATCTGCCTTTATAAGTGAAAAACAACAGCTTTGGTTCATCGAGAGATCTTTCCGATTGGTCACGCCATTGAGGGGAGAACATTAGCATAGATTCTAGTCATTGAAGTAGATTTTTGCTAACTACTTTTTGTAATTTTTCTTCGGCAGATCACAAAATTTTTTTTCAGGGTAAATGATTATCTCTTTCACTACATTAATGATTATAGTAACAAATACTGGACTCTCCTGTTGATTTTGATGTATCCAATTTCCACTTTACCATGAATTTGTGAGAACTATAAACAAATCACACAAGGCTAAAAGCTTCAAAAAGTTGCAATTTGGCTCTAGAAAGAAATATTTATATATGGCCAGTTGTATGTTGCATGCTCAAGAATAAGAAATCCCAAGAATTTATTCTTCACTGTTAAAAAGGAAAATAAGACATTTTCTTAAAATATATTGTTTACCATGAAGTCCTATAAAATTAAAGAAATTATTAGACTGTGAAGTGGGGTTTTTGTCAAAGTATTTTTCCAGACAAATCAGCTTTATTCAAATTTCATCGATTGGTTTGCAAAATTGAATGAAATGTAGAGTTTGTAAATCGCAACAAAAATGTCAGAAACAACTTCAACAATACTAGATACTGTCAGTATTTCAACATCCATTAAAGTGTTGGAAAAAATTTCTAGTACACTAAATTGCACTATCTTGTCAAATCTGTGTCTCCAAAACAAAATTTTCAGCTAAAATGTAAACATGTTTTAAATAAATATTTTGCTTGTCAGACATAAAATTGAAATTTCTGAGCATCTGAACAAGTAATTTATTGACATGTATTGGAAAAGCATGATAAATTTACAACATGCATGTTTGCACCTTTGTAAGAAAAGTAAATGTTTTGGATTGAGGACACGAGGTTCGAGCAGTGAATCAATATTAGGTACACAAACAGGATATGTAGCTGACCTCAAAGTGTTATGTTCCATTTCTTCCTTGTCCAGAATGCTTTCAAGTTAGATATGTTAACCTATGTGGCTGGTTTAGGTAAAATACAGTTTTATAATTAAAAAAAAAAAAAAAAAAAAAAAATGATGGAAAAAATCAGCATATATAGTATGCTATGAGAACTTCCTTAGTAGGCCTAGCATAGAAATAAGTACAGGAACCACTAATAAACTAATACAACTGACAGCAAGTATTCAACCACAGCAGCAGAAATCAAAACATGGGCAGCAGTTAAAACATGACAACCAGCTGCCAGTACAGCAGCAGTTGCAACTCTAATCAGCAGGCAGATTAGGTTTAAGGTTCCATGTTCACTACAGCAAATTGTCCTATGGGACAATGGATAATGGCCTAGTGGATTAAAGCATTTATCAGACAGAAAAAAAAAATTAAAAGATATCTTATTATACCAAAGATGACTATCAACTCCTAATGTAGATAAACTGAAGACTATCAAATAGTCATGACAATTCAAAATGTAACATCTATTTTTTTTAAATATCCAAGGAAGTGTTCCCATAAAAATATTGCCATAACTAGTGCACTGAAAAAGTAATTTAGGTCTAAACAAAATTGATCCTGACTGAAATAGCAAAAGTTACACAATTATAAAACACAATGTGTGCATATAGGGTATAATAGATAAATTGTTGCCATGTTACATTTTTAATTTCACATATGCACATTGATTGTTTTTGAGTTTCTTGACTACACAGTATAGTAGGGTCTGTGAGAAAAAGAGCACCATGATGCAATTCACTCCACCCAAAATTTGGAAATGGCATGTTGTACTGCTTGGCATTCATGCTGGAAGCTCCAATGCAAACATTTCAAGGTATTTTGGTGTCAATCTGAGGACAGTGCAAAGGATTCGGAAAGAGTTGTATGAATCAAATGGTACAAAAGTACACCATTCTGCCGAGAACTGAATTTGCTGGTGAGGGCCTCAAACTCAACACAGATGCCTATATCAAGTGCCTTAAGGAGGTGGTGCTGCTCTGGGTTAAGAGGGTGGCTGCTGGAAGACTGGCAACTATGTGTGGGGGTGTAGTTGAGCAAGAGACCAAAAAAACTCCTTGTAACACCAAAGATAAACTGAAGGCAAGGATTATGGCAGCATTCACCGACTTAAAGAAAGAGACCGTCCAAGAGAGTTACAGGAGATAATGAAGTTGTCTCGAGGCTGTGGTTGAAGCCAATGTTGATTTTATTGAATAAATTTACTCTTTAGTATTTCAAAATATTTGTGTAATTTTGGTAAATATATCTTTTAAAATAAAATGTCAGTGTTATTTTCATTTTTGCATAATTTAGATGATACCCTGTATATATGAAATGGGCATATGGTTAAGTATTTAGAATGTACGTAATATCAGTCCTGTTATATGGCAGTGAATGCTGGACAATCTCCTCATAGATGAAGAACAGATTTGAAGTCTGTTCTTCATCTGCCACAAAAATTTAGTTATACAGAAGGATGCTGAAAATACCATAGACTGAACATGTGAGCAACAACGTAGTTTTAGAGAAAATTGAAACAAAAAGGACACTTATATTTAGCATCAAAAAGAGTTGAAATTTCTAGGTTACATAATGAGGAAAGAAGGTTTGGAAAATTTGATACACACAGGGTATATTGAAGGCAGAAAGACAGAAGAAAACAGTGCATAACCTACCTAATGAGCTTGAGTAGATGAATGGCAGAACAGAGTTTAGGAGAGAAAAAAATAACAAAAAGACAAAATTTATGTTTGTCCTTTACTACTGATGCAGCAACCACCGTATAAGTCAGCCCTGTTTGTTACCTCCCTTTGGTATTTGTTATTACATCAGAAAGTCAGTTTATGAACCAGTGAAAAAGAGCTACAAAGAACCGGAAATAGTGAAGAGACATGGCTCAATTGACTCCTTTTTTCTTTGCCTTCTCAACACAAATAATATCTTGCAATTTGTAATGTTTCATCTACAGTCATATTCTGTGAGATCCTCTAGAGCATTCCTAAGAGTAATTTGAATCTTATTTCAAATAATATAGTTGGCTTAAGTTTGAAACTTGAGGGCATCTGTGTGTACTTTAAAAAAAAAGTCTTTTATAATTCAGTGTAAAATAATAATAGACAACTTGTCCAAAATTACAAATCATAACTATTTAAAAAGTTTTCAAAGTTAGATAGAAAATAAAATTACCATTATAATAAGCAAAATGAAATCAATGATTAAAAAAAAAAAAAAAAAAAAAAAAAAAGAAGAAATCAGGAGAAAATAACTTATTTATAATTTTCAGAATTTGATCGATTATAAGTTGTAGTTGAAGTCAAATATCTGATATTTGTCTATAATTTCCAATGAATTTAAAATACTTTAATTATACCTTTTATAGAAACAGACAGTGGCTTTCTGCTTCAATTACTTGAAAATGAGCATGGAAGAAAAGAAAAAAAATTAATAATAAAAAATGACATACTTAAATACCTTTATAGCCAAACATTTTAAATATAATTATTGCTATAGGGTTGATATTATTTTCATCTATATTCATGAAATAAGTAAATTACAGATATAAAATACTTGTTGGATTCAACATGCAAGAGTGAACGTATCAAATTCATGTCTTCAGGATGATCAGACTGTAATCACTCATTTCCACTCGAGTTTCAAATCAAAATCTGATTGGGGAAGATAAAAGTATATATCCTAAATGCCAAAATAATAATAATAAAAAAAAAAACAAAAAAAAAAAAAAAACAGTTTAAGCAAAGAAAAAAAATCCTCTTTAAAAAAAATAAATCTATTTAAAAACAAAAAAGAAATACAAATAAAGAGATCAATATATATTTAAAACACTATTTTCTTTAAATGTATGATACAACCTTTTTGATAACAATAAAAAAAACTTAAGTATTAAAAAAAAAAAAAACTTACCTACTTAAAAGTAATATAAATTTGCCTTCAAATTTAATTTTTTTTTTTTTTTAAAACTGTATCACTCCATGCAAGGCAATAAAGCCACTAAAACACAAGGGGTTATAGGGTGAGGAATAACTAAAATCAGAAGCATTAAAAATGAGCGGGAAGAGAAAAGAGTTATTGGGAGGACAGTAGTTAGCAACTGACATAGCATTTAAATATTTGCAAATTATAGTTGGCTGGAAAGCGTGGAGCCAGAAGAGAGTTTCACAAGCAAGAAGTGTGAGAAAAGAAACTGTTAGCATAGAACTTATGGCTACATCTAGCCATCTTAACTGTAAATTGATGAGATATCGACGCCAGTCTAGTAGTGCACTTGAATTCAAAAAGTCCAGATACCATAATGAAGAGCTCATCCAAACAATTATCATGAAAGTAAATATAGAAGAGGCACAGAGCGGCATCCTTATGGCAATAGGAAAGTGACTGAAGCTGAGCCGCCAGATCACTGGATTAAACTAATGTTAATATAATCACTATGTGCCATGTCTCTCCATAACTTCATTTTGTTGAATTCAGAGGGAGATGAAATTGTTTTTTCACAGATTATCAACCTTTTGTGGGTTATTTAAAACCAAAACATATTTCAGATTGCAAGAATTATTTTTTTGTGAGTGAATATTGCATAAATAAGGAATAACAATAATTTTTCTAGGTACAAATCTTACAAGCTAACCCATATCTGGCGGGGGGGGGGAAGAGATGGATTCATATCTTTGCCAAGAGTATTTTCATATAAATGAACATAATGAATGTGACTGGAATTTGAACTCCACTCTCCAATTTCTCATTCTGAGCCACTATCCATTACACCACCTGCACATCCAAATTTAAAAGGAAACTGAAAATATCTGGTACATAATGAGGGAAGAGGGCCAAGACTAGTTAACACACAACCCAGGACATTGAAAGCAAGAGACAGAAGCATTAAGCAATTGACTTAAAGTCAGTGTAGTGATTTTCTAAGTATAGTTTAGATGAGGCACAAGGTCAAAATTATGGAGCATCCAGTGAGGATTGAACTCACTACTCATTCATAATTGATTTAGCAAGACAAGCTTCCTAACCATTATGTGATATCAAAGTGCCCATAAAGTCTGTATAGATGGATGGCAGAACAAAGGCAAAGACCGGTGGTAAAGAATTAAAAATATAAAAAATAGGGACCTAAACAGACATAGCACATATATGGGCAATTTAATGCTGAGATCTAAACAATTTGAGCCCAATTATATGCCCTCAACTACAAATAAAATGTATTGTTGGTAACTTTACTACAATTAGGTGATGTTGGTTGTTTTTTTATGTAAAAATCTATTGCTGCTATTTTTATACTTTCATAGTGTTTTGTTTGGGGGTTTAATATTTGTCTATAGCTAGAACCCTAACAGGTTCTACCACACCCATAAAAGTACAATAACAGGATTAAAATATTCTTATAGAGGAGTAGTTCTCAAACAGTAGTGGAGGATGAAGCCCCTTACTTTTGTGGGCAATTTTTAGAGTTTCACAAGAGAATTAAGACCAGAAATTTACAAATTCAAGCTGTTGAAATATTGATAATTCTACAATGCAACTTTCAAGTAAGTCAAACTAGGAAATGGGGAATGGCATTCTGAAATATGGTTAAAAGGTGTTCAGTGGCAAAAAAGGTTGAAAACTCTTATGGTAAAATAAATAATAGTAAACATTAGTCATATCACTAATACTTAATCTCTGATCAAAAGCTCTTAAAATGTCAACAATAAATCCAATTATAAACTCATACAACTTGTGTAATTTAAAAATGACAATGTACACAGTCTTGAAGCCTCTTTAGATGTATTTACTAAACTTGTGTTAGTCTGGTACCAAATTACAAGTGTGAGCTCTGAGTGAGAATAAAACTCATTTGCTCTATTAATTTAAATGCAGTACTAGATTGGCAGATAGGTCTCATCATTTTATAGTTGAAATTGCTAGATGTAACCATAAATTCTATGCTAATAATTTCTTCTCTCTCACTTCTCACTTGTGGGACTCCCTGCTGACTTTTTGTTTTCAAGTCAAGTTTGATCTTCAAAAAATTAAGTGCAATGTCACTCTTCATTCCTGTTCTTTTATTATTTTCTCCTTATATGTTTTTGTTTTCGTATTCTCTCACACTCAGTGGCACTATGTCTTAGTGGCTTTATTGCCTTGCTTGGAGGGAAATGATAAGAAAGATACAATAACTGAGCAATACTAAAAATAAGAAATAGACAAGATATCCCCAGACATGGACAGTGGAATGAGAACAGTCTATCCTTGTAGATTAAAAAAAGGGTTCAGTCCAGAATTCTCTGTAGGGTACACAGAGTAACCCCTTGCATCTTAGTAGCTTTATTGCCTTGTTTGGGGTGAAATAATTTAAAAAAAAAAAAAAAAAAAAGTTGTAATAATAATCAATGAAATTAGCTGACTGCTAATCCATAGTGAGATGCCATTGAAGGAAAATTTGTCATGTGGCTAATATTTAATCTTTGGTCAAAAGCTATTAAAATGTCAACAATAAATCCAATTATTAGGTTGGTGCAAAAATAATGACGTAATAATGTTGTTTTTTGACATTAAAAAATATGTCAAAAAACGACATTATTACGTCATTATTTTTGCACCAACCTAATATAAACTCATACAACATGTGCAATATAAAAATGACAATGTACACAATCTTGAAGACTCTTTAGAGGTGTTTATTAAACTTTACTTAGCATGGTACCAAATTACAAGTGTAAAGCTCCCAGTGAGGACCTAACTCATTACAGTAATAATAGTCATCAATGAAATTACCCTGCTAATTACTACTCCATAATGAAATGCCTTAGCCGCAAAATTTGCCAGTTGTTTCTGGCTTGCAAAATGATTATGAAATGGGAATATAAAATTTGATAACTTGATAAAAGTGAAAGATAAAATTAGATTTAGTTGCAGAAAATCAGTATGAAAAGATTCAAAATTTAAAAATACTAGAATTTTTTTGCAACACACTGATGTGTTTTGAAATCCTCACAGTATTTAGTATTGTTGAAAATTATCACCAACATGTTTTGTCGAGATTTACAAACTCTACTCTCCCTACTGTATTCATATTTACAGTGCCACTAGTGGGCATTATACAGAGTGTCCCTAAAGTCTGGACACAGGAAATCTCATTAACTATATATTTTTTTTACCTCCACAGATTAAACATGGTTTTGTTGAAAGAAGACAGAACTGGCTTCTTTTTCTGCAGTATGCTAAAGGAGAAGGTGTACTCAATGAAAATCACAGATGCGTCACACTTGATTGAACGCATAAAAAGTGAATGTGCTAATGTTGACAGGAGTATGAAGTTATTGCATTGAATCTTGAAAAAGTGCATCAATCTTTACATCGCAAATGACGGAAAACATATTGAAGATGTTATTTGTTAACATTCCAATAAAAAGTTGCTGAAAATTTAATTTCTTGAAAATATGCATATTTGTCAGTGTACAGATTTTAGGGACACACTGTATTTTACCAGAATAAAATACATATAAAAACTTAAAGAAAAGATATTGTTATATCCTGTGTGATTTCATTACAAACATCCTCGTCGACACTGTTATATTCCGTGCTAAGGGAATACTAGAAGAAAGGTTTATTGTACACAACAAGTACAATATGAAATACGGTACAATTATACACACAGGTCGATCTAGTAGTGAGTACCACTAATTGGAAGGTCGGACGTGCTTGCATCGTCTCTCTTGCTCATCCTCGTAGACGGTTGCCTTTATCGGTACTTACTACCTATAGTGTAATCATTCATGGGGGTGACTGGTTATTCCATTACATCAGATATTCAAAAAACTATATAGCATTATTATTAAATAAGTATGTTATTTTAATCATTAAATTGGTTTTAAAATAGCAGTAGTAGTATTTTCTATGTTAAATAATAAAACTTTTAATTTTTTCAAAAAATTAATTAACATTTATTGTACTAAACTACTAGTAAACCAATTGTACTTTGTAACCCCTTACCTGTTTGCACTTCTTCCCCAAATCTGATTTTGATCATTCAATGTATGGCTTTTTGTTATAGTGGAACACACCTATTCTATTGTTAGTAGACTCTCCCACCTATAATAAGTAGGAGGAGTAGGAGTCGCTCAGGGAGTGGGTCAGTCAGTCGATGTCAGATGACCGTTAGTCGGATGTTAAAGCATCAGCCACCACAACTAGATTACTGTGTCATTACCTATTATATCAAGTTCCTAATGTTTTGTACGTCAAACCTTTTTTAGGACCAACTTAGTACAAATACAAGCTTCCACTGTGAAACCACTCTACAACACTTTTATAGGGCTTGACAGATGGACGGACTAATGGAAGTCACAGAATTTTATATATAGATTAAAGACATCAAAAAGATAGTTTCTAAATTTTATTTTTAAAGTTTAAATTAACCCATCTTAAATCACTGATTATCTATTAAGCAATAAAAAGAAGGGACATTTTAAGAGTTTGAAATCTTAAGTATTTAATGCTCTGGGAAATATACAAGTACATTTCTCTTGTTCAAAAATGACAATATTCAAGTAATTTTACAGTTGCATTGCATCTATTTTCTGCATGAGTAATGAAATATTTTTATTTATATAAATAAGTGTGTTGCTGCCTGTAAGAAAAAAAATTAAATCATCAAAAAGAGCCAAAGGCAACAAAAGAAAAAACAATTAGCAGCCTGATCTCCACTACTTACTAATGATATGCCATTATTAAATGTAAGAGTCCTGTTAATTTACTGGTAATGAGTAATGGTTTCAGTTACCATAACAGTGGAATATCTCATTACTAAAAAAGGAGCGATCAGGCTTTGTAACCAATAAATACATTGGCAAAATAGGTAAATTTATTAAAACATTCAAAATTATTTTCTCCCAATTTATATATATATATATATATATATATATATATATATATATATATATATATATATATTTCTTAGTAGGTGGAATGCTTGACTGCTAATGCATCAGGAAACAAAATTATGTAGATTCTGAGACCTGCTTTTCCCGCAAAATTGAGCTAATTTACAGTGCAGCCCCAGAGAGTAACCAAGGCTTCATTTTTCATCAGATGACTAGACTCATGGCTACCAATGTGAGGTACAGCAATTTGATTTTTAGGGGTAGAGTGGCAATTTGATAATGGGTTATTAACAGTGAATCTTTATTCAAGTGTGTCTGTATGAGTATGTATACAATACATACATTTTATATACAGTATTCATACATAAAAATGTGTGTATGTATGTACTGTATATATTAGGTGGCTCCACTAATTTGGTATACATAAGATTTAAAATGATTTTTTAAAAATGGAAAAGTTTTCTTGAAGCTTTCATTTCAGCTTTAAAATTTACTATTTCCATTAAGCAATAGAAGTATGGATGTACTAACTGCAGTGTATTTCAAACAGAAATTATACTGATCAGAATCAATTTTTTTCTTTCCATTAAAATCAATCAAAATGGGCATTTTTGACACATTTGTAAACAAAAATTAAATCTCGGTTTTAAAAATCTTGCAAAAATAAAATATATATTTTTGAAATAATATTTGAGGAAAATTAGCAAATTTAAAGTCAAACTAATCTGATTTGAAAAACATTACTTACTTGTAGCATAAAATGTTGTACACAAACATTTCTTAACTACAGGGTTTCGTTTTTCTGACATGTTAATCAATTTATTTATATCCAATTGACAGCTGAACATGTTCATAGTTAAGTATGGTGTAGCAGACAATAAAGTTTGAAGTTTTTCATTTTTTTCACTATAAGGGGGAACAATCCTTAAAACACATGACCTTTAAATGCTAGATTCATCAGTTAGTACATCCATACTTCAGAAATTCTGCATGTAATTGCAAATACAAAAACATTCAGGTTGTCAGATTGTACAATATATACATATATATATATATATATATATATATATATATATATATATGATTAGTAAATATAATTTTACTTAATAACAATATTTCTTAAGAAATATCACATTGAAAATTAATTTTAAAAAATTTTAAATCTTTATAAAT
The DNA here is from genome assembly GCA_963932145.1 of Acanthosepion lycidas. Lineage (NCBI taxonomy): Eukaryota > Metazoa > Mollusca > Cephalopoda > Sepiida > Sepiidae > Acanthosepion > Acanthosepion lycidas. The sequence goes on along the minus strand of OZ010607.1, from coordinate 30,824,125 downwards.
AATTCAATTTAAAATTGTACAAAAATGAAAACAAATCTTGTAAAACTTCATTTTTTGTTGAAAATTTTTTCTTCAGAGAATATTGTCTTTAATATATATTATTCATAAAATCAATTAAAAACTTCACAAATTAAATAGTCTTAGTTTTGTTTTTTATTTTTTTGACTCAGAACAGATTTTCAGTCAGACCAGCTTCAATTTTGTGGGTTGAGCAGTCAGTCAGGAATTAGAAAAATAGGTGTAAAGGAAATTAGGGTCGACCTGACAAGAGACCCAGAGTTGGTTGCATGTGGTGTAGAAAACACCAGGAGTTACATCCTCTTTCAGAAATGGCTGTTGAGAGAGCTCATTCTACTTAGAGTAGGTGGCACTGCCAAAATTTGCATACAAATGATACTGAACTGATATTAGCCAATAATCAGCGTAGGTTTGTGACTGAGTGAGCTATATAACACCAGCTTTTTCTCAGTTGGGCAGAAGCACTCTTGACATGTGGAAAACCAGACAAAATGAACACAAGCTATTATGGCAAAGATAACAGACACCAAACAAAACCTAAAAATGAATTCCTGAGTTTGATGGATCGGCATCCAGTTCTCTGGTAGTTAAATGGATATGGATGGAGGAGTTGGAACTCATTTGCAGGTGGTGTGGAGTGAAGTCTCTGAAGCACATGATCCCTTTGAAACAGACAGGTGGAGCATTTGCAGTCTACCAGCAGCTGGATGATGAAATAAAATGAGACATTGGCCAAATAAAGGCTACCTTAGAGCCTTTTCTATGGATTCATTCATGGCATATAAACAACTTATTGAGCAGCAACTGCACTATGCCAAATCCTTGCATGTATACCTGGCTGAATTGAGGAAATTGTAATGATAAAGTAACATTGTCACAATGTTACATAGACCCTACCGACAATATGAGTATGCAACATTGCAACAATGTTTGATGTTATCCGAGAAAAACTTTAACCCCACCTTATTAACTTAATTAAAAAACAGAAACATTTTAGGCTTCTATACTTTAAAATGACTTACATATTTTCAATGAAGACAGACATACACAAATTCAGGGTCCATTTAAACAGTAGATTTACACTGCAAATGTTGAACGCAAAATAAGTGTCCAGTCTGGTATTATACATAAATTCAAAGTTACTTAACCCACTTAGAAAAACTTAGATATTCTAAAAGTGAATACACTCATGAAGAGCAGAAAAATATTTTCTGCTGATTTAATATTTATCAAAATTATAATACTTGTTTTAAATCTTAAAGATTTACATGCCATGGCAGAATTAGCTGCACTGCATTATATTTGTCGCAGAAGAAAATGACATCTCTCACCTTAAGAGAATTGATTTATTGATTTTCACAGCTTATCAACCCTGTGTGTTATTTAAAACCAAAACATATTTTGGATTGTAAGAATAATATTTTTTTTTTTTTGCAAGTGAATATTGTACTAACAATTATTTTGAGAATGATTTTTCCAAAGACAAGATCTACTATTTAACCCATAGCTGGGGAGGAGATGAAAGCTTTCCAAAGTGCATTAGCACATAAATGAACGTAACGAACATTACTAGAATTCAAACTTGGATCTCTGATTTCTCATTCCAAACTGCTATTCATTACAACACTCACACATCTGGTGTCTTGGGAAAAAACAGTGGAATGGTTACCTAAGCTATCTGATTTTTCATTCTAAGTCACTAACCTTTACACCAACTGCACATCCCAACTTAAGAGAAACTCCATCATATTATAAAAACCATTTTAATAACATGGTCAGTTTCCACCATTTATATTATTTACATTCAGACTATTATCCTCATCTTTGCCATTAGTACGTTTCAGCCATTGTGCCCTCTGGCATTCCTCAGGTGTATATCTATCTACAGGGAATTCTGAACCCTTTATTTAATCTACAGAGGATAAACTTCTCATTCCACTGCCCATGTCTAGATATTGTCTAATTCATATTTTTAGTACAGCACAGTTATTGCTTGCTCATTTTCCCTGAGTCCAGGTACAAACTGCTCAACCTAGGGATTGATCTCCCAATCACATTACCAAATTCAGGGTTCAGTTCAGAATTCCCTGCAGATCGATATATACCTGAGGAAGGCAGAATGGCCAAAACTATCTGATAACAACAACAAAGATGAGGATAATAGTTCAAATATAAATAATGTAAATAACTCCTCATCCCAGAAATTCCAACAGAAGAAAATGGTCAGTTATAATTTAACTATTATGATAAACAAAATAAGAAAAATCATTAAACTATAGGAATTCCTTCAGGTTGATTGTTCTCACCAGGAAAGAATGTTCTTGTCATGAGGGAAATTAACTTCAATTGAAAAAAAACTCACAAGAAATTTAATAACTGTAGGAAAATTATGAATAAGTTCTAATTAGGAATAGAAAAGGGAATGGAATTTTTAAATGCATGTTTCTACTCAAATAAAATGATGTGGGCAAAGATAAAGGCAAAAATCTTTACTTCTTCAAGAAAAGAAGAAATCCAATAGTGAATTTAAGCACAAATGACCTTGAAGATCCATAAATTCTTGTCAATATTTGCTTTGCATTCACAGAAGGCTGAAGAAACATGTCTCAACATTTGAGAAAGTTTCCGATTCACACCCTCTCTTTTATATTGTGTGTGTGTGTGTGTGTGTGTGTATATATATATATTTATATATATATACGATTAATATAAATGTAAAATTTGTCACTTACCCGATTAATGCTATATTTAGTACTTCTAATCCAAAGATTCATAGACAAACTCAATTTTTTTTATTGCTCAGCCCACTCGTCACAAGGTTCCAGCAATTGTCAGTGGCTAGTTTCATTTTTTGTTATTTTTATAGTACACTAAGTTTGATTACTACGATGAATTACTAGATGATTACAAGGATGAATTATGGTTCAGTAAATTCTAAGCTTTTAAAGAACAAACTGGATAAGTGGATTGTCTAAAGCAGTCAATTGCCTCAGCCCTGCATGTCAAATGATGCTACAATTGCAGGGTTTCTTTTGGATAAGAGTTTTTCATCACTGAACTGCTAGATGGGCATTGATTCCTCTAAGAAGCTCATCCACCTTTTGCAAACCATCTCCAGACTGGTTTCAATTCAGTTTTCCTTCTCCTAGACTGATTGAGAGTGGTGTAAAGGGATAATGGCTCGGAATGAGAAATCAGAGATCCAAATAAAAATTCCAGTAGAGTTCGTTGCATTCACGTATGGACCAATACACTTTAGGAAAGGTATGAATCCATCTCTTCCTCTTCCAGCTATGGGGTTGAATAGCAGGACAGACTGCTCTATTATACACATATATATATGATGGAGAGAGAGGTGTAGTCAAAAGTTTCAGGGTAGCCATATTGTGAACAGGTGTCCTGCAGATTTTTAATTTTCTAATTCTTTTTGTTCTGTAGGTTACTAAATTTTTTTTTTTACAAAATAAATGATTTGATAAACATGTCATTCATTGATCTCTAGCTTCTCATACGCTATAATGCAAAAAGGCAAATAACTGATAACAATAAAAATAAATCAAGCACTACTTTTGACTTACCACACATATACATATATGTGTATGTATATTTTCAAGCAGGTTTGGTTAAATAAGTTAGACATATCATGATGATTAGTTTTCTTGTGATCCTTTCAAGTTTTCGGATTAATTTTTTGGTAGATTCAGAAAATTGAGTAAGAAAAATACTAAAATTTTCTTTCAAACAGTTTTTGTTTTTGCTGAGTACTTTCAATCCCATCTGAATTCATCTTCAGGGGGTTAAACAATAACAAAGACTAAATGGTTCTTTATATAAGAGAGTTAAAGCCCAAAATAGATAAAATTAACTATGAGTATAACAATAAAGTCCTTAAATAAGTATAAAAAAAATTACCTACGTATGAGCAAAAACAAAAAAGTTACTCCCCTTACACTAAAAAAAAAAAAAAAAAAAAAAAAAAAAAAAAGCAAAAGAACATGTGAACTAAAAAAAAACAAAAAAAAAACAGTTGAAATGTTTGAAATTCAGAGAAACACGTATACATACTTACAGACAACTTAACCCCCTGAAAATGGTTTCAGATGAGATTGAAAGTACTTGGGGGGAAATAAAAACTATTCGTAAGAAAATTTTGGTATTTTTCTTAATCAAATTTTTAAACCTACCAAAAAAATAATCTGTGAACTTGAAAGGATCACAAGGAAAACTAATCGATTGACGTGATATTTAACCAAACCTGTTTTGATTGAAAATATGCTGCCTAGAGGAATGCGTAAAAAAATCTACATACTTGTACATATGTATGTGTGTGTATATATATATATATATATATATATATATATATATCTTTCTTACTCAGCTGTTATAAATATAGTGCTCAATGTTGAGAAACATACCTATAGGTATATTAGTGAATATACATGTGACAGATGTAACTTATTATAAAACACTTAAATAACAGTAACACTAACTTGCTAAGAAGGTTCGAATTGTTGTCTACATATATCTGTAAATCTAAGCACCTGCTCAAACACATTGACCCTAATTAAAAGAGATTGCAAAATAGATTTTAGAAATATTAATATACAATGCAACAACTTTTAATATTCTCAGAACCCATCATTACTAAACATTTCTACATATTACTGGACTCGAATTTGTAATGTAATCTGTGTGCATATAGATAATTTCACTTTTATAAGCACATGGCTTGGTTCCGAATACATTATTAGATATATAGCCCCGACATATTATTTTTTTTTATATTTGCACCCTTATATTATATTTCCACTCTGTGTTCTAGTTTAAGTTAATTGGTATAACTAGGGTATTTATTTTATGTATAAAAAAAAAAAAAAAAAAGAGTTATCCCCCTTGATATATTGTTTACATTTTAATCCAACTTTAAATTTGAATAATTAAAAATTTTTTAAATTCTTCGGCTTTCGAACTTAAGAATATGAAAGATATAGTTTTAATTCTAATATTTTACACAACAAAAATTAAATAAACAAGTTTTAACATACAATTTCAAATCATCACCACAAGAATATATACAGGGTGTCAATAAAGTTCGTGTGCACTTTAAAAAATTCATAACTTTATTTGTTTTTGCAATAGAAATAATTTGTAAAAAGATTAGAAAAAGTAACTTTATATTTTTTAAGGTTTTATTGAAATTTTATTTAAGTTTCCACATGTCTCCACCATTAGCAATACAAAGGGTAATACGATTTTGCAGTTCACGGAAAACATTTGCCCACTGATTTACAGTAATGCCTGAAATCACATTAGTTATTTTTTTAGTTATACTTAAAACGAACTACATTAAACTTTATAACACTTTTTACAGATTATTTCTATCGCAAATACAAATAAAGTTATAATTTTTTAAAGTGCACACGAACTTTATGGACACCCTGTATATATAAAACAAACCAAAGTATAAGCTTCCAAATACAACCCTACCAATACTAAGCATGAAAAACAAAAAAAAAAAAATAACAAACGAAAAAGAAACAAGAAATAAACAACAAAAACAAAAGGAAAAAGAAACAAGACAAAAGAGAGACAATCTGAAAATGACCCAAAAAAAATGTCCAATGCCTTTAGTAAATATACCAGGATAGGGTAGTAACACTAATCAACGAAACTGCCCAAAGTGGCTTCGTCCAAATCATTACTTCAATTTTCAGGCAAAATGATCATCAGGCAACAAGTGTCAACAGTTCTTGTCTCTCTCATACATATCTCCACAGACAGTCTGTTTCGCTGTATCACTGCTTATCAGTGTGGCGAGACATCTGGTTGCCTCTAGCTTGGATTGAAACCTGGTTGAATTGGCATCAGTTGGAGAATCTACCCCTAAGCCATTGGTGCACAGCAGGGATGAAGGTGAATTTAAGCGTATTTATCTCTTAGATTAACATGGCAGTGACTGAGAGGACTCGATTCATTTTATCGAAGAGTACTGCATTAGTAGCAGTAGTAGTTACTGTTTACAAACTCATACTTCTTCCCCAGAGAACTCAACCGAAATATTTTTTTCAGGAGCACATATATTTTGGATAATATATATATATATATATATATATATATATGAGAGAGAGAAAGAAAGTTTCAAAAGCTAAATGTTTTCATTAAATGTTGGCAAAGAGCTTGACTGACATGAAGACAATTGGGAGATTATATATATATATATATATATATATATATATATATATATATATATATATAATGTAACATACAAATAGTTTTAATGGAATTTAAATACCTTATATAAATATTTAGAATCTTTCTGAGGATCATGAAAAATAACAAAACTATAGTTGAATTTCAGTTTCTTTTTGTAAAGCAGCTTAAAAATAAAGCTGAAAAAATCATTTCACATTGTTTTAAATATTTACTTTGATTTCAAATCAAATCCAAAATGAAATAGTTTAAGAAAAAGAAAAAACAAACTCAAAAGTAAATGTAAAATGCCATATTTCTTTCTTTTTCTTTTTAATCATCTTTGCTGTAAGAAAAGTGTGCTTTGTAAAATGTAGAAAATAATTAAAAAGCAATGGAAGAAAAACACAAAAACTGACAAATATTCTAACAATTTATATTTGAAAACTTCTTGGCTTAAATACTGTAATATTTAATAACACTCCTAAAACCTTATTTTAATTATTTCAAATGAGAGAAAACATACACAAACAGAAACGCTTTCAAATTTAGCAAATTTCATTTAGAAAAAAAAAAAAGGTGTGTGTTTGTGTGTGTGTATATATATATATATATATATATGACAGCTAATAAATCAATCCATTATATTGCACTTCACTATATGGTAGTGTCACTTTTTTTTTTTTTTTACTTACAGTGTCTAAACTAACTAAAACAACCCATTAACGAAATAATAATCACATGCAAACTAACAAATATCAAGTTAAAAGTTCTGCTAGTTATTACTCATATAATGTGTTACTTGAAGTGGTACAGTGGAGTAATGGATAGCAGCTCGGATTGAGGAATTGGAGAGCCGAGTTCAAATTCTAGTCGAATCCATTACATTCACTTACGTGCTAATACCCTTGGGAAAGGTACGAATCCTCTTTTTCTCTACCCAGCTATGGGTAAATAGCAGGACAGATTGGGTTCTATAGCTTTGGATGGCAACTGGTCTACCTCGGAAAGAAATGGCAATCTACTTTGGGGAAAAAATCTGCCTCATCAGTCATGTATCGAAAGATACATGATCGCCTAAGGGTGTATCATGCATGGCACATAACTGATTAAATGTGTTACTTTCCCATTAGCACCACTCTTGTACAAGAGGGTAATGAAAAGTTCTCAAACCAACACCCCAAACACCAAAAAACAAAAAAAAAAAAATCTGATGTTTAGTCATTTGGTTAAATTTTTGTAAATATGTTGCGATGATAAATTTTCAACAGCCACTCATACACATAAACTAGACTTGGGATAGAAAAAAAAAAAAAAGAAATAAAGAAAATATATATACTTCAGATAATCCATTAAACTTTATCATGTTCTAAAATAGCTGAATAATTGCTGTTGACATATCATGTTTAATTTGTTGTCATAATTAATATATTTATTAACACTTTCACTGCTGCATTGTTATAGCATTGGTTGCGCTGGCCCATAAAGACACTAACAGTGATTTCTCATGGGCACTGCCATTTTGGTTTCACTCGGATACTCTATAACAATCTTAACATACAATATGTCACAAAAACAGGCTGTATTGTACACTAATATATGTGCATGATAGTATGAAAATAGCACTAAGCACTAGTTATTTTGACATAAAAACTAGGAACAGAGATTTTACACTGTCTTGAAAATGTATACATAAATTAACAACAAACAATATAAGTTTGGTAAAGATGTAGAAGTACATTCACACCAGAAGAAATGTTAAAAACTATTACAGAAATAATTATGATAAATCATTGATTTCTATATATTTGCTACTGTAACATAGTAAATCATTACAAATTTAAACAGTTTAAATAGCATAACTTGGAGATTAAAAAAATTACCAGTTCAATCAAGCTACCAATTTCTTTGTAATTTTTATAAAATATGAATAAAGCTGTTTAAAAGAGATAACTCTAAGCCTATTAACTCCTAATTATAATCATTTACATCGACCTGACTGTACTCTACTCCTACAGCCATAGTGGTATCCCAGTCATAAGATTAATACTACTTAATCAAGCTTAGTGATAATTAGCATTAAAAAAAAAAAAACAGAATTCAAAAATAAACGATACAGAGTAGAGATAGCTGAAGATGGTATCGAAGCAAATATATGTAAGTATGCTTTTATAGTAATTATTACACCTTTGCTATATCTTACAGGTTCAGATCAGGCTTTGGCCTGCTACTGGTAACATGTAACACAGTACAACTTTCTACATGGTTGGCATCAAAATCAGCTCTCCCCTAGCTTTTCTGTTAGAAAGGAGGGTGGCATGTCACCCCACAGGACAAAACACAGAACATGTCAAAGGGTGGAAGAGTTTCTTATGGGAGCCAATGATACACACACACACACACACACACACACACACATATTAGTGTGTGTGTAGATGTATGTATGTATGTATTTAAGGCTAAGAATGGGGCTTCAAACCTTGAATGGCAACTTTCCTAGGGATCTATTAATTGAGCAATTTTTACTGCTTGTCAATCCTTTGCAGGCTATTTAAAGCCAAAAAATATTTTTAGATTCTAAGGATTTTGGGGGAGAGATATTAATGATTTACCGATACAAGTCTTACTAATTAAATCTTAGATGGGGATAGATAAAAAGTTGATTAATACTTTTCGGATGGGTATTTGCATGTAAATGAATATAATGAATCCAATGGGAACTGAAACTCAGCTCTCTGATTATCAATTCCAAGCCATCATACATTACACCAACTGCACATCCAAGCTTACAGCACCTGGTATTCACAAGCAGTCACTCATCTAGGTACTGATCAGCCTCGATGTTGCCTAACTTTGGTGATCATGTGGAAAGCGGTTTCAAAATGGCCATTAAGTCGGCTGGTAAGAAGGGTGACATGTCACCCACACATGATGAAAAACAAAAGCTGTCAGAGTGCAGATGATCTTATAAATGGCCAACATATATATATATATATATATATATATATATATATATATATATATGCTCAAAAACCACCCTATTGGGTTGCATTTAAGCCAGCTCCTGCAAAGAGTTCTTAGTTGGGCTTTCATCACAAAAGGTAGGGAGGCGTAGATGTGATAGCCAACAATAAACTATAGAAGAGCTTAAAATTGATAACTGCATTTAAGTATTGCATTAATAGTTAAGCTTGCCTTTTAAAAGTTCAATGATGATTCTTCTGCCGCCACTTAATTTAAAGATAATTTGATGTATGTAGGTTCTTACTTTCTGTACAAACAATTATTTTTATTTCATGGGTGACTTTCACTGGATTTCGCAATTAATTTTGATGATTGACAAAATTTATTTCCAATCCGGATCCACCCTGATTCCAAAAATGGTATGATATGGTGGACTATGGCCTCGAGGAGTAAAGTTGAAAGGTGTGACACAGTGACACACTGACATTCGCATTTACTATATATATATATATATATATATAGTAACCTAGGAATAGGTTACTGAATAAGAATAAACAAAACAAAGGTTGGAAATGAACAATAATATTTATAAGAAGAACAACATACAAAATTCGTCAGCAGCATGAAGTAATCAACTGCTAGAAGTGAATCAAGGTGAATTTCAAGTGGAAGGCCAGTGGCTACCACATACATTGTATTCTACTGTATTTATACAGATTGAGACATACCCATTATAGTCCATAGGTACAGTTTAACATTATATATATATATATATATATATATATATATATATATGAAGGCAAGGATGAAGTTTGAAGCCTTGAATGGCAACCTTCCTAGAGATGGTGTATCTATAAAACACTCTGTCTTATCTGGACTACCTTGAGTGTCTGATTTGGGTTGGTACCCAAATCAGACACTCAAGCCTTGTAAACATCCAACATTTTTTTCAAAACCATTTTTAACAAATCCTTTTTCAGACAAGTTCCACCTTGCTTTGTGCAAGATTATTCCCGGTCCTGCCTGAACAAAAAAACATGTCAGTGTTTGTATGCATTTGGAAGTTTCTATCGATTTGATGCAAATATTGTCATTGTGACTACCCATGTAACACTAATTCGGTAGTTTAATTTAATATAATTTCTACAATTCAATCTTACTATACTATCTTTCTTATTGTGAATATAAAATCTTCAGTGACGAACTGAGAATATTTATTACATAATTTAGAACATGTATGATATTAGGTTGGTGCAAAAATAATGTCGTTTTCTCACATAGTAACATATGTGAGAAAACGACATTATTTTTGCACCAACCTAATAACAGCATACCGAACTGTTCTAGAATTAAACAGTTTTCTTTAAAGGGCGAAGAAAAGTAGATGGCTGACATTACATCTTAAATATTTTATACATTTATAATTTTTTTTTTCTTATAATTGCATCTGGTAAGAAGAAAGAAAATTCAGGTAAATAGCTGCATTTAAAAGTAAAACTGTCATTTAAGTTATTAAGCTTTCAAATGTAGTATTACTTGCTTCATTTTGTATTGACTGCAGGCATATTTATACATCTGCTATGTACCAAAATCTTTATGCTTGGAATACAGGTGGAATCCCTTGTTTTGAAGAGATTCTTTTTATGTATAAAAAGTCAAGTGTGATATATAAGTTTCATTAAAAACAGCTGACAAGGTGTTGCTGTTAATTATTTTTATTTAATTTTTCTTGCAATCTTACAATTTCTTTGGTGGACATAACTTATATAAAAATTGTCCAAATGTTCTGTATGTCTGAGCACTTTCAGCAATACTTTTAGTCATTATCAAGGATGATTTTATTTTTACTTTTAACTGAATATATAGACTGTTTTTTGTATGTATCTAGAGTTATAGGAATGTTTCATTTCCCAAACATGGTTGGCATAAACATTCAGTTAAAAGTTAAAAATAAAACCATGTTTGATAATGGCTAAAAGTATAGCTGAACATTCAGACAATTTTTGCATAATTTATGTTCAGAAAAGAAGAAAATTATAAAAAAACAAGAAAAATTAAATCAAAGAAAACTTAATTGCAGTACCTTGTCAGTCGTTTTTAATAAAACTTGTATAAAAGGGGGTTGGCTGCACAAAAACACAATTATATATATGTATAGTAAAGTTATTTTAGAAGGTATATAAACTGAAAAACGAAATTGTATATTGATAGAAGTATCTACACTATTTATAATCCGAATACTGTCCTCATCTTTGTTGTTATTGCACAATGGCCAAAACATAACACAACCAAAGATGAGGATAAAAGTCCAAATATAAATCGTGTAAATAATGATAACGCCTCATCCCAGAAATTCAGACAGAAATGATAAAAGTATGATTAAAATAAAAGTTTTGTTGTGCAGGAAATATAAAACTTATTTTTATAAAATAATTGATATATCATATTTGCTTAAATTGACAGAAAAGATTTTACAAGTCATGATGTAAAAAGTAATCATGGATACCGAAAAAGGTTTATTTTAAGCAGAAGAATCTTCAAAAAAAAAAAAAAAAAAAATGAAAATGAAAGAGAAAAAATTACAAAAATTAAACAGACTTTTTTTCTCTCCAAAAATTATTCATGTGGCCGGATATAATAGTACAAATAATTTTCATCGATTTATTGTCAACTAATTGTTTTTTTTTTAAGCAAGTCATCAATAAAAGACCTAAATCATTGCTTCCTGATCAGAAATTTTCACCTTTGAGAGAATATGCAAGTAATTTTGGTATTCAAATCCAAATAAATGACAAAGTATTCAAAACTAGTGATATTTTAGAAAAATGATTTAGAAGTACTGTCAAAACAGAAAAGTTTTTCAAAACAGAACAAATGAGTATTTATACTATTAGGTTGGTGCAGAAATAATGTCGTTTTCTCACATATGTTACTATGTGAGAAAACGACATTATTTTTGCACCAACCTAATATTTATATTGTTCAGACTGTTGTCCACCTTTATTGTCATATTCACAACGTTTCGGACATTGTATGCTCCCGCCTTCTTCAGGTGATACATGTTGGAATTTCAAACTGAACCCTTTATTTCATTCACTGGGGTAGGTTATTCTAGTTCCACTTGCCATGCCTTTTCTGGAAATTCCAAAATATATCACCCAAAGAAGGCTGGAGCATATAATGGCCAAAATGTCATGAATATGACAATAAAGATGAGGACAACGGCCCGAAGAATGTAAATACTTAGAATACCTCATCTCAGAAACATAGAACAAATAAGTTCATGATGAGTTAGGATTGAATTTAAAATCTATATATATGTGTGAAGGCAGACTGGGCAGCTTCCAATCCTACATGATGGAAGCTCCCCTCTCAATCTTCTTCAAGCACTGCTGCCCTTGTCACTGATTGGATCCCTTCTGGAATGGAGAGTTTTATACCCCACAAAAAATTCCAGCAGAAATCAAAAAGACAACATTGGTTCACCCCTGAATGCACCGCAGCCATCATCTATTGCAAGAAGTGATATAGTTTGGCTCTCACTGCATTCAGAACTGCCTGCAATTGATACAAAAAAATTATAGAATATCCTAAGTGTATCTACGCACAAGCAGTCAAGGTTGAAAAGAAACAAATTGGATCCCATGAATTCTGGAAGATCACCAACCAAATCCTGAACAGAAGTAAAACTGCTGTGTCCACAATTATAAATGTGGCCCTGAGATCATATCTTCTTTGATAGATAAAGCAAACATCTTTGCCTCTAACTCCATGTTAGATGACAAAGAACATCCCCTCCCCAAGTTCCCATGTCTCACTAAGCATGATCTCAGTAATATTACCATCACAGCGTGAGAAGTCTCTAGACTTAACAAAGGCTTTGACCCTAAGAAAGCCACTGTCCCAGACAAAATTCCAGTGGTTGTCCTTAAGAATATCAGCCCTGAATTATCCCTAATCCTAGAAAAGTTATTCAACCACTGCTTAAAGGAGAAATTCTTCCCAAGCCTATGGAAGGTGTCAAGTATATGCCCGGTTTTCAAGAACATGGGCATGTGATCTGAGGCTATAATTAATAAGAAGGTTGTCGAGAATCTAGAAAAGAACAACCTCTTCAGTGATAAGCAGCATGGATTTCAGTCAGGCCTATCCACTGCCAACATCCTAAATACCATCACTTACAGAATCAGTGGGGCTCTTGACAACAAGCACACTTCAAGGACCATGGTACTCAAAGGCCTTCAGTAAGGTATGGCATCAAGGTTTACTACACAAGCTCTCCAGTTATAGAATCACTGAAAGGGTCTTCTTAATCATAAAAATCCTTCCTAACAGGTTGGTCCTTGAAGGTAGTTATTAATGGCCAGTCCTCTAAATTCTTAGAGGTCAATGCAGGTGTCCCCAGGGGTCACTTCTCGAACATCTTGTACATCAGGTTTCGTTGACATATTTTTGTAAAGAAGGTTTTTGTTGAGAGTCAATGTATTACTAGTGATATTTTTTTTCAAAAATATATTGCAGATGATTTGTTTTTAATGTATTGCTGGTGTTTTCACTATAAAAATTTATTTTTATACTTTAATAGTGTTTTGACTCCAGTTTGGGGGTTAACTATTTACCCAAAGGTGGGACCATAACAGGTATTACCACCCTGGGTTAGGGTTGACCTGTGAACAACAGCAATTAAGAGGTGGTTCTATGCTCCACACAACCTCCCAATCAGAGGCCTTGCTGCCAGATGTAGTTTCTCATCATACCCAGGATGTAGGGAAAGAAGAAAAGCAACAATATCCAAGTAGAAGTCAACAGATAACATTTCTTTTTTAACCAGAAGAAAATATCTACAAGAGAAGATCAAAATGTTTAGACTTTTACAAATGAAAGACAATCAGCACGTTTAGAGATTTCACTGTTTGAATATTTGAGCTAGTTAAAAGTAATTGCTATGATGCAGTCTAGTGTTTTTGAGATTAATCGCTGTCATATTATTCTATCTGCCAAGTCTTTTGAAATGGCAGGAACATAGGTTTCCTAGTTTGTCCTTTGGAAAAAAAAAAAAAAACTAAGTTGGCCCCACCCACTGAATGGAATTTGAGAAACTGAACATAAACTAGTGATCTAAAAGGTGATCAGGTGAAGATAAATGAAAGTGTTTATGAGATTCCACTTCAAAATTTATTCCAATGTGAGGAGAACAGCCATTTTCCATTGGAAATTAGTCAGTTTGTTCTGAAATTTACTTTTCACTGAAAAGTTCAGGTGGTTTAAATAGGAGAGACGGACTAAGAACCAAGCGTGTTGTAATTTAAGGAAATCAAATTGAAACATATTCTATTTGATTAAGTGTGTTTATATATCACAGGTAGGCTTTATTAAACTTATACTATATTAGAAGTATACTTTGATATTAAAACAAATTCACCCAGTGTTGAGAGAAAAAAAAACATCCAACACAGTTGATCAATTTAAACTAGAATCCATTTCTTCGTTGCTCTAGTCATAAAATTTTGGTCATTGTAACCTCAAGGCTGTCTTCATCTGCCATTGTGATTAGAACAACCAAGATGAAGATACTAGTCCAAAAATATAAGTGTATATTAATAATTCCACATCTCAGAAAAAACAGATAAAAATTACAATATTAACCAAAAATGCAAGCATTGTCCAAATACATCAAAGTATCATAATGATAATTGTGGATGTGTTGATAGGGAAATAGTGGCTCCTGAAAATAAAACCAGTAAGCAGAGTTCAAATTCCAGCCAAGTTCATGACATTCACTTTCACACAAATAATCTTTGGAAAGGTTTGGATGCTTCTCTACTCCCCCAGCAACTAGTCTAGAAGGACAACTCTGAATTCAAACTGATTTGTAGCCCAGGTGTGGTGCACACCATACAGCTATTGAAAAGCTTATGGAGTTGAAAATTAAATGCATTGTGGATCTTGATTGAGATAAAAAAAATTATAATTCATATCAGAAATTCCAACAGAATGCAACGAAAAAAAAAAACAAAAAAAACAAGTCACCTTTGTTTTTTTTTCTCTCCACCTTTGTTTCACAAGAGGGAGCGAAACAAAAACAAAAAAATATCACCTAATGTGATTTGGTGAACCCAATAAAAAAAACAAGTTACCTTTGTTTCGTTAAAAAAAAAAAAAAAAATTGTTGCTTTTGTTTCACAAACCAGAAAATAACTTGCCTTTGTTTCAGAAATGATTTAATGATTTTGCTTGCCAACCCATATTCACAGACAGAAGGCTTCTGCTCAGGGATGAAATTTAGAAAAGACTAGAATTTTCATAGATCACAAAAATCAAGTGGTACAAATTATTAAATAACAATCAAATATTTTCAGTGATATCAAATCCAGAATATGAGTTTAAAAGATTAAGAAAGTTAAGCAAATTTACCAAAATCCTGCATACTGAAGCCTTACACAAAATCTAGCATGCAAGGGGTTTTGAAAATAGTGAATTATTTCCTTTCATCATTTTGTGGAAGCATGACTTAATCCAACCAAAATTTCGCTGACTTTGTAGCTACTGTACTTGATGGCATATAAGGAGCACTTTTTTTTTCACTACAAATATCTTTTAAAATTCCCCTGCATCTTATATGCCATATGTAGGTTTACTAATTTTATTAATTACTAATTTTTTCTTGATTTGCCCTGCTGAAATTGGGCTGCATCTTATATGGCATCAAATACAGTAATTAATTTCTTTCAGTGTGTGTGTGTATATATATATATATATATATATATATATATATATGTATATATATATATATATATGTATATATATATATATATATATATATATATATATATATATGTATATGTATATTTAATTACCCATACGGATTACCAAGTTCTTCATAACTTTATATATATATATATATATATATGCATGCATATACATAAGTTTTTTGCATCCAATCTATATATATGTTTTTTATTTTATCTTACTCACACAGATGATCTCTTTAAATGATTACATCCAGACTGGAGTCAAATCAAATTTACAACACTGCAGTAATGTGATGAAAACCTTTTGAGACACACATATAAGTAATGGAAATAGTGTGGGTAGGGCACACAGTTGGCATTTCTCTCCCCTCACCCTGGCATTTCTCTTTATTCCATTTGAAGAAAAGTGAGTGGAAAGTTGAGAAAATCTGACTTCATATTTCAATGTTAGTCATTATTGGTTGGGTGGGAGACATGCACTAACACAAGAAAGAAAAACTAGTCTTTTCCAATGCCACTATTATTTTTCAGTTATAATAAATCTTAAAAGTATTAAAATGCCGGAATATATAAAAAATAATAAGTCACTTAACCAGGGTTTCAAGCTGAGTAAGTGTATGAAACAGTATCAAAGACTAAATCTAGACCTTTCTTAACCAAAATAATAATATCATTAAGTAGTAGATGATAATTTAACCAGTAAAATAAATTATTTTTTTTTGTTTTATCCAGAAAGGGTGACAGATGGAATACTAAGATCTTGGCAGAGGGGGATAAGAAAAAGTTAAGAACCTCTGATCACAAGATTTTTTCCAAAATCCAAAGAAGACTCTGCAACATTATCAGCCCTGATGTGGCAACTCAGCTTCATTCACTATAATATTTTCATCACTATAATTGTTTCCCCTTACTTTTCTATAAATATTTTCACTTTAAGTGTTGTGATGAGATTTCCTCTTTGGTACCTTGACTGAATGAATTTAAGTGTAGGACTAGACTGGCAGCTTGGTCCTAATTTCACTGCTGAAATTCCTAATTGTAAGCATCCTGTTTCCAGTTCACCCTGCATTTGCAAGAACTATAAACAAATCCTGAGGCCAAATGCTTCAGAAATTTTAAATTTGGCTCCAGAAAAAATTATTTATGTATGTTGTATGCCCAAGAGTGAGAAATCCTAACAATTTATTCTTCACTGTTAAAAAGGAAAAATGCAATTTTCTTAGAAAATATTGTTTACCATGAAGTCCTATAAAATTAATTTAAAGAAATCATTAAGTCATCAAGTAGGGTTTTTTGTGAAAGTATTTTTCCAAAATCAGCATATTCAAATTTCATTGATAGGTCTGTGAAATTGAACAAAACAGAGTTTATAAGTCTCAACAAAAAATGCTAGTGATATGATAACTTCAACAATACTAAATACTGTGTGGATTTCAACATATGTCAGCTTGTTGCAAAAATAATTCTAATCTTCAAAAATTTAAATGTAATATCAATTGTCATCTTCTGTCTCCTACTTTTTTCTTTTGATCCTCTCTCTTGTTCTTTTATTCTGAGCAAACTTTTGTGTCTTAGTGGCTTTTATGACATTGCTTGGGCGTAAAATGATTAAAAAAAAAATACAATTCAAAATAAAACCCTACTACCTTAAACATTGATGGATTTGTTTCTGTTTTTTTTTTTTTTACGGCTTATCAATCTTTTCTGGTTATTTAAAATCCAGAAAATATCTTTAGATTGTAAGAATGTTTCTTGTATCGAAACAGCTATTCTCACAATTACTATTTTCTTTGAAGAAGGTTTGTGCCTCATATCTGTCTGTTTGTATGAAGCTGGTCTTTATTTTTTTAAAAATTCAAATGATGAGTTAAAACATTTTAAGATTATTCATCAATGTGTTCATCAATCAAGTGATCCAATCTATTCCCTAGTCTATTCCCAAATATTTTCCACAAAACTTGAAAGTAGTCCACACACACACGCAAAAAAAAAAAGAGAAACGTCATTTTGTATAATTTTTTTCTCTCTTTAAGAAATCCTTTATGCAAAGTGTCCTCAAACATTTGAGTAGCACAACATATATCAACAATATTTTCTTTGTACCCCTGACAATATAAAACAATTTAATGTAAATGTGACTAAATATGTCCTTTGAGACAGAAATAAAGTAAAGATAATCAGGAAACATAATAGACTAGATACTTTCATTAAAATCATGATACCTAAGGTTTAAATTAATTTTTAAGAATGAAAAGTCATTCTTGAAGCTTTCATCTTTGTTTTAATTGAAAGCTAAAGGATTAAATATACTATTTCCAATAAGCAAAATACTCTGGTATATTTCAAACAGAAATTATATTGATTTTCAGTGTTTCTGTTTGACAAAAAACGAATTTAGGATTTAAATTCTCCAAAAAGACCTGCTTTTAACTAATATAAATATAAAGAGGCTGATATTTCAATTTCTCGAAATTTCATAAAATCAAAAAAAAAACAAACATTTTTTTACCATTTTCAAAAAAAAATAAAAAAAATAAAATAAAATTCAAATACGATTTAATTGATTTGTGAATAAGTCCTAAAAATTTAATTAAAATCCAACAATTATTTGATTTTTGCAAGAATTTCCAAAACAATGTGTCTTTACTGCAAAAAAGGCGCTATAGTACTGTTTGGCCAACTGCTGATGCAAGTAAAACAACATTTTTAACAAAAATTTCAAACATGCTAGAAAAGATTTAATAAAATAATAATGAAAAAAAATACTTTGGTCTTTTCACCTAATAACAAACATTTTGACAATAAAACTTTGTTTTTATCTAGTTTGGAACCTTTTTTCATCATGGTATGCTCTTTTTTTAGCAGAAAAGCGGAGGTATCTATAATAGACTGAGAATAATAACCTTTTTAATAAACATGTTCATTTCCCAACTGTCAAAAGATATTTCTGTCAAACAAGGTTCATGGGAAAATGACATAAATGAAAATGGGTTGAATGTAAATGTATTTCTTTTGCAAAAGAGGACATCAAAATAATTTAATGATGGGAGGAGATATGTATAAAGAATCATAGGGAAAAAGAAGTCAATCCTGAAATAAAAAAAATGGTTGTAAATTTGGTTCACATGTTTTATATAATATACATATTTTGTTTATATATCGGTACCTCCCAAAAATTCACTTTAAAAAATAAGTAAAAAGGTGGATATATAATGGGAAGTGCCAAAAACATAAGCAAAATTTTATCATCAAAACATTCGTGTTATTATTAAGAGAAAAAAAGTCAAAGGACTTTATGTAAAATATCTTTTTTTAAATCCTTTTTTAGAACTTTGTAAATTTTGGTTAAAAATCTTGTTTATCTGGCACCAATGCCACCCTAAATTTGTATGGGAAATTTGAGCTTTTTTTTTTTAAGGTGAAAAATACAGTGTTTTGGAAATTCTTGCAAAGATCAGATAAGGGTTAGATTTTAATGACATTTTCAGGACTTATTCAGAAATGAATGAAATTCTTTTTGAAACTATTGTTTTTTTTAGAACATCTTGTAAAAAAAAAAAATTTTAATTATTTTTCTACCATTTTTACCCCCACTGTTTTTTTGTATCACTTAATGTTTATCCTCATCTAATTAATGCTGTCTAAAATATACACATTGTTTACAAGTGCTTGGTATATGCTGGTAGAAATATCACTACCTCTCAAGCCCATGTTCATTAATATGAGCACAAGTGGTACTTTTGTCAGACAAATTACAAGTTAACCTACAAGATATAGTGGTAGTTATATAGGTAACATAAATGTGATGTTAATGTATCAATCCTACAAAGAGCAAGATTTGGTTTAGTTTATGGTATATTAAACACAATGGGTTATTTAATTCTGACAATTTTTATTACTGGTAATATTTTTTTCCAAAAATTTATTGCCGGTAGTAATTTTTTTTGACAAAGTATTTCTGGTATTAAAACCTATTTTTACACTTTCATAGTGTTTTGAATCAGACTGGAGGTCAACTATATACCCATAGCCGAGACCCTATCAGGTGCAACCACATCATTTCAGGGTGGATCTGGGAACACCAGCAATTAAGAGGTGGTTCCATGCTCCTCAAAACCTTCTGATCAGAGGCATTGCTGTTGGATGGAGTTTGTCATACGCAGGACAGCTTTAAATAGGTAAATCAGACTTTGCTTTATTATTATCATTTCCTGTGGCCAAATTGGTAATGGCACTACAACATGGAGTCAGGGTGGATCTAGGAAGACCAGCAATTAGGAGGTGGCTCCATGCTCCTCAAAACCTTCTGATCAGAGGCATTGCTGTTGGATGTAGTTTATCGTCTTACCCAGGATGGACAAAGAGCAAGAACATTTATGGATGACATTGGTATTGTTTAATGAACATTTCATGAAAGTAAGAATTATTAATAACTAAGATTAGATGTTTTAAATGTGTGTATTCAAGGAAAAGATGTACTAGCAAATGAATTGTAGGTCTGAAGAATGTAATAAGAGAAAGGACAATGAGATTTAACTTCAAAATATGAACATTATGACCAACAATGTTTTTAGAAAGTTGGAACACTGATAAGAATACCATGAAATGTTCTCTTTTCTTGAAAGTTAATCCAAGCCAAAAGAAAAGCATTAAAATATTGAAATAACTTTCAACCTTTGATTTCTGTTGTAACTGTCATCAGCTTGTTCCACCGTTATGGTCTTTTGGCTTATTCATGCTAAGTCTGGGTCCTCATCTTCAACCTTCCCACCAAGAGTACCCTACCAGGTGTTTAGGATTCCTGACAAAATTGCTCTCAAAATCATTGGACTATAATATTTCATACTATTAGTAATCAAATCATGGAAATGATTTGAAAGAAATACAAAAAAAAAAAAAATTATTATTACAATAATTTATTTCAGAAATTCTATTAGATTTACTAGAGAAAGATACTGAAAATCATTTTTCCACAACAAAAATGTACAGAGAACATTATTTTATTTTTCTAGAAAAATATTGAAAATGCTGCTGCTTAAAGAGAAAAGAGGGAAAAGAAAAGAGAGGAAAAAAAGAAAAAAGAAAAAAAAGAAAAAAAAGAAAAAAAAGAAAAAAAAGAAAAAAAGAAAAAAGAAAAAAGAAAAAAAAGAAAAAAGAAAAAAAAGAAAAAAGAAAAAAGAAAAAAAAGAAAAAAGAAAAAAAGAAAAGAAAAAAGAAAAAGAAAAAAGAAAAAAAAAGAAAAAGAAAAAAAAAGCAAAAAAAAAGAAAAAAAGAAAAAAGAAAAAAAAAAAAAAGAAAAAAAGAAAAAAGAAAAAAAAGAAAAAAGAAAAAAAGAAAAAAGAAAAAAAGAAAAAAATGAAAAAAGAAAAAAGAAAAAAATGAAAAAAGAAAAAAATGAAAAAAGAAAAAAAAAAAAAAAAAAAAAAAGAAAAACCTAAAAAGCAGGTGGTTTGAGATTGTCAGTGGTCATGATTTAATGCAAGCATTAGTGATGGACATTTTTTACGCTATACATTCTAAGTTTTATTTGCAAAATAACTAGTATGGACAATAATGAAGGAGCAGCATAAAAAGATATTAAATTTTATGCAACATAAATAATATATATGAAAGTCTCAAGAAAAGTGAATCTCAATTTCTCATAATTTACAAAATTGTTTTCAACAAATTTTTCTAAAAGTAAAGAAAATGCACAAAGGGGATAAAAAACAAAATAGTGGACAATATTTTCTTACCGGATTGATTGTTTTTATATTATTTCCAGCATGGTCAAGAATGTGAATTGTGCCATTATGAGTGCCTAAGGCCAGGAACTGAAAAGAAATATAGAATAAAAATTAGTAGGGGAAAGTGAGAGGAGTGGAAAGAGAGGGGAGGAAGTGAGAAGAGAGAGAGAGGAGAGAGTGCGAGAAGAGGAAGGAGTGAGAGGAGAGAGAAGAGGAAGTGAGAGGAGAGAGAAGAGGAAGTGAGAGGAGAGAGAAGAGGAAGTGACAGGAGAGGAAGTGACAGGAGAGGAAGTGAGAGGAGAGAGAAGAGGAGGAGAGAGAAAAGGAAGTGAGAGGAGAGAGAAGAAGAGAAAGAAGTGAGAAGAGAGAGAAGATGAGGAAGTGAGAAGAGAGAAGAGGAAGTGAGAAGAGAGAAGAGGAAGTGAGAAGAGAGAAGAGAAGAGGAAGTGAGAGGAGAGAGAAGAGGAAGTGAGAGGAGAGAGAAGAGGAGGAGAGAGAAAAGGAAGTGAGAGGAGAGAGAAGAGAGAAAAGGAAGTGAGAGGAGAGAGAAGAGAGAAAAGGAAGTGAGAGGAGAGAGAAAAGGAAGTGAGAGGAGAGAGAAAAGGAAGTGAGAGGAGAGAGAAAAGGAAGTGAGAGGAGAGAGAAAAGGAAGTGAGAGGAGAGAGAAAAGGAAGTGAG
Source organism: Acanthosepion lycidas (assembly GCA_963932145.1). Taxonomy (NCBI): domain Eukaryota; kingdom Metazoa; phylum Mollusca; class Cephalopoda; order Sepiida; family Sepiidae; genus Acanthosepion; species Acanthosepion lycidas. The sequence continues at coordinate 30,801,798 of OZ010607.1, read as the reverse complement.
AGGAGAGAAAAGAGAGAAAAGGAAGTGAGAGAAGAGAGAAAAGGAAGTGAGAGAAGAGAGAAAAGGAAGTGAGAGAAGAGAGAAAAGGAAGTGAGAGGAGAGAGAAGAGAGAAAAGGAAGTGAGAGGAGAGAGAAGAGAAGAGGAAGAAGTGAGGAGAGAGAAGAGAAAGAAGTGAGAAGAGAGAGAAGAGAAGAGGAAGTGAGAAGAGAGAGAAGAGGAAGTGAGAAGAGAGAGAAGAGGAAGTGAGAAGAGAGAGAAGAGGAAGTGAGAAGAGAGAGAAGAGGAAGTGAGAAGAGAGAGAAGAGGAAGTGAGAAGAGAGAGAAGAGGAAGTGAGAAGAGAGAGAAGAGGAAGTGACAGGAGAGAGAAGAGGAAATGACAGGAGAGAGAAGAGGAAGTGACAGGAGAGGGAAGAGGAAGTGACAGGAGAGAGAAGAGGAAGTGAGAAGAGAGAGAAGAGAAGAGGAAGTGAGAAGAGAGAGAAGAGAAGAGGAAGTGAGAAGAGAGAGAAGAGAAGAGGAAGTGACAGGAGAGAGAAGAGAAGAGGAAGTGACAGGAGAGAGAAGAGAAGAGGAAGTGACAGGAGAGAGAAGAGAAGAGGAAGTGACAGGAGAGAGAAGAGAAGAGGAAGTGACAGGAGGGAGAAGAGAAGAGGAAGTGACAGGAGGGAGAAGAGAAGAGGAAGTGACAGGAGGGAGAAGAGAAGAGGAAGTGACAGGAGGGAGAAGAGAAGAGTTCACTGTTTATTTGTTACTTAAAAAAAATATAGGTAAAATAAAACTAATTTCAATAGGTCCTTTTGTCTTTTATACAATCTAGAACATTCATAGATATGTCAACCAACAAATAACACTTTTCTTGAAATTATTTTTGGTGATTTTGTTTTCGGACAATATTTGAAGAAGCAAAGCCTTTGTAATCAAAAACTAAATGAGAATTTCTGAATACGGAAAGAAAATTTCTTTAATGCCAGGATATTGGAGCCATTAAAAAAATCTATTTGTAATCATCCTTAAAGACACTAAAAAATGAAATTTAACTATCAAAATCATACTTAAATTAAATTAAAATTATTTATTATTCTTGATTTATTCTTTTAATAAAACAGTCTAGCCTGACAAATAGAAAGATAAAAGATACTATTAGGTTGGTGCAAAAATAATGTCGTTTTTTTGACGTTCAGCTTCAAAACAAAAAAGACATTATTTTTGCACCAACCTAATATATTTACCAGTACATAGGATATGTATATATACAGTTTATTATACAGATCCAGTGCACTCCTATTATGACTTAAAATCATGACTGATTGATTTATTTTTTTTATGGCTTATCAACCTTTTACAGGTTATTTAAAACCAGAAAAAAATTTTTAGATTTTAGAAACTTTTAAGAGGGGGATAATGATTTAGTGATACAAGTCTTACTAATTAACCCATAGCTGGTGGGTGGTAGAAGATGGATTCATTCCTTTCAGAAGGATATTTTCATGTAAGTGAATATAATGAATCCAAAACAGAATTGGAACTGAGCTCTCCGATTAACAATTCCGAGCCATTACACCAACTGCACATTCAAGCTTACAGCATCTGGTATTCTCAAGCAATACTGACCGGGCTAGATGTTGCTTAACTTTGGTGATCATATGGGGATCTATGTTTCAACATAATATAGCCGTAAGCAAAACCATGACAGAGCAATATGGTACTTTAAAATTAAATGAATTTTCAAATATCAGAAAGTAATTTTCAACCTTTATATATATATATATATATATATATAAAACAAAAAACCTTACCTTAGAATGAACAGCCATACAACTTGCGGCATCTTTACTCAAAATAGCAGTTAAATCATTTCCAAGACGGTCATACTTTAATTTGGGTTCAACATCCTAAAAATAGAAATTAGGAAAAAAAAAAAAAAATGTCACAAGTCAAAAAATTTTAGTTTTGGATCAGTTCAAGCTGCATGTAAATATTTCAAAACCTAATTATTAAAAAAAAAAAAAAAAGAAAGTATCAAGAAACATTGTGATACTAGACAACAAAGCAGTGCAATACAAGACGAAATAAACTTAACGTGAAATGCCTCACTCAGCACAATATTGTTTTTATTATTAGAATCATAAAAATTACTTTAAACTCATTAAGTTTAATAAACATTTATAAAGTTTTCATTCCAATATAAATATTAGCTATTCTCATGGAATTCTTAAAATATTTGTTTTTTCTCCAGTTTATAATAAAAACAAAGAACTACTGTTCATAAAAAACCTTACCCAAAGATTAGAGTAATACCATAATTATTACTTTAGATAAATTCTTCAGGTCATTATAAATAGGAATAAAACAGAAAAACATGATTGATAGGCTATTTTTAGCTGATACAAACAACCATTCATCCATGCTTAGAATACTGTTGCCACATATGGTCTGATGCTCTTGTTATTTCTCTAGAGTTCCTTCAAAAAATCCAAAGAAGAATCAGCAATATTATTGGCCCTGATCTGACATCTTGGCTTCAGTCACTTTCCCACCACCAAAAGATTACCTCCCTTTGTCTTTTCTATAAATACTTTCATGATAATTGTTCAGATCAGCTCTTCGCTATGGTGCCTAGACTCTTTGAATTTAAGCACGCTACAAGACTGGCAACAAGGTCTTACCAATTTACAAAAGAACTAGTGAGATGTAACCGTAAGTTTGTTGCTGACAGTTTTTCTCACTGTTCTCACTTGTGGAACTCCCTTCTAACTCCATGCTTTCCAGCCAACTTTAAATGTTAAAAAATTTAAATGCAGTGTCAATCGCTATCTACTATCTTCCTGATTTCTCTTCTTTAGTTCTTGCTCCTGAGCAATGTTTCTACTTCTAACCCTTCTACATCTATTAATCCATTGTATTTTAGTGGCTTTAATGAGTGAAACCACAGGCATGAAGTACTTAGCTGAACCTGAGTGCATTTTATTATCCAATGATTAGAACAGCTGATAATGTGGCTCTTAACAACATGATAAAAGTGATGAATATAGAATGTGCTGGAAGAACAACAGCCACTAAACGAGATGTACATATTCTGAAGGAAGTTATTAATACTACTGAAATGGTTCTTGGGAAAGAAACAGGAGCTCATCAGTCAAGGATCTCTGAGGAGACTCTTCAGGTGATCAACAGGCAAAGAGATTTCAAGAATAAGCAGAAAGTCATGGAAGATGGTGAGGTAAGGTGCCAAGAAACAAACAGAGTAGTTCAGCATGAGGCCAGGAAGGACAAGGAAAGCTGGTTTGAAGTGGGTGTAAGTAGATGGCCTGTGCCATCACAACACAAAGGTGGCATAAAACATCATCAAAACTTTGAGGAAAGGTTTTCAATCATGGCAAAAAGACATCAAGAATAGGGAGGGCTGGATTCTAATTGATCTGGATATCTTGAAGAGATTAAAAGATAGTGGATTTCATAGATTTGTTTAATGGCATATCAACTACTTATGGGTCCTTTTAATGCTGAAATTTAATTTTCTTGTGACCTTTGAAGCAATGAAAAATATGATATATGTTATTCTGCTTTCACAATTAAATACAAGGTAGATAATACTCAGATTTTGTGCATATACATGTTTGTATGAACATAATTACAAGAGATTGTGATATGTGTTTTGTAGAATTGTTGAAGTTACATTTTAGAATACAGTTTGATTTCTTTAAGAAATTGTAGGATATATCAATTAATATCATGAAAGAGTTTTTCTCGTTAGTTGTTTGGTCGATTTTGTTAAGCTGCATATCAACTTCTGTCGGTCATTTAATGCTAAAATCTAAATATTTTGAACATAATTTTATGGCTTCAATGCAATTTTATGCATTCAACTACAGAATAAAATGTAATGTTGGGGAATTTGCTATTAAATGTATTGTTGGTCATTATGCATTAAAAATATATTGTCGGTAATATATATATATATATATATATATATATATATATATATATATAAATGTATTGCTAGTATTGTTACCATAAAAATGTATTTTTATACTTTCATAATGTTTTGTTTTTGATGGTTCACTATATGCCCATAGCTGGGACCCTAACAGGTGCTACCACCTAGACACAGGGTGGACTTGGGAACAACAGCAATTAAGAGGGAGTTCCACGATCCTCAAATTCACCAATCTCCATATCAGAGGCTTTTCAGACAAGTGTAGTTTATCATCATACCCAGGATTAGAGATGCAAAGAGTCTATCATGATGATGAAAATAGATAACGACTGACATTGCATTTGAATTTTTGAAGATCAAAGTTGGCTGGAAAGCATGAAGCTGGAAGAGAGTTCCACAAGTGAGAGGAAAGAAACTGTTAGCATTGAATGGTTACATCTAGCCAATTCAACTGTAAATTGATGAGACCTTGCTGCCAATCTAGTACTGCAATTCAATTCATGAAGTCTAGGTACCAGAGCAGAGAGTTCATCCAAACAATTACAATTAAACTATTTATAGAAAAGGCACAGGGAAGCTACATTATGGCAGTGGGAAAATTAATCTGAGAAGTCAGGTGAAGACCAATAATATTGCTGATTCTTCTTTGGATTTTATCAAGAATTTCTAAATATAGAGCAGGAGCACTAGATCATAGGTGCTAGCAATATTCAAAGCAAGGACAAATGGTAGACTTATAAATATGTAAGAATTAAATATTTTTGACAAATCTTGAGAAGTCTTTTTAAAATTCCACTTATTAAACTAATATTTTAATAAGTAGCTAGTTAAATTCTGGCTTCGCAATCTTTGAATTTTTACCTGTAATTGAACTAAGACTTACGTTTCTTTAGGTATGAAAAGCATAACACAAAAAACAAAAAGTAGCACAAAAGTAAATTTGCATACAAATGTACACCTAAAAAATTCATTAGTACATAAGTAAAACAAAAGAAAGCAGCACGTAACATACTTGATGAACTTGAGTAAATGGATGGTAGAACAGGATTTGGGAGAAATAATAAAAAGACAAAACTTATTAAGAGCTACAAGCCATGATCACCTATGTCCTGAAAGTTTGGTTTATTTTACTTTATGGGATATCAACCATAATAGGTTATTTAATACCAACAAGATTTTTGGGATATATTCAAATGAACAGAACATGTATTCTTTTTAAAAAAAATCAGTTTGTAGATAGGGTTTCATTGATGTATTTTTGCTAAAGAGGGTTTTTGTCGAGAGTCAAATGTATTGCTGTTAATATGGTTTTTTTTTTTTTTTGAAAAATGTATTGTTGGCAATTTTTTTTTTTTTTTTTTTTTTGCAAAGATGTATTGTTGGTAATTTTTTTTTTTCAAAAATGTTTTGTTGCCATTTTTTTTTTTTTTTTTTTTTTTTTTTTTAAAAAAAAAATGTATTGTGGGTAATTTTTTTTTTTTTCAAAAATGTATTGTGGGTAATGTTTTTGTTTTTCAAAAATGCATTGCTGGTATTTTTACTATAAAAATCTATTCTTATACTTTTACGGTGTTTTGACCCCAGTTTGGAGGTTAACTGTTTGCCCATAGCTGGAACCCTAACAGGTGCTACCACTTCAGGTCAGAGTGGACCTGGAAACAACTGCAATTAAGATGTGGTTACATCCTGAAAGGATATGTCACATAAAAGAAATTGCACGATTTTTCTTAGCAAAGATCCTATATATATTTTAAAAAAAAGGAAAAGAAAAAAAAAGGAAAAGAAAAAAAAAGGAAAAGAAAAAAAAAGGAAAAGAAAAAAAAAGGAAAAGAAAAAAAAAGGAAAAGAAAAAAAAAGGAAAAGAAAAAAAAAGGAAAAGAAAAAAAAAAGCTTACAACATTAAATAAGACCTTAGATTTGAATATTAAATCTTTTAGACATTTTCACCAACATTTTGAAATTTATGAATTGTAATCCAATTTTGGGTGGCAAGAAAAGAAAATTTGTGAAATCTTTGCTTCATGTTGAGAAGAAATTTTCTAACAAGAAACATTTTATTTGATCTGATTATTGACACTCTGATAAAACAATAAATGCATAAACAAAGAAAATTTTCAATGCATAAAGATTCTAGCAAAACATTCTGTGAACAAACAGATCAATCTGATTGAAATACACAAAGATGGAGCTTTGAAAAATTGAAGTTAGCAAAAGTTACATGTGAAATTCTCCAGACAATATTCTGAAATTGGTAAGAACATAATCAAATATCTATCTTTCACAATCTCTGAGCTATGTCAAGATTCTCAATTATCATAAAGTCCAAGGAAAAATACATCAATTGATTTTCATCTACCAATCCATTTAAATGTGAAACTACTCACCCAAGCCAAGGATTGATAAGCAAATAACAGTGACAATTCATGTTGACTTTATCTTTTTACTTATGAACTTGGGTTGCTCATCTACTGTTCTTTTGCTTCCAAATATCTCTTTCCCTATCAAACATGTAAAAATACAGATCTTTTGTTTAAAAGAAGACCACCAAAAGATGCATTATTTATTGTTATTTTTTTTTTTTTCTGTTAATGGATGAAGCTTTCTTTTTCTCCATTAATTCAATAGTTGATAAAAACAGGGTTATATGCTTTGCTATTCAGACTGGTATGCTCACGTTGGGTGTGATATACAAAATGTTTCAGCCATTGAACTCAGTAGTCAGTTTAACAAGGCAGCAGTTTGTGGGAAAAAGCTGCTTGAGTGGAACTTACATCTCACCAGGGTGGATATGAATAGAATGAGTGTGGTTCATTACAATGTTCATGGCATGACGGATCTTCGCCATAAAAATTAGGACTAGTGGAACTAAGTTCATCTGAATACTCACCAATGAAATAGTGATAGAGCAGTGAGAGGCTTGCAACGTCTCATCTGTGAGAAAGAGTTGGCAGAATGGAAAATAATTTGTCAACTACATGGATGTGGAGACAGTTTTGGACTCAATAGAGTGTGGAGAGTGAAGACTGGCTGGCTCCAACCATGCATGACAGTAGTACTCCATTTTTGGCCTGATCTGTCTCTTGCTTTCAAAGATTGAACTCCTGGCTGTTTTAAAGAACTCAATATATTTTAAACAATGCTTTAATACACAAGGTGATGTGTCTCAGATAATGTGTTCAATCACAGGATTTGGTAGTGCTGGAAAGTCACATACTCTGGTTGAGTAGAAGAAACAAACAAGCAACACAAAAGTGAACAAAACTTGTATTAACTGGTATAAAATATCCCCTAAACATGGGAAGTGGAGGCCAAGAATATAACTCTAGGGATTCTCCAGAAAACTAAACAGCATTACTGGATTGAGTGGATTTGGTTTGTTTTTTATGGCTTATCAACCTTTTGCAGTTTATTTAAAGTTAGAAAATATCTTTAGATTGTAAGAATGTTTTTAGAGATAATAATGATTTAACAATACAGGTCCTACTAATTAACCCATAGCTGGGGGAAAAGAGGTGGGTTCATACCCTTCCAAGGGTATTTGCTCATAAGTGAATATAACAAACATGACTGAAATTTGAACTCGGTTCTATGATCTCTAATTCCGAGCCATTATTCATTACATCACCTGGACATCCAAGCTAACAGCACCTGGTCTTCCCAAGGAGTTATCTATCTAGGTACTGACTAGGTTCAATGTTGCTTCACTGTGGTGATTGTATGAGAACCAGAGTATTACTGGAAAGCAACTATTAGTTACAATTGTGTGTAAAGGACAAAATGAAGCCGTGGTGTGAATTTCAAAAAGAGGCATGTTATGTAATTAACATTGTAAAATATAGAAAATACTGATTAATGTTAAAAAATAAATAAATAATAAAATAAAGAATTTAAATTTTTGTTGAAATGGAAACTTTCAATCTGATTTGGTTATTTTCCAGTTAATCTAACACTAAATTAGTGGATTTTAAATCTTTCCAGTTTGTGTATATAAATATATATATATATATATATAAACAGTTTTCAATGAAAAGCTGTTAACTTTTACCACACTAATTTCTTTCTAGAGTTGTCTTCCCTCCCACTGCATTTTTTTGAGGGTGCAAAAACATGAACACCTACTGTTTTAAAATTGTTATAACTTTCTTTGTATACTAATAAAAGAATGGATGAGTAATATTTTGATGTAATGCATGACATTTTGCATGCATGTTTTGATGTTCAAAAACAAAAACAAAAACATTTAGCCTATGTTTATGCAAGGTGTGCCCAGAAATAATTTAGCCTATCATGATGCAAGGTGTGCCCAGTAATCATTTAGCCTATCATTATGCAAGGTGTGCCCAGTAATCATTTAGCCTATCATGATGCAAGGTGTGCCCCAGAAATAATCTAGCCTATCATGATGCAAGGTGTTCCCAGAAATAATTTAGCCTATCATGATGCAAGGTGTACCCCAGAAATAATCTAGCCTATCATGATGCAAGGTGTTCCCAGAAATAATTTAGCCTATCATGATGCAAGGTGTACCCCAGAAATAATTTAGCCTATCATGATGCAAGGTGTTCCCAGAAATAATTTAGCCTATCATGATGCAAGGTGTGCCCAGAAATAATTTAGCCTATCATGATGCAAGGTGTTCCCAGAAATAATTTAGCCTATCATGATGCAAGGTGTGCCCAGAAATAATTTAGCCTATCATGATGCAAGGTGTTCCCAGAAATAATTTAGCCTATCATGATGCAAGGTGTTCCCAGAAATAATTTAGCCTATCATGATGCAAGGTGTGCCCAGAAATAATTTAGCCTATCATGATGCAAGGTGTGCCCCAGAAATAATCTAGCCTATCATGATGCAAGGTGTTCCCAGAAATAATTTAGCCTATCATGATGCAAGGTGTACCCCAGAAATAATTTAGCCTATCTTTATGCAAGATGTGCCCAGAAATAATTTAGCCTATCTTTATGCAAGATGTGCCCAGAAATAATTTAGCCTATCTTTATGCAAGATGTGCCCAGAAATAATTTAGCCTATCTTTATGCAAGGTGTGCCCAGAAAAGTATCCAGATGTTTGGAATATCTATGGATTGGTTATTTTCTACAGCTTATCAACAATTTGCTGGTTATTTAAAGCCAGAAAATGTTTTCTGCAGTAATTTTTTTTTTGAGAATGTACCAGGGACGAAGTTCTTTAAAACAGATCCAGAGAACTTCTCACACCTTGGTGAAACCCTTCCCTGTGTGACCATGTCTTCGGGGTACAGCCACACTTACCTTGCTCAAACATCTGTGCAGTGGTGAAGCTATTTAACCCATAATTGGAGATTTTGAATTCAGAGTTAACCTTTTCCTAGACCAATTGCCACCCAAAGCTTATGAACCCAGTATGTCCTGCTATTTATCCCATAGCTGGGGGGAGAAGAAATGGATTTATACTTTCCCCAAGGGTCTTTGCATGTAAATGAATATAATGAACTTCGATCTCTGATTCCACAATCCAAGTTGCTATCCATTATTTCACCATAATTTACAAAAAAAAGAAAGTTATGCAATATTTACTAATGTTCCTGAATTGAATTTCCAGTTAACTAGTTCTTGTACTTTCTTTGATGTGTATTAAATATTTCATATATTTTTGACCATATGGTTATTGCACTCAATACATCCTGCAAATCTGTCCCAAACCTACATGTTCTTCTAAAATCAAAGTCATACTTTTCCGGAAACCTAGCAGTATTGTCAATCATAGGAAAGTTCTCATGCACACTTATCTATATATAGTTTTCCCTTATAAATTAATGGTAATTGCATCTTCATTTTGGTTTACAAAAGGTTTCACAGAAACACTCTACTTTCAGAAAGCAGTGAAAAGCAAGAGAAGAAAAGAATAAGGAATACTGAGAGAGAAGTAAAAGACACACATATATGTTATTAACAAATAGCAAACTGAAGCAGAAAAATAAATAGAATAGAAAAATAAATGGTTGCTGTGGAATAGAAAATAAATAGTTGGATATCTAATGAAATATGGAAGGTAGAAAGCAGTTGGGTTAATGTGCATCAATGTTTAAGCCAACTTGCAAAACCTAATGAGGCTAAACAAATTTGGACGTTTTGAGTCAGTTCTTCATTGAAACCACTCCTAATTCATTTTAACTAGTTTATGTAACCTGTGATGCCATAAGTAGGATTTAAAGAAAAATTCACCAAAACCTTCATTCTTTTAAAAAAATAAAAGGCTGAAAGAAAAAAAATAATGATGGAAGAAAAATAAAATACATCAATAACTGTATTTTCATGTCAACTGCACTTTCAGTGCATTGTTGGATGAGTGCATTTTTTGTAAAAACAAAACAAAAAAAAAAAATGAAAAGGGCCTAGATCAATATACAACCTTGTTTGCATACCGTACTTGCAGATAGGTCGCCCCACCAGATAGGTCGCACCCTTACTTTATGGCTTAATAATTGATGATTTACTGTTGACTCGTAGATTGGTCGCATGATAATCTGGAGAGTTACACAGCCCTTTTTAAACACAAGAATCATTAGATATCTACCTTTACTTCAAAACTTACAATCATCAATACACTTTTGAAGTTAAAATACATTTCGTCAATCAACATGTAAACAAAAGGAAGTAACTGTTGTACCAGTATTTTTATATTTACCACATTATTTTTATATCAAGTCAACATGACAAAAAAAAACAAAAAAAAAAACAAATAACTACAGAAGAAAATGTTATGGTACATTTAGAAAAAAGTGTTTATTTATATATTAAGTTAGAGTTTTAAAATTCACTGACAACCTTTTCTGAAACTCCAAACTGCCTTTCTGCTGATCAATTTCCATGTTCTTCTGCATAATTTAGTACTTTTAATTTAAAACCTACTTCATAACTCTTTCTTTTACTCAGGATTAGGGTTTGCATCAATTAAAATTATAAACTATAAATTTGGCTACCAACTATATCACTGCTCAATAGTGCAAATGTTTTGGGTACTATTTTCATGCACTTTGTTATTTGTAAATAACACATAAAAGTGCTTTTCAATGTTCTATGAAACAACCATTAAAGAAAATTATCTCAAAAGAATATATTTCATTTCTATTTTCATATTTTCCAACGTATTTTTGACAAAATATATTTTGCAGAATGAATCATGGGACTATTTTTTTCTTTGTCAATAAACATCTGCACGTGGTTCCTTAACTTATGTATGCATGTTCAAGGATTCTATATCAGTCTAAGTGCGAGGGCCCCGACCAAACGGTGACTGATGGATCAATGAATATTTTATAATTTTATTTATTTATTGTGATGGATATGTGAATCTATCAGCATGAGGTAAGATTAAAGCAGTCAGTATGTATGATAGATAAATTGTTTCTATACAGAGAAAAACCACAGCTTTAGTCTTTTTCTGGGTATCATTTCAGATTTCTCAGAAATCATGATGACAAGATAGTGTTGTTTTACATTTATGCCGAACCGATAGGTCGCACCCCTATTATTTTGTGAAATTTTTGGAAAAAATGTGCGACCTATCTGCTAGCATATACAGTAATTTTTTTTTTTTTTTTTTTAAATTGGAGCCTAACACGATAAAAAGTTTCTGCATTAGGATATTCTATGTCATTCTTGTAAAGGTCACTTTATTTCAAAAATGGAGAAATATGTGAATATACCCTTTTAGAACCATACTGATAATTCCATTCCCTCAACCTGTGGATAAGACAAGACTATAATTATAGTCTACCAGAAAGCTCAAACTTTACAGCATTAATGGTCTTTGAGATAAGCTTGTGAAATACGTACAATGATATTTACAAATTTAGGTACGTCAAAGATAAAAATTCAACATAAGAATGCATAACTGCTCTCATTTAATCACCATAGAGAAACTTTTCTGCCTGCCATCAGCATTGCTGAGTCTAGACTCCTGGAGAGCAACACACTGTGCCATCTTGGCCTCACTTTATCCACTGATTTGAAGTAGAGCAACTACACAGAATCAACAATTGCATCTACTGCAAGGAAAGTCGGGTCACTATACCATACCAGAAAATTTTTCTCATCAGAGTCCATCTTGCACATTTACAAATCTACCGTTCATCCATGCATTGAATACTGTTACCACATCTGGTCTGGTTCTCCTGCTATTCATCTCAAGGTTCTTGTCAAAATCCAAAGAAGGATCAATAATGACTTGGCATCTCGACTTCAGTTACTTTCTCACTGATGTCGCATAACTTCCTCTACCTTTTCTATACGTATTTTCATGGCATCTGCTCTAACAAGCTTTTTTCCCCCTGGTGCCCTGACTACATGAATTCAAATGTGCTACTAGATTGGCATTTAGGTCCCACCATTTTACTGTTGAAACAGCTAAATGCAACTGCCTTCTTCTACTCTAACAGTTTCACTTCTCACACTTACTGCCTGCGGAACTCCCTTCCGTTTACTTGCTTCCCTGATAACTACAATCTTAAAAAATTTAAATGCAACATCAATCACTAACTTCTATCTTCTTGAATCATGTTCATCTTTGTCCTTCCCTCAATCCTTTACTATACTCAGTTTTTTTTTCTCTCACTTTCACTCCCTGTAACCCCTTGCATAACAGTGGTATTTCTGCCTTGCTTGGGGTGAAATGATTTTTAAAAAACTAATAAAATAATGAGCTTTTTGGGTTTTTTTTAAATGATGCCTACCTTCCAAAAATCTATGCTATATCCCATCAATATCAGTGTGCCCATTTCAAAAACTGGAATAACATATACAAAGGGCACATGTCAGTTTACACCCTTTTAGAACAACACTATTTGAATACATACACACAAATAAGGGTCTTTTTTTATTTGTTTGTTTAGATGCATATCAACTTCTTATATTTAATACTGAAATTTAATTTTCTTAGAAGCATCAGTAAATTCCTTTTATAAAAATGTATTGCTTCTACTGGTAACCCCCCCCCAAACCAAAGTATTACTGGTAACACATCCCCACCTAAAAAAAAGTATTGCTGGTAACATTTTTTCTTTTTTTTTTTTTTAAATGTATTGCTGGCAATATTTTTTATTTTTTTTAAATGTATTGCTGGCAATATTTTTTATTTTTTCAAAAATGTATTGCTAGTATTTTTACTGTAAAAATCTATTCTTTTACTTTCATAGTGTCCCAGTTTGGAGGTTAACTATTTCCCCTTGGCTGGGACCCTAACAGGTGCTACCATTCTGAATCAGGGTGAAACTGGGAATAACAACAATTAATAGGTGCTTGTATGCTCCTCAAAACCCCCTGATCTTGCAGCCAGATGTATTTTACTGGCATACCCAGGATGCCCAGTTTTTATTACTGCCCACTAACTTCATAACCATTCCCACTATACCCTGCATAACTGTTGTAGCATACCTACAAATGATAATGGGTATGTCCCTATTCACATAAATACAGTATTAAATACTGTATGTTGGTCTGCAGTTGGAGATTCACCTCCAACTGTACTGGTCAAATTCCCCAGATGAGGCTATGTCAAAGGGCAGAGTCTCATCTTGGGAAACAACTACCTGACCTCATTTTATAAAGGGTCTACAGGAAATTTTTGGCTGAGCCTACAGGCTCGGATGCACCACATTAAATTTGGCCTTGTGCCACATCTGACTGCATAAGGTGGTTGGTAGATATCCTGCAGTTGGAGATTCATTGTGGAATTCACTTGACTCACTTCTAGCAGCTGACTACTTTTTCTACGTGCCACTAGTGATTCTTATATGTGTTGTTCTTGTCCTAAGTATTATCATTAATTACCAACCTTCGTTTGATTATTTTATTTAGTAACCTTTCCTAGGTTCGAACGGTAAATTCATTCATTTTAGAAGAAACAAATGCAATGTTTATGGTAGGAGAGAGAAATTCAAAAAACTAAACAGTAAATTTAATTAAAATTTGTAAGAGAAAATTCTAAACACTCAATCTACATGTTGCTGTTTAAAAATCAGACATGATAGGATTGTCAATGATCAACATGAAACATGACTAATTTTTGTTTTTACCATTTTGTTTGAAATTCCAAACAGACACCTGAAGAAGTACAGAGGATTGAAATGTTATGATAACAACAAAGCCGAGAAAACCAGTCAAATGGTAAATAGAAAACTATCAGTAGGTCAGAATTAATGCAAATGTTAGTGACAAAATTGCTATTCAATGTATGAAATAAAGTCAAAATTGTGCTGTAAGGTAAATTGTGTAGCCAAATAGTAAACAAGCTACTTATTGGATTTAAGCAATAACTGAATGTCAGAATACAAATCTAATTGAAACACTATCAACAAATGAGAAATTTTAATATTGGGATTTGTCACTTATGAGTGGCTAATTTGCTTAGAGACAGCTGACACATTTATATTAACAGAATCAAACTGACAAGAAATAAAATAATATATATAATCAAAAAGAAACAGAAATATTTAATATTGCTAAAATTAGTTTCATATGCACTATCACAAGTAATTTTAATACATCTGCTACGTAATTGTGTATAACTTCATATAATATCAACATATTTGGTTCAAAGTTTGATATGTCCCCTTAGAACAGTGGTTCCCAAACAGTATGGTGTACCTCATGGATACAGCAGAAGAGAATAGCAGGTGAGGCAGAATGATTGAAAGAAAATCAAAGATTTAGAAACAGTTTAAAAAATTCATATGCCAAAAATAAATAGAATTTCAAAATTTTCAATATTATTATGGATTACTTGTAATTACATGCATCGGTTCCAATATAAATATTTATAAATAATTATTGACCGGTTTTATCATTGTGATATTTTTGCATTATATCAAGTATCAAGAATATAGTAACTAGGGTCCGCAAATTAGAGGTCGGAGTTATTAATGATAATGTTATGACTCCGAATCTGCGGTTATTTCCTTTTAACCTTCTTTCTGGATCTTCTTTGCCATAGAGCTGCTTGCGTCTTTTTCACCAGGACTTACCTTTGGTGAGGCGTAAGCAAATTCTCATAACGGCAAATGCGTCCCAGAGAAAAAAAAAAAAAAAAAAAAAATCGGGGAACCACAGGCTTAGACTGATGAAATGTAAATAAGTTAGTTGGACAAGTGGCAGGACATGTGAAGATAGCTGGAAATTTAGAGCAAAGACAGCAATGTAGGAAATGCAGTTCTTGATGCAAATATTTCCACACCGACAACTTTTTATCTAACAATAACCTGATAGAACAAGTGAGACAAAGAAAAATTTTAAGTTAATGTGAAATAAGTTGCCTAAGAAAAAAAAAAAAATTATTATTAAATTGCAGCATGCACAAAAAAAGGATCTATTTCAATGTGACTGAAATTTGAACCTAGAATAGGACAAAAAATGTCAGAAAACGACATTTGAACAAATCTGTGTGTCAGTTGCAAACAATTTAGCACTGTAATGCAAACAAGAAAGATTAAAAAATAAAATCAAATAAACAAATTTAAATCAATATTACTTGTTCTGTTAGGCAGGCAGGTATCTTTGGCATATTTGTCTTTACACAGGTAGATTGCATGCAATGTAAAACAAAAAAAAAAAAAAGAAGCTCTTACAATACTTTTATTTTAGAAGGAAGGATAGATGTAGGCTAATGTAGGGTATATACTGCTAAATTTTTCCTTTTTATTTATTTTTATTTACACATTCTCTTTTTGAGTTAGAAGAAAGAAATAAGAGAACAGAGAACATATACAAAACCGACTAAACTCTGAAAAGCAATAAAAAACAAAACAAAAAAAAAATACAACTGAAAAGGACCCTTTCGGAAAATGTAACAGATTCATTTAGATTAGCAACATAAGCACTCAACTGCTTCATTACAGTTGATTAACTTTCCCTGAAGCAAGCCATTCAAAAGAATGATGAAGAGGACGGTGGCAGTAGTTGTAGCAGTGGAAGTAGTATTCTTGTTGCAGGAACAAAGTGTTGACAAAATAATATATTACTACCAAAGGCAAAAGACAACCTTGTAAACCTTTGTTATCTGACAATGCTAGCCTCAAAGCACAATTGCTATCATGTCTTATAACTCAAGAAAGATTTAAATTATTTTTTAAAATGCATAAAAAAAGTAGTTTACAGAATCTTATTTCTTCAGTAAAGTTGAATATTATTCTTCTTATTGAACTTACAACTAATTTCACCAGCAGCTGCATCCAGTATGATCATCTTGATTTGATTAACAGCATATTAACACCTTATAGGTCATTTAATGTCAAAATTTAATTTTCTTGCGAGCATTGAAGTAATAAAAATGACATACATTATTCTGTTTTCACAGTTAAATACATGGTAGATGATACTCAGCTTTTGTGCATATATATGTTTGTGTGGACATAATTACTAGAGGCATATATGTTTTATGCTGTAGATTTGGGGAAGCTATATTTAGGAATACTGTTAGATTTTTAAGAAATTGTAGGATATTATATATGAAAGAGTTCTTTCATGTTGGTTGATTTTGTTTTGCAGCATATCAACCTCTAGGGGTTATTTAATACTGAAATTTAAATGTTTTGTACATGACTTTATGCTTCCAACTACAGATATTTTGTACATAATTTTATGCTATCAGAGTAAAGGTCTGTTTTTTAGGTAGACATTTTGTATATCATAAAATGCATTCTTTGTGGTTTTACTACAATAATTTATTTTTAGATTTTTTTCAGTTTCGCATTGATTCTCATTTTGCTATAAAAATTTATTGTTGGTCATTTTATTATAAAAATGAGCCATTTATTTTTCACTATTTGCCTATAGCTGTGACCCTAACCAGTGCTACCACCCAGGGTCAGAGTGAACCTGAGAGCAACAGCGATTAGGAGGTTGTTCCATGCTCCTGAAAAACCTCCAATCTCCTGAGCAGAGGCCTTGCTCAGATTTAGTTTATCTTCATGCCCAGGACAAACATCACTTGTGTTAATTTTCCAAAGAAAATTACTTTGATTATATTAGTTACCACTTTAAAATGATAAAAATATTCAGTCAGCTATATGCCATGTGTGATACACACTTAGGCTATCATGTATCTTTTGATACATAACTGATGAGGCAGATTTTTTCCTGCAGTAAGCTGACATTTCTTTCTGTGGTAGACACATTGCAATCCAAGGTTATAGGACCCAGTCTGTCCTGCTACTTACCCATAGCTGGGAGGAAAAGAAGAGGATTCATACCTTTCCCAATGGTATTAGTATGTACGTAAATGTAATGAATTCAAGTGGAATTTGAAAATAAAATAAAATACAATTTTATATTGCAAGAAGATTAATCTCAGGATATGGAGAGACATGGTTGAAATAACCATTGCAACCAAAATTAAGAAAATGCGTGTAATAAATAAATATACTACTAATGTAAAGGAAAATAATTAGTAGACATGTTATAAAAGCAAAGCCTACTCACCAGTTACAAGGAGTACAATAAAAATCACTGGAGAAAGCAAGTTTTCAAGTTTATACAACATTGTCACCATCATTAGTTACATATTTTTACCAGCAAGGGCCAAGAGCCTTTATTTCAGGGGATGGCAACAGTACAGTGTCTTGTCATATCTACTGATGTCACCAATGATAAAATGTATTACCTATTTCCTAACTATGCTCCCATCCACTGTTTGGTCTTTTTAAATGTTCATCAAGCATAAATGTATGGCAATGGATGTAATTTTTTTTCTTCATGGAAAAATTCAATGATACATCTTTGCTTAATATACACTTTCATGACAGATGCTACGTAAAAAGATTAAAGTTAAAAAAAAAATAAAAGGTAAGAATTTGATAAAAACTGAAAAAAAAAAGCCACAAAAGAGAACTTCGGCAGAAAAAAAATATAGTTGCAAAAAGTTAAAATTCAACAAGACAAAAAAATATCTACAAAATGATTAAAAATCATAAAGATAAATATAAACAATATAAAACAGCCACAGTTAAAATTTGACCAGAAAAAATAACCACAAAAAGCTTAAAATTCGACCCCCCAAAAAAATAAATAAATAAATAAATAAAAATAAAACAACCACAAAAAGGTAAAAAATAAATCAGAAAAAAAAATCACAAAAGGCTAAAATTTGACGAGAAAAAATAGCCATAAAAGCCTAAAATTTTCTAAGGAAAAAAAATTGTAGTGAATAGGCCAAAATTCAGCAATAATAATAATAATCAATTGTGAAAAGGCTAAAATTCAAAAAGAAAAAGTTGTGAAAAGCAAAAATTCAATAAGTTATAAAAAGGCCTAAATTTAGCAAAAAAAAAAATTAAAAAAGCCAGTTTTAACAACAAGAACCATGTAAAAACTAAAATTATTAAAGAAAAAAAAAACAGCTTGTAAAATGGTTAAAGTTAAAAAAAAATAATAATAATGATAAGCAATATTGACTAATTTTCTTAATTTTCCTGAACCAAATTTCCAATTGACTAGTTTTTGTACTTTTCTTAATGTCTATTGAATGCAAACAGCCAAAATCAATAAATGTATGCTCTGTGAAAGACGAAGCTAAATTATCTGAGGTTGTCATGGTTATAGTTGGTCAATATTAGAACAAAGAAAGGCAATGAATAATTTGGGAAAGTGTGTGGGGGGGGAGAAAAGCAAAAGATAAATGACAGGTGATTAACTTAAATTTACAGAAAGACATTGATTTGTTGGCATAAAAATGAGTTGTCTGGAAGCCAGAGGAATCAACAACATTGCCATATTTAGGTTAATTTATTTAAAGAAACAGTAACAGAATTTACATTTTTATCAATTCAAATATTAAATACTGAATTTATCAATCACACACAGACATATATAACACAATGTGTGTAACGATGCATATTTTGTGCATGTACAGCACTTTTCCAGGTATATTACAAGCAAAATGTTTGGGGCCTATACTGCTTTTCTTTAAAAAATGAGATAGCTTTATATTTTTGTTTTTTTAAAGTAAAAGATAAAATTTCAGTAACTACAGCAAATTTGCTTTTATTTTGACAAAAATAAGCACTTAACTATAAAAAAATTATCATCTAACAGCATCATATTTTGTTTTCATCAATAAAACCACCACCTGCTTTAATTACTGCTTTACAAAATCTTGGCATTCTTTCTAACAGTTTAAAAAAAAAATGTAGATGGCAGACCTTGCTAAGCATTCTTGAAGCACTAAAAAATTCTCAATCTTTGGGTATTCTCTTTGTACTTTCCTACCCAATTCCTTACATACTAATTCAATAGGAGATAGATTAGGATATTGAGGCAATCAAATCATAATATCCATAACATTTTTCTTTTGTTTTTTTGACTTGAGGAAATTTTGACATAATTTAGAAGAATTGTGGTCTTGGTGAAAAGTGATTTTTTTTTTCAATTATGCGTAAAACAGATAAACAGGTAATAACTTATGCAAACAGATTTTTTCTTACTGTAAATCTGAGGAATCTAAGTAAACCTTCACCTTTTCATGTACAGACATTACTTGACAGCTATACCTGATTTCAGCATCACTATTAGACTTTGGGAATTTTATTAAGTAAACTTACAAACTGTTTATTTGTAGAGTTGACTACAAGTAACAGTCGGAAGCTAATAGGAAACCACTATTTCCCATGATATTATATATTATTTGTTAATGAAAATTTTGACATGTTGACTCAAAAACAAAATCCTACTTCTAAAAAGCAAATAGTTACAGAATTAATGAGATAATTAAATCTATGTATGTTTCTGACCCTAATACAATAACAGCATATTATAGGGCAATTCCTGTTCGAGCAGAGTATGATATTTTAATAAATATTCCAAACCAAAGAAGCTGGCAGCTTAACCTGGGGTCACACTGACTATTGAATAGGGAAGAATGTGACTTCACATCTGTATCCAAATTGCAGGCAGAGGGAAAAAATTTTTGACATACTCAGTTATACATTACAAATACCCCAAGAGTTTCAGAGCAGTCTCTCACATACCACAGTTGGATAATGTAAGGATGCAGTTCAGTTGAGTGTACTATGGGGGCCATATACCATAGGCTGGTTGAGTATAACTGAATGATTCATTTTCTATGGCTTACCAACCCTTTGCAGGTTATTTAAAGCCAGATAATATATTTAGATTGTAAGAATTTGAAGGTGGAGATAATAATTTAGTGATATAAGTCTTACTAATTAGCCCACAGCTGGAGGGAGAAGAGGTGGATTCCTAACTTTCCAAAAGTATATATGCATAAATGAATATAAAGAACTCAACTAGAATTGGAAGACTGATCTCCAATTAACAATTCAAAGCCATTATCCATTGCATCAAATGCACATCCAAGCTTACAGCACCTGGCATTCTTATCTATCGGGTCCACAAGTAGTTGGTCTTTGACGATGGAATCGCGATCGGCTCGCCATTTCGTGTGACCTGGCTCAGTATCGGCAAGTGTGGGCAGCGATGGTCCATGATGCTGTACTTGCTTGGGAGGAAGCCGGTTCAACCAGACCAGGGTGAAAACCAATGTAAGTCAAAGTCAAGTATTCTTAATCGACTACTTATCTAGCAGCTCTTTAATGATCATACAAGAACTAATCTTTCAATGTGATGTGGCCATAAGCTGAGGGTAACCTGATATCAGAGTCAATAAAACATTAAGTAATGAATATTCAAATTTTGTGCTATTACTTAACCAGCACCTCCACTTCATTACAAGAGCATTTAAATAATATTGCCCTGATAAAACAAATATCAGCCACTGGTTTCAAAGTAAGCTTTAATTACATTAAAATAAATAAAAATGTGTTCAAGAAAGATAATTTCATGTTGCTAAACTGCTAATTGCAGTCATTTCCCTTTAGCTGTCTGCACCCTTCTCCATCAATAATAGGAGCATACAAATAAGGAGTTTCATAATAAAGCTTAATTAAGCTTACATTTATAAATAATTTTAATATAAATACAATAAATTATAAGTGACTTATTGAGCAAAAGCCAGTGAAAAAAAAAGCATTTAAGCAAGTAATTGCAAAAAAAAATAATTTAAAACAAATCATATTATTCTTGGTTGTATGAATATACAGGATGGTTCGAAAGTCCTGTCACCCCTATAGATTTCTATTTCAGAAGCACGGTGGAGTAATGGTTAGCACCTCAGATTGAGGAGTTAGTACAGCTGAGATTGAATTCCAGTCGAATCCATTACATTCACTTATGTGCTAATATCATTGGTAAATGTATGAATCCACTTTTTCTCCCCCCCAGCTATGGGTAAATAGCAGGACAGACCAGGTTCTTTAGCCTTGGATGGCAACTGGTCTACTGCAGAAAGAAATAGCAACCTACTATGGAAAAAATATGTCTTGTCTTGTCAATCATGTATCTTTCGATACATGATCACCTAAGCGTGTATCATGCATGGCACATCCATCTTTTTTGACTGACATGAAAATGATGGTGTTCATACAAACCTTCTTGATGTGTGACAGCATCAATGAAAGTAAATAAACTGAATCCAGTACATGTGATTTGTATTAATTGTTCTATTGTTCTCATTACTTTTTGGTAGGGGATTACCATACTTTCAGACCACCCTGTAGTTGCAGACTGGAGACAAATTTTCAGCAACAATCCAAAACTTAAACCATAACACTTGGTGAAAATACAATCAAGAAACCAAAGATAGGCATTTATAACAATTTTCTTGGTCACATTTCTTTTTCTTAAATAAAAAAAAAAAATCTAAATTTCAGTATCAATCTTCTTGAAAATAAATATTTTTAATGCTAGTACATGAATACTACACAAAAAATTATTTTTTAAATGTATAAATATGTCATGGTATAACAAAAAGCAAGAACGCAAAAGATTAACCCTATTATATTGAGATATTCCTAGTTTCTTGGAAGTTATGAGAGGTAAAAGAAAGTCATTTACTTCAAGAAAAAAATGAATTTAAACTAGCATCAAAGTGAAAGAAAAAAGTCCGACACACATTTGAGATGTCTTCATGATCGCACAGAAAAGGCAAATTTGATTTAAAGAAAATAAAAATAAAACAAAATCTGAAGTCAACATTAAATATTCATTTTCAATGTTTGCTCAGTTGATAGCATTCAGGTCAAGCTTCATGAAGCAATATATATAAAGAAAATAAAAGAAATCATCAATTGACAAAGGAAAAATGTAAATGAAATAATGAATAAATGTTTGGTTTCATGTAAGCTTTTACATATTACAAGCTGTTTACCTAACCTGTGATATCATGGGTAAGATTTTTTTTTTTTTTTTTTTTAATTTCCTTTTTAGGATTGGGTTTCCGGTTCTTCCACCTAAAACTCTGAACTTTTAATTACTTTTTTCTCTCTCTCAAGAGGATTTGTTTGGTTTGTTTTACAGCATACCAAACTCAATGGGTTATTTAATGCCAAAAAGATTTTTAGGATACGTTCGTATGAATAGAATATGTATTCTTTGTAAGAT
Organism: Acanthosepion lycidas; assembly: GCA_963932145.1. Lineage (NCBI taxonomy): Eukaryota > Metazoa > Mollusca > Cephalopoda > Sepiida > Sepiidae > Acanthosepion > Acanthosepion lycidas. The sequence goes on along the minus strand of OZ010607.1, from coordinate 30,779,370 downwards.
ATCCATTTGTAAGTCAGGTTTCATTGACAAAAAGGGTTTTTGTTGAGAGTCAAATGTTTTGCTGGTAATATTTTTTAAGGATGTATTGCTAGTATTTTTACTATAAAATTCTATTTTTATACTTTCATAATGTTTTGACCCTAGTTTGGGGGTTAACTATTTGCCCATAGCTGTGATCCTAACAGGTGCTACCACCCTGGGTCAAGATGGATCTGAGAACAACAGTAATTAAGAGGTGGTTCCAGGTTCCTCAAAACCTCCCAATCAGAGGCCTTACTGCTGTATGTAGTTTATCATCATACCCAGGAAACCTCTCAATAGGAGTAGTTAGCAGTAGAGGAGAGGGCAGAAAAATTTTCTTATATTGTTTTCTTGTTTTATTTTATTTTGTTGAATTGTTTTCTTATTTAATTTAATGTTTGTTTGTTTAGCCTCAAATCAACTCCTTATGGGTCATTTAATGCCAAAATTTATTTTTTGGGGAAGCATTAGTAATTTCTTTTACAAAAATGTACTGCCAATAATATTTTTTTCTTTTTTGAAAATGTATTGCTGGTAATATTTTTACGATGAAAATGCATTTTCTACTTTCATAGTGTTTTGACTGCAGTTTGAGGGTTTAACTATTTGCCTATAGTTAGTACCCTAACAGATGCTACCACCCTGAGTCAAGATGAACCTGACAACACCAGCAATTAAAAAGTGGTTCCACACTCCTCAAAACCTCTCAATTACAGGCCTTGCTGCTGGATGTAGTTTATCGTCATACCCCGGATACTATTCAATTTAGTTTATTTTTATTCCATACTTGACTTTATTTAAGTGTATTAATTTTTTAATGTGTAAGTTATCTCCTGTAAGGTTAAAATGTCTGACCAAAATCTTAACTTATTTGTATATATCGGTCTTTTGAACAGGAGTAGAGGTTTATCCCTTGTTTCCACTTCCTAAAATCATCTTATTTTCTGTCTGTTCTGGTGGCCCCTTGTGTGTTAGTGACATTATCATCTGACTCGTGGTGGTGCCTCTTAATCTGTAACCCTCTACATCGAATGGCTCTTGTACAGGAAGAACATCATTATAATTGTAAATACTTGAAAACTTTTATTCACTCTAATTATTAAAGGTTAAAGCAATCTTTGAAATATTACAATTTGTTTTTTTTATCAAATAATTCAATTAACATGGGGATTATGTCACCTGAAAACTTAAAAAAAAAAAAATCTAATCCTGACTTTAAAGTGCTGTTTATTCTGGACAAAGTATTTGCACATCATCATTTCAGTGACATGAGCAAAAACAATAAAGTGGTATTCTTCCCTGTCTATAACAGCTGATGTATCAGAGTGTAAGTGCTACATGTATGAACAGCAATGTGACACTAATATAAAAATATATATTATATAATATACAAAACTGAACTTGCAATGATGAATCAATCATACAAGCAATGGCTAAGATTGCAATGAGTCAGATTTATGAAAAAAATAACACCAAAACTTTAATTCACTCTAATAATTAGAAATGTAGTGACATGCTAACAACTCGCTAAGATTCTGTACCAACTTTGACTCATTTTCTGCATGAAAAAACTAAACATTTCTGGAGCAAGGAATGAATTTTATTTTATTTTTTCTGGATACTGAATGTTTGAATTCTTGATATAATGTACTTGATCAAGTTTCAGCACTTGATTTGAATCTTGTATATTTCAAAATTAGGAAGAAAAGTTGTCAATAGGAATTAATCATATCAAACATTAATAATGAAATATAGCTCTTATATGACAAATGAATTGTCATTCATTTAAAGAGGAGGTGGGAAAGAGGAGGAGGAGGTGGGAAAGAGGAGGGGTGGGAAAGAGAAAGAGGGGGAAGAAGATGGGGAGGGAAAGAGGAGGGAAAGAGGAGGGTAAGAGGAGGAGGAGGAGGGTAAGAGGAGGAGGAGGAGGGGAAAGAGGAGGAGGAGGGAAAGAGGAGGAGGAGGGAAAGAGGAGGAGGAGGGAAAGAGGAGGAGGAGGGAAAGAGGAGGGAGGAGGAAAAGAGGAGGAGGAGGGGAAGAGGAGGAGGAGGGGAAGAGGAGGAGGAGGGGAAGAGGAGGAGGAGGAGGGGAAAAGAGGAGAGGGGAATGAGGAGGAGGAGGGGAAAGAGGGGGAGGGGGAGGGAAAGGAGGAGGAGGGAAAGAAGAGAGAACCAGAGAAAACCAGAAAGAATGAGGAAGAGAGAAAAAAAGAGAAAAAAAGCAAGGAAAAAAAAAAGAGTAAAAGAAAAAAAGAACACATTACTATGACACTACTTATTGGCCACAGTCTATTGCAGGTCTTCTATAACAAGTCCCTCTCTACTCTCTAATCACATTGTGATTAAGCATGAAGAAATATCTTGGCATCCCAATCAAGATATCTCTGGTCAAACCAAAGATCCCTATAGCAACTGGCAGCTTGCAGTATCACAGGATGAAAGTCTGAAATGGTGTCATCAAATTGTATCTACCTCAAAATGATTGATTCAACAGGAGGAAAAAAGATAAAACTTGAAAGTTTTCATAAGAAATGCAAATTTGTTGGTGTTGTGAGTCTCAAGTTCTATTTCAGGAAGTAGCAGGAGGGATTATGGATTTTTAACTCCTGATTCTTCCTTGGAATAAATGAGCTAACATTATTAATTTTTTGGACATAGACATTTTCTGGATAAATCTTCATTACAATAAACTGCAGCACCCACAACTAGTTTTACTATCACCATACACTTGACACCATCAGAATTAAATCCACCCTCACTCAACTAATTCAATTTAATTGGTTCACCTAATCACATGGTCTAAAAAGGGGCTGTTTCCTTTTCCAATCTCACCACCAGTTCATCCTAAGTAAGTATATGACAAAAGAATAGGAAATTCATTTGTTGGCAAAACCTCATGTTTTCACACACACACACACACAAACACAAATTCCAGAAATTTTTGATCCCCAAAATATTTCTCATAGATTAACTTGCCACTTTGGTCTGACCTAAGGTCACACTTCTCAACAGTTAACGAGTTAGTCAAAACAACAGGTGCATAGTTTTTGCACATACTTCCCCTTAATGTTCACTTGATAACACAATTCTACATTTCACTGTCTTCCATTGACACTGTTATATTTTATGTGATATTAAATAAAGCAATTTTTATCTAATTCTTAAACAATCATTCTCCATCTTCTCTTTGAAAACCTCTTTCCATTTCAGTACTTTACTAGCTTCTAAAATCTTATATCTCTTAATATTGCTACATCAGCAAAAGAAATTGTCAATGATCAGGAATTAAGTGTTGCTAACAGATTAAAGCCATTAAACTCAAATGCCAAAAACTTACAGACATGTTTCTTTTTTCACTCACTTGTATAAAAACTCAAATGGTGTACACAAGACATAATAAAATGATAGCATAGCAGAAGCAGGCATGGCATACGAACAGGATTTAAAACAACATTTGATCAAGGAATGATTGTTGATTCATAGAAATTATTTGCATCACATGTGAGAATTTGAAGAAAGACTATTGGACTTTTAATCTATTTCATTACAAAGGAGCAAAAAAGTTTATCAGAAAATGTTATGCTATTTGAATCATTTGAACAGATTTTATTCATTTTGTAATCATTGTATTCTTAAATAGTCTATGAGGGGTACAAAACTTTATTTCAATCAAAACAGACATTTAAATTGTGTATTATGATGTGTGTGTGTGTATATATATTATAAATATATATATATATATAAATGAAGAAATATAGTTTAAAGGTGTGCTATATTAATGGGATGAAGTGCTCGATATCAGAGATAGAACGTATGCAAATATAAAAGTGAACACTGAAATCGACACTCAGAGGCGAGAGGCCGTTTCTTGCTCGATGCAATCATGATTGCATCGAGCAAGAAACAGCCTTTCACCTCTGAGTGTTGACTTCAATGTTCACTTTATATATATATATATATATATATATATATATATATATATATATATGTATGTATATGTATATATATATATTTGTTGGTTTCAATCCTGACAGGAATGACTGCAAAACACTTGCCCCTCCACAATTTATCAAC